>JAREIK010000385.1:1832500-2282500 GCA_029783825.1 Sapria himalayana
TTAAGTTTTGTTACCCTTTTTTTGAATTATTAACTAATTTATTTTTTTTCCAAAATATTTTATATTTGGTATGTCAGAACTTAATTCATCCTAATTTTTCTTCTTACTCATCATGAACTTATCTACTCGTAGCAATGTGCTCATTTGTCAATTAGACTACTATACTGTTGATACATCTTTTATTGAGATAGTAGGTGACGGAAACATTCAGATATTATCTTACAAATAATTATTTTTTATTTTTTGTATTTTCCATTAGTATGATAGGTATTATGATACTTAGCCATGTGTGAGCTTTCAGGCTATTAATTATGAAAACATCAACTTTGGTTTCATTGTTTTGTGTGATGTATTGTATACAGTTGGTTTTCTTGACGACTTGTTATCAATGAGATATATCATAAAATATTTTTTTTTTTTGCTTTTTTATTTGCTTGAATTATTTGTTTATAAGAATTTCTTCACTATACGATACTAGAATAGAGGTGTCAAACGGGACGTCGGGTCAGTCCAGCCCTTTTTTTTTCAGGCCAACAGTACTTTCGTGCTGGGCCAGGCACGGCACGGTTTTGTGGAGTTCAGCCCGGCACGGGCCGGCGGCACGATCCGCTGGGTTCGGACCGGTCGGGCCGAACCCTAAATTAAAAAAAAATTAGGGTTTTGGCACGCCTGAAATCCTAATTTTTTTTAAAAAAAATTATGATTTTGGCACTCCCATAACCCTAATTTTAAAAAAAGTTTGGTTTCGACACTGTACCGTGCCTACGGGTGCGGCACGAGGCCCAGTTGGCCTTGGCACGGCACGGCCTGATCGTGCCGTGGCCAGCCACGGCACGACCCCGGGCATGGGAAATTCCGGTGCCGGGCCGGGGTTTGCCCGGCCCGGTTGACACCTCTATACTAGAACATCTTTTTTATTAATTGTATAATATGTCAACTAGAATATAATATTATGATTATATATGTTACACATCATATTGGTACAAGTTAGATCAATTTTTATGATACACACACATACACACAAATATATATATGTGTGTGTTTGTTTTTTTTTTTTATAAATTTTTTTTCATCCTCCTCCCAATCTCTCATTACCAACTCCTAGATAGATCTATATGACAAATTTATATATTGGTCAATCATATTAGTAGTCGACAAGCACGTTTAATTTTGGAGTTTTTATGAGACTCCATGTATTAGTGATAGTCTAAATACACACACACACACACACACACACATATATATATATATATATGCATGCATGCATGCATATATATTTTGTCTTGTCCCTACCCTTCCAATCTATTTTGGAGGGGAATTCATGTCACGTTTGGTTCGGGTACAAATGGGATGGGGTCAAGGTACTATCATTTTTTAAAAGAATAATTATTAATTTTTATATATTTTAGGTCCGCATAAAAGATAATATGTTTGGAATTTGGATGGACTATCATGTGGTTGGTGTGTGGCTAATAAATGCTCACAAGCTCTCATCTCCCATTCTCAAGAGAAAATTTAATTGGTGACAAATATACGCTAAGTATTATGATAGGCAAAGGCAGGCGACATAATTTTCTCTTAAATATTTGTTAATTAAATAATTAGGAGAGACATCTCTCTGTGTAAGAATATTTAATTATTTTATGAAATTTATGCAAAAAGGAAAAAAAAAATAAGTTTATTAAAACAATATTATCTACATAATGCAACTCATAGAATTTTATTTTTTGTTAGAATAAATTTAATTTGCTGACCAGAATTTAATTTATTTGTTATTTTTACTGAGCAACTCATAGAAAATATTAGCAGCAGAGCAAATGAAGCATTTTTTTTTTTTTTTTTTTGCAGTTTCTTCGATGGTTACTTGCTTTCCAAGGTACCTGTTTAGTGTGTGTGTGTGCGCGCGTGCGCAAGTTATTGATATTGAAAATATTTTTTATAATTGTGCTAAACAAATTGAATGGAGAGTGTGTTTCGTTGCAGAATTTAATGAAATTGGTTTATTATAAATTTTTACCCTGCAGTATGTGTCTATTTATAGAAATATATGTCTTGGACCCACAAAATAAAAATATGTTACTTTTAAAAAAATTTTATAAACTATACAAATGAAAAAAAAAAATATTTGTATTTGGTTTTCTTAATCGTGTAAATTTCAAAATACCTTTTAGTATATTAAAAATATTAATCTTTTATACCAAATAATCTCTCCCCATATTTATATTATATGAGCTTTGTATGACAGGGTCGAGATGATACATTAAAGTTAAATTTAAGTTAAAAATTTTTTATTTGTTACAAAAATATATAATTCCTCCCAACAATTACCTGAAATTTATTTTGGGACATTATTTTATTTTGCTAATCCATGAAAAAAAAATCTTGACAAATATCACTCAATCTTTTGAAAAAAGGTTTCCCAATTGCTATTATAATTTCAAAGGAACACGAGACTTGTGTTTTCTGTTTTGTTTATATATATGTATGTATATACACACACACACACACACACATATATACACACACACATATATATATATATACACACACACACACACACATATACACACACACACACACATATATACACAGATATATACACACATATATATACACACATTCACAAACACAAATACACACACAGATATATATACACACATTCACAAACACAAATACACACACACACATGTACACATATTTATATTCACAAACACAAATACACACACACATTTATATTCACAAACACAAATACGCACACACACACTTATAATTATTTATAGATAAAGGCACATTTACTTTTATGTTTATCTAAAAGCATACACGTTTATAAATTAATCTCAAGACACAAACCAATATTGCATACATGTATGTATGTATGTATACATGATTGTATGCTCGATGCGTGATTGCATGCGTGAATGCGTGATTCAAGCGTGCAGGCGTGCACGCGTGCTTGAACGCGTCCACGCTTGCAAGCATGCGTGCACGCTTGCTTTCACGCTTGCTTGCACGCGTGCACGCATGCACATCCATCGGGGCTTCCACCACGAACTACAGACCTCAACCGTGGCACCACTGTAAGCAACGCGGCCGCACGAGACACAACATCTGGAAAGATCGGCAAGAACGCCGGCAGAAGCGCACGTGATTGAACAACAGAAACACATTTCTCAGAAAAATCGAAAAATAAGTTTCCCAATCCAACAGCAATGCAAAATCGAAGTATTCTACTCACATCACGCCCTTGAAAGTGACAGATTCTCGAGACGAGACACAAGCATCACACCGAACTTCGATCTCGCGCTACAGAAACACAGAAAACAAAAAAGTATGAATTGACGAAGATGACCACGATCAATTATTTCTTACCTCAACCCTAGAATGCTCCAACTCTTTGTCGCAAACTTGACAATACCTAACAAGTGCAAAAGGGGGCAGAATAAGGATTACATGGGCACGCTGCTTGCACAGAACGAGAAAATTTGTTCTCACAGGGAATTTCGGAAGCAATAAGCGGCTACTTTTCCTTTTTTGCCACATGTTGCGCAATCACCCATTTCGACCTGAGAACGAGAGAATCGCCATTTACAAAACTCCACTAATTCTTCATAAATAATGAAGCTGCGTCTGTGTATATGTGTGTGTAAGTGTGTGTGCGTGCGTATGCATATATGCATGTCTATGTACGTGTCTGTGTCGGTGGATTTACACATTTTTTTACACGCATACATGATAAGCGAATACAGAGCATGCATGAGCGCGATGATGAGGCGGGTGATATGAAATTCAAGAAAAAAAAAAAAGAAGAAAATCACCTCGATACGCTAAATGATTCTTTTATAATTAATTCACTGCTCCAGGAAACGGGAGGTAGGAGCTAGGGCAATGAATTATTTATATAAACGAAACAAAATTAATAGGAGCGCACGTGATCTGTTGCAGTAAAAAGTGAGCGAGTTAAAAGGTTGCGTTCTTGCTTTTCGATGTTGAAAATCAGAAAATGTTGTTTTTGAGCATAGACAGAATTGCGATCGGGTTGAGGGTTGACCCGACCCGACCCGACTGGAATTGTGATCGGGTTGAAGATTTTCAGCCACAACTTGAACCCCACCTGAATTTTGATCGGGTCGCAACTTTTTTAAAAGCAAGAATTATTATGAGTCATATATGTAACAAAGTGGATATGAGTTCATATATCAATCTCACGCGCATTGTGCGAGCAACTTAACTAGCCAAGAGTTAATTAACTACTACATGAGTTGAGATTTCATATATCAGATTGATACTAAAACTTTATGGTTGGTTTACTTCCTTCTGCATGATGAATTTTATTTTATTATTGATGAGACCTTATGCTTGATTGTTAGACGAATTGCTGGATAATTTGAATTTTCTCAGTTACCCAATTGGCATACAATATGATTGTCAATTTTGGACTCTCACTATCAAGGATGGCCCCCTCATAAGTTGTGACTTTGTTGTTTTTTCACATAAATTTTAGTCATTTTTGTTCGTGGATCATCTATATTTTTACTCCTTTCAGGCAATTCATCAATTATCTTTGATTAGATAGTTGATGTTTGAGTTTTCAGCTTCGAAAGCATTATACTTAATAACAATTTCACTTATATAAATCATATGAGAAGAGATAATTATAGGGTTGCCACCACTTTACGAAGCACATCCCATTGCATGTGTCTCTTGACTTATCCATCACTATCCATGACATCAGGCGCATGATTCCCATACTTTGCTAAATCTTATGGTTTAGATTTCTACATGATCTCCATATTATTTGAAGGCTGGCTCTTTTAGAATATGCACAATAGAATGATCATAAATTCATTTATGCTTTAGGCTTTGAAATTCCATACTCACATTAATTAAACTTACATAAATCTGGTGTTTTTACATATAAGTTCATCTTAGGAGATAGGAATATGACTGTCACTTCATATGTATCTAATCTCGTGGGTGCGTCCGATGATTTATTTATCATTGTCTGCCACAACCAACACATATATATCTATTTGGTGTGGAACCCTAGATCTCTCTTCTAATTAACTTCTACATTCATTAACATTCAAAGTATAATAATTGCACAATTAAATGTTATAAACCAAAAGTATCATGGACGTGTATATAAACTGATCATAGATCCCTAATTAGTATGATATTGAGAAAGATTTTGTGTGAGAAAATTATAATATCATCTCATCAAAGCAAGAGTCCCCAATGACATCCAGCATGAGGTTCTAGGCTTAAAGTCTGATTCCTGATTTATCCTTGCTTCTATTGAGCTTGAATTTGCTTCTAATCGTGGTTGAATTTTTTTTTCTTTTTTGGTGTGGGCATTCTTACTTTAATCTGCAAGTCATGATGTTGACTTGAGTGTGTGAAAGTTGTGGCATGAATCAATGTTGTGATTCAAATAATTCTTCTCTAGAGCATGATGTTGTGGCGCTAAGAATATCATGACTAAAATAATTTTATCTTAAGAACGTCAAATCATGCTGCTAGGAATAGTTACGGCTTATGGTATTTGCCTCTGTAACACAAAGTCATGGTGTTAAGAATTGTATTGACTTAAATATTTTATCATTGAAGCACGAAGTCATGCTGGTGGAAATGTCACAATCAGACTAAATACTCTCTTTAACAAAAAGTTGCAGCAACTTGAAATACTACAATTGGAGTAATGCTATTAGGAGCACAAGCTATGGTGAAAAATTTTGTTGCTGCTAATTTTACTTAATGTCTTGGTTCTGTATCGATGAAGTCATGAAATTTGAAAATGTTGACTTCTTATATCAGTGGGGTAGTTGCCTATTATGACATGAAAATAAGATCATGACTATTATTGTATATTAGAGATAGCATAGTCATGGCTCTAAGAAAATATAATGTTAATAAAGATTTTGTAATATTATAAAAGGATGATGTCAACTCTGTGATAAAGTTATAGCATGTCACAACTACTTAATAGGATCTTAAAAGGTATAACCAAGTTATGACATGGAAAATATCATGAGTATTCATCACTTTTATCTCCTTCAAATCATCAATCTATCAAATCTACCAATTTTACCCAAAAGTCGCTATCTACATATTCTTTTGTGTAGTGTAGGTGAAGAACAAGTGAAGTTCATCTTATATAAAAGATTGCAAATTATAGATGGTGGAGAAAATTACTAGAGAATTTATAACATCATGTGCACATCTAAACGCCAGAATATAGAATTCAAAATGAAAAATTTTTTGAATGATTGATTGCTTGCCTAAAGAAACGAAACAAATTTGGAAGTAAAAGAAGTCCTAGAACAAGAAGAAGTCGTGATATTGCTGGAAGAAGACATGTTATGATATTATGATATTTTTCAAAGTTGTGACTAAAGAAGAAAGGGAGACATGCCATGATGAAGTTGCGACTCACATTGCCAAGGTTGTGACATCATTATGCGAGGAGAAAGGAGAAAAAAACGCGAAGACTCTAAAAATAAACACAACACAACTAGAGAAAGTTGTAGCTGTGCTTAATGAATTGCCTAAAGAAATAAAAGGTGAGAAATATTGATGAAAACAAGAAGGAAAAAAGGGTTGGGAAGAAAAACTAGAAATGAACAAGGTCAAGGTTGAAGAATAGAAGGAAGCCACGACATCTAAAAGTCATGACTACAATAACCATGTCAATGAATGTAGAAGTTGTGTTAGAAGTTGAAGGAGAAGTGATATTGATAGATCAAAAGATAAATAAAGAAAAAGTCACGATAAGTTACAAAAGGAGCAGCACCATTAAAAAGTGGGACACGAGATAATGTCATGACAAATTTCGAAGTCATGGCCATGGTTAGAGTGGACATAACACATATTGATATCATGATAATTAATAAAGTTGCAACATATAATAGCCTAGGAAAGAAGAAATGAAGATGATCCTCCATCCAGAATCATTGACCAAAGATACATAGAGCATTAGATAGAAGGAGATCAAAAACTATACTGAGGGGATCACTTAGGGCCTGTTTGATAAACAATTGAAAATGAAAATTTTTAATGGTTTTAAATTTTTAATGTGTTTGATAAAAAATTTTAGCTGAAAATTTTAAATGAAAAACTATTGAAAATAATAAGTAGGGAGATGCCTACATATCGTTGAATGGAGAATTTTTTTCAACAAAATTTTTTTTAAAGTGACCATTTTGTCCTTTTTTTTTTCTTTTCTTTTTCGTTTTCTTATTCACGCTACAATTCAGTTTGTGAATCTGTCTTCTACTCCTCCTTTCTCCACCACCTCAAACCCTAACCCTCTTTCATAATTAATTTAAGAGAGGAAATAAAAAATCAACTAGTTGCTTATTCATTTTTATTTTTATATTAAAAGTTTAAATAGTTTTATAAAGTTTAGATTCGATTGATTATTTTTTAAAAATATTTATGTCTTTTTTTAGATATTATGATTTATTTATCGATATGTTTATAGTGATTTTTTTTAAATAATAATTAATTATTACAGTAAAAAATAAAATATTATTAGAATCTCTATTTATTTTGGATAATATATAACACAATGATAATGAAGGTAAATATGTAAATTACATAATTTTCAGTATTCAGCATTTACAGCTATGAAACAATATATTTATCTTCAGCATTCAATTGTCAATAACTTACCAAACAGTTTTTCAATACAAATTCAATACTTATAAAATTCAGCACTTAATTTTTTCAGTATTTATTTTTCAGTACTTAATTTTTTCAGTCTATCAAACGGGCCCTTAGTCGGCAGAAGTTGATAATGGAGATGCTAGCTCCAAAAATTAGTATAGCTAAAGACATTACACTTATTGGGAGGAAAACCAAATATTTTCTCTTTTTTACTAATGTGGTTGTAATTTAATTTGTTTTTCTTAGTTATACATTATATCAATTCCTGCGCTAAATCCATCGATTGAAGAATGTCACAACTCAAAATGTCAAACCAAGTGGTGACACTGACACCACACATGACTTCCAATCCAATAAAAGTCATTATTCTCAAACCCAATCAATCAAGGCAATATCTTCTTGAAATGACCATACATCTCACCATGACAGCAAACCTAGTAGCATTGTCTTGAGGGGAAGTTGTGAACATATTTTCAAGTCCCAACATATCTTGTTGAATTCCATGTATTATGTCGCTGCTAATTTTAAAAGTTGAGATATCTGATTAAGACTATAAAATGGCACAATAGTTATTGCCAGATAATGACTTATGGGACACCAAGGTTGGGGATATTGAGGTCACCACTAACACTACCTTCAGACACATATGATAATAATGATTTGCATCCACAATACAATACTACATGATAATAATGACGCATACACGCATATATAAATGCGCACATACAATACCAATATTATGAATAAAGTGATTGGCAAAGATACCTTGGAGTGCATATATAAAATCCTTGATGTTCAAACTCGTGTCCCTAGAGTTGACAATTTGCTCCTTTACCAATCAAATAACTATATTGTTGGTAATCGAGGACAGCTAGTGGTGATTATGTGCGTTTTGAAAATCACTCATTGAGTAAATAAAGTTTTGATTTTTAAAGGTTCCATGCTACCCAACATTGTTTTTAAGCAAATAGAATGAAATTATTAGAACATGACACGTTTTAATTCAGGAAAATAACAGTTTGGTAGTTAATTGGCTCGTAGTATTAAGGTATGAAATGAAGATTATTGTTAACATATTCACATTATAATTACAGAATCTTGCCAATTCATGAGTAAAAGAAAAACAAAACAAAATTAAATTAAATAAGAAACAATGAAGAGGAGCTATATGTACAATTAAGTGTATCTAATCGCCATCTACCCTAAACCCCTCGTCAATAAATAACGATGAGCACCCAATTATTAATGGCTGCCTAATTGATATGGTGAAACAGCTTTTCAAGGGCCTCCATAAATTACAGATCAGAAAGCACAAATCAAGCAGATCTGAACATTTTGCGCTTCCTCTTAGCTTGGCCCTTGCCGACTGAATCTTTCGTTTTGCGTTTCACAGGCACTGGTTCGTTGGACTTGACGCTGATAATGGCGCCACGAGGCAAGCGGCTGCAACTTCGAAGAGCATGCTCGAATTCTACGCTATTGCTCCGTTTAGAATACTGCTCGAGTATTTCATGGTTCAATACGCCATCGTCTTCCACCGCCATCGTTTCCTTCTCCTGCCACGTTTTACAGGAACAAGACTTATGAAACAACCCTAGGAACTTATCACTCCTCAGTTTTGAGTTCTAAGTCCACTCTCAGGTGAGAAAAACACACCATCACTTGCCGCGCGCCATCATTTAGATCTTCTTCAAGTGAGACTGCATGTGGCTCAGGCTCGACCTAGATGAAAAAATTAAAAAAAAAAATACGAAAACTTCATCTTCTACTTCTCCGCATGGCTTGGTTTTCACAAATGGAATTCCAATTCCACGCATAAAAAATAAAAAGAGGAGCAGCGATCAGCGTTTTCGTTTACATTCCAATTTTGAGGAAAACTGGCATCCAATTCTTTGGACCTGACTTTGTAGATATATTTGTAGAATTTAACCATGATCTTGCGGAAGAGATGCAATATTTGTTGTCTCTCAATTTTCATTTGATCCTGTTTCAAAAAAAAAAAAAAGACACAGACTACAGCCACAATAGGCACATATAGGCACAGACTACAACCACATATAGGCACATATAGGCACATATAGGCACAGACTACAGCCACATATAGGCACATATAGGCACAGACTACAGCCACATAGGCACATATAGGCACAGACTACAGCCACATAGGCACATATAGGCACAGACTACAGCCACATATAGGCACTTATAGGCACAGACTACAGCCACATATTGGCACAGACTACAGCCACATATTGGCACAGACTACAGGCACATATAGGCACAGACTACAGCCACATATAGGCACATATAGGCACAGACTACAGCCACATATAGGCACATATAGGCACAGACTACAGCCACATATAGGCACATATAGGCACAGACTACAGACTACAGCCACATATAGGCACATATAGGCAGAGGCTACAGCCACATATAGGCACATATAGGAGCAGATGCGAACCTCAATATAAGTAATATCATGAAGCTGCAAGCCCATGCAAAGCAAAATAGATGCTTGAAGATGGGTCAATGTGACAGGAAGCATCTCTTCGAAGTAATAATGCGCCAAAATTGGAACCAAGTGTCTGACCTGAACCAGGAGGAGGATTTTATAGATTAAAAGGCAAGCTCAGTCCAGCTAAGGTTTAGATGGTAAGAACAGCTAATTCATGTTGATAACCTTGCAGTAGTCCTTGCGGCTTTCAGAATAAGCTTCCAGCAATTTCAATTCATGGAGAGAACAAATTGATTTTAACAGCAGAGAGTTTTCGTTTTCTGAAGACGAGGCCTCATTTTCTGAGAAATTGATCTTCGGATCCAAGACACTGGGAAGAAGATGAAACAAAATCAGATTCTTGAGCTACATTTTGGCGGATAAACAGCTGCGTCTCACCTCATGGCAACCTTGTAGTCGAGCTGCTGAAAGCTCAAGGGAAGGCTCTTCACAAATTTCCTCTTGAAACCTGCAAATGGTGGGGAGGATGATGGGGGGAGGGGAAGCAGTTTAGCAGTGCAGTCAGATATGATGATGAGGCTCTCACAGTTGAAAAAGGGGGCCAGGCCAAAAGGACTTGAGCCTCCATCTTCCATTTCGTCAGCAGCTAGCAGTCTCAACACCATGCAGCTATGTTCCCCGGTTGTGTCATTCTGATCGGAGAAGACGAACAGATGACTGTCAGTTCATCAGATACTGGAATTGTACGGATGATCGAAACTCTGTTGAGAAAAACGTAACTGGATTGTCACAGATGTAGAAAGGAGAAAATTTGTGTCTCTTCCAGAAACGAAAAAGATCTCTGTTGAGCCCAAAAGAAGCACCGAGATAATCAACTCTCTCAGGCGTTCTTTCGCGAGGATGAAGAAGCAATGGTGGGAGGTTTTCTCTTGGAGTGATGGTTTCCTCCAACAAAGAAACCTGCATCCAGAAAATGTCAAATAAAAACAACAAAGCTCGAGGGCAAAAAAACAAAACAAAACCTTATTTGCAGCTTCCATCACGCTGCTACCAAACTTATTGCAACTAGTTTCCATGTTGGTTTCATCAATTGAAGTCAATTTTCCTTCATAATACCTGAACATTATGAGATCACATGCAACATATTACATCTGAGTACTCCAATCAACTTTATAACCCTAGAATTGGTCTTCAAATAAAGATCATACCCAATATACAAGACACTCATTTTAGCACGGGATCTGATGAGTCTCAAACTATGGACTTATCATCGTTAAACAAAAATATTTATCATCGCACCAAAACATAGCCTCTAACAGATGCATGCAACACAAATATTTCTCAGGTCATCAATCATCTCAGTACTATTCTTAGTAAAACACATTCAACTTCATAATTCTTATACACAAGAATTAATCTTCAAATGGAGATCATACTTAGTGTATAAGGGCTCATATTTTAAGAACGGACTCTGATGAGTCTCAAACATTAGGTTCGTTACCTTAATTATTAAATCGAGATTCGAATCGAGAATCAAAATACATGATTAGTGAATCAAGAATCAAGAATCAAATCGAATCGTGAATTAAATTTTTTATGACTTTGTTCACGCTAATTAATTCCTACTTCCTATAGCTAACATTTTTTTTTTGTATTAATTTTTATTTTTTTTGAATTTTTTGATATTTCTGCTGTTTTTTTATATTAAATTCATAATACTAAATGTTGAAGTTGATTTTTTTCATGCTAATTAAATCTTACAATTTATAATTTTTTTATTTTTTGCTATTTTTTAATAATTTTTTGAGGATCTTGATCCTTTTAAAATCAATATTAAATCAATTCATGTGAATCAATTCATAATTCAACGATTTAGTCTTTGATTCGTGCATATTTTAATTTTTTTTAATTATCAGATCGCTAATCCACTAAATCATGAATCAAATCACCGGTCAAATCGTAAATCAAATCGTAGGTCAAATCGTAAATCAAATCGTAGGTCAAATCGTAGGTCAAATCGTAAGTCAAATTGTAAGTCAAATCATAGGTCAAATCATAAATAATCGTAAATCATATGATTTTGATAACAAAACTTATTACCCTTGAATGAACATATTTGTCACCACACCAAAACATAATCTATGACAAATATATGTAATACAAATATTTCTTAAGTTATCAATCATCCAAGTACTATTTTAACTTAAAGACATTAAATTTTATATTTCTTATTTTAATAATTAATATTTAAATAATTATTCAAATTTCAATAGAAATGTTTGTAGAAACTCTATACAATTACGTAATGAAAATTTAGCCTTTGAACAAAGAGATATTTCTAATCGTTCATTGATCCGACCCAAATAAGGCTAGTCTAACCTGAACCCATGCTACCACAAGTTAGTCGGGGGCCATGTGGGTGCGAAGTGAGTCCATGCTCCAAGCAAACCCATTTGACACGTCAGCCAGAACCTAACCTAAGAACCGGATTTGTGCCCGCGATGGACCCAGTGCCCTTACAATACAAGCACTCCACATATACAACCAAAGAAAAAGGTTAACTTTTTTATTTGGAATTCTCTTTTTTTTTTTTAGTTTTTCCCCGAATTTTTATCAAATTATTCGTGTATAGCACACCCAGTTACAACCGACAAGAGATTCAAATAAACAAAAAAAAATTACTATGTTTTGGGGCTTAAAACATGCTTTTTTTACTAAATAGCGTGTTTTTTTACCGGCCATGGTAGTATATTTTGTGCATGATATGAAAATTCCTCATAGAGAGTAACAAGGGCAATGTCAATAGTAAGTAGCATACCTAACTAGTAGCTCCAGAGCAGCAGAGCCATAGCCATGCTGAGCCAGCCAAATAATGGAAAGAGAAGAATGAGAGAGATAACTCGAAAAACACCCCTAGAAGGCATGTGAAAGGCTGCGTAGAAAAATACCCCTAGAACGCTGGGATGAGCTGCTATCCGAACTATGCGAACACCCGAAAGAGCGGGAAATTCCGCATTCTCAAACTCTTCGGCAAACTTCCACGGCAATAAATCACCAGAAGGAAGACGGCCCATTTCTAAGTTCTGCAGTGTAGATTTGGAGGAGATCTGGCCTTCGAGACACACCTGCACGGATTCACATTTCTTTATCAGTTTTTAACTTTAAATCTCAGATTCGAGGCTTATCAGAAGAAGGCTCTCTAGTCCCTAGGGATAAATCGGTCAAGATATTAATCTCCTAAACCCCACACTAAACGAAAGCATTTTATACCGAATATTACATTTTTTTTAATAGTTATTTTATATGCATTATATTAAAATTTATTATTACTTCATTTTATGATACATTGATATTACATTGAAATGTAAATGTAACTAAATAATAATTATTAAAAATACTAAATATTTAATAATTATTTTTTTTAAAAAAAAAAATAAGAAGAACAAGAAGAAATAACACTATTAATTAATTAATTGATTAATTGATACAAATTATAAAGAAATTATATAGAAATTGGCTATACCACTTATATTTCATTTTTTTGAATTTTTTCGCCTATCATAACACTCTTATATTTTATATGGATAAAATATAAAAATCATAAAATTTTATTTTTTTTTAATTTAAATATTACATTTTTATAAAATTAATGAATTAGACGAGTGCTCATAAAAAAATATTCCTAAGAAAAAAATATATAGAAAAAAAAAAGAAAATTTTAATAGACTGCACAAGCCTAAGTATAAAATAAGCACCGGGCCTTACTTGGATAACACAAAAAATGTCAGGAAGGATATTACTGGTCTCATCAACAGGACCTGCAGAAAAAGATGCATGATGATTGAGGAGAGAAAAAACAATAAAATAAGCATAAAATATAAGATCGAGACAGATACCGAGAAGCACAAAAAGATGGTGAGCAGGAGCATCAGCCATTAATTGCAAATCATTGGGAGAGTTCTTATAGTGCGACGAAACAAAGAGAGCCACCATTCTCTGTCAAATCATAAGCATCAAATAAGATGATAATAATAATAATAATAAGAAAAATAGGGATTTCAAAATGTTTGATTGGGCCAAATTTTCACCATCACAACACCACCACGGTGCCAGCAGTAAGGCAGCCATAGAAAAGTACAACTGAACTCACACCTGTAAAAATGTTTCGCTTTCTTTGTGGAAGGAAAATAATGTGTCTCGATTTACATAATATAAATTACAATCTTTTGGATGTGGAAGCCTAGAAAACATGAAAACCCAAATTAAGAATAAAGAACAATAAGATGGAGATCATACCTAGTGCACAAGACTCTTGATTTCGTACAAAATCTGGAAAAAATTAATATCTTAACAATCTTACCCGCAAAAAAAACAGAGAGATCATGTCTGATGAACATATAATTCAAGCTCTACTGCTTTTTAATGAAGGCATTTGTCATCGCACAAAGACATGACCTCCAACATATGCATGCAATAGAAAGATTTCTCAAATAATTAGTTACATTTGTATTATTTTAAGCCAAATATATTTAATTTTGAAGTTCTTATCATATTTGATGCATTAGTGTGTGTAGTCACACTATGACGTGCAAGGATTATGTAAAAAAAATAAAAATAAAAAGCCTGAGATTATAAATGAGGATAGAATCCAAGCTCTACTGCTCTTGAATGAAGATATTTATAGGACACAAAGACATGATCTCTAATATATGCATGCAACACAAAGATTTCTCATATAATCAGTCATCTTTATACTATTTCAAGTCAAACATATTTAATTTCAAAATTATTATCATATTTGATATATTAATGGTTGCGTAGTCACCCTCAAAAGTACAAGGATTATGTAAAAAAAAAAATAAGAACCCTAACATTATAGATGAGTATATAATCGAAACTTAACTTTTCTTGAATTAAGATATTTATCATTACACAAAAGCATAACCTCAAATATAACACAAACACTTTTCAGGTAATCACTCATCTCTGTATTATTTTAAGTCAAACATATTTTAATTTTTAAATTCTTATCAGATTCGATATATTAGTGTTTGTGTAATCACATTCTAAAGTGCAAGGATTATGAAAAAATAATAATAACCAGAAACCTAAAATTATAGATAAGCATAGAATCTAAGCTCTACTGGTCTTGAATGAATATATTTATCATTACCCAAAAGCATTACCTCAAATATAGCACAAATACCTTTCAGATAATCACTCATCTCTGTATTATTTTAAGTCAAATATATTTAATTTTCAAATTATTATCACATTCGATATATTAGTGTTTGTGTAGTCACATTCTAAAGTGCAAGGATTATGAAAAAATAATAATAACCAGAAACCTAAAATTATAGATAAGCATAGAATCTAAGCTCTACTGGTCTTGAATGAAGATATTTATCATTACCCAAAAGCATTACCTCAAATATAGTACAAATACCTTTCAGATAATCACTCATCTCTGTATTATTTTAAGTCAAACATATTTAATTTTGAAATTCTTATCACATTCGATATGTTAGTGTTTGTGTAGTCACATTTTAAAGCGCAAGGATTATGAAAAAATAATAATAACCAGAAACCTAAAATTATAGATAAGCATAGAATCTAAGCACAACTGATCTTGAATGAAGATATTTATCATTACACCAAAGCATTACCTCAAATATAACACAAATACCTTTCAGGTAATCAGTCATCTCTGTATTATTTTAAGTCAAACATATTTAATTTTTAAATTTTTATCACATTCGATATATTAGTATTTGTGTAGTCACACTCTAAAGCACAATGATTATGAAAAAATGATGATAACCAAAAACCTAAGATTATAGATAAGTATAGAATCTAAGCCCTATTGGTCTTAAATAAAGCTTTTTATCATCACACAAAGACATGATCTCCAATATATGCATGCAATAAATATATTTCTCAAATAATCAATCATCTCTTTATTATTTTAAGCCAAATATATTTAATTATGAAATTCTTATCGCATGATCACATCCGATGTATCAGTGTTTGTATAATCACACTCTAAAGTGCAATAATTATGTAAAAAAAAAAAATTAGACATAATATTACAAATGAGGATAGAATTCTAGCTCTACTACTCTTGAATAAATATATTTATCATCGTACAGAGACATAACCGCCAATATATGTATGTAACACAAAAACTTCTTAAATAATCAATAACCTCCAACATATTTAATTTCAGAGTTCTTATCACATCCAATATATTTGTGTTTGTGTTGTCAGACTCTCAAGTGCAAATATTATGTAAAAAAAAAATAAGAAAATAAAAAACTTAAGATTATAGATGAGATCTGAGACCTGCCAACGGGTGGTGGAGAGTTTGTAGCATTCAAGCATAGTAAATTGTTTAGCCAAGCCTCTATAGGATCTCCAATTGAATATCTCACTGGCTCATTCAATTCTATTCTCTGGAACAACCTGCCTGTGTTTCAAAAGTTATGAACAAGATAATTCAAATCAACACCATCCATCTAATCCAAATTGAAAGAAAACAGCTTTCATAGATTATGAGGCACACCAGAAACATTGGAGGCATCGTTATTAAAAAATTTCTGACTGTCTTTTTCCAAGTAGTTTAAAAGCTTCAATGATAAAGAACGCCCAGTTCCTTCATACCTGAAAAAGATGCAACAATGTTCGCCATATATATGCTGAAGCATAAATATTTCAGCGTGGCAAAAAGAAAATGATAGCAGATCTTACCCATTTATGGTTGATGATATGAAAACCAAATATGGACCCAATAATGCCTTCACTATAGGCAGAGGAATTGCAGCAGCTTCATCGATGACAAGAAGTTCTGCATGAGAAAGCTTTGCATGATCACCTGGTTGGATGTACTGTTACAAGCAATTGGAATCCATGACTATGAGTTACAAGCTTGGTATCACAAGAATATATACATAATAATAAGATAGTAGTCAGTACACAAGACTCCCACTTAGTGTTGGATCTGAAAGAGATTAATATCTCGACAGCCTTATCACAGAAAATCAGAGTCACATGTGATAAGTCTCAAACCTAATTGTTTATTTGTAATCTTTGTAGAAATTAAGTTCAAATTATCATATTGGACCTACCTGAACCGTTTGTTTGTGATCTTTGTAAATATTTATTTGCATAATTGCCTTCCGAAGCTCTGGAGATGAGCTCCTAGTCAAGTCATAATGTAAATGTTCCTGAACAATGTCAAATCAAAAAATGAAGAGCTTTTCATTATCATATAAAATGAGAAAATATAAATAAACTAGAGATGTCAAATGAATAGAACGACCTAGGCATGGCACGAGACACAACCTGATTGAGTCGTGTCTGGCCTAGCACGGCACAATTCTAAGCCATACATGGACCTAGCCTATTGGCACAGTACACCAGCATGATGACCATGACCCATGGTCAGAAATGGGTCACGAGTCACAGAAAACTAGATAACCAATTTTTTTTATTTTTATATCTCTATGGTGACTGCTCATCTATGTGTGATGGAGGTGAAGAATGACGCTACCTGTGGTAGTGCTACCCAGAAAATCAACATGATCTGACATGACCCAAAATGACCCAACACGTTAGTCAGAAGTCTGCCTAAAATTTTGCTAGTCATGCCTTGAAGGGCAAAGCAGACTATCAATCATGCCGTGCTGAGCACGGCATGATTTCCATGTCTGGTCATGCCCGTCACAGCACGGTGGCCCCAATTGGGCCACCAAATAATAAGTCGTGCAGGTTTGGCACTGTTTGTTTGACACCTCAAAAACAATCAAAGAACACTTATAAATTGAAAAAAAAAATCATCTAGAAATATTTTTGACAATACAACAAAATGTTAAACCATGGATACAAGATGAAATAATAATAATAATAATAAGAGCAAAGAATCTTCAATTTAATGAAACCAAAACAAAGCATGGTAATAGCCTCCATACCTCATATTTTAATGAACGAAGTCCTTTGCAAGCAAATTCAAACAATGATCTCAAGTTAGATGGGCATGGAGCAGTTACAAAGATACGGGAGTACCTACACAAAGATAACAAGCTTGTTTAGAAAATAGAAAATTTGCAATGTGCATGACAAACAAAACCCACAAAAAGTTGCAGCTTTTGAAATACCCGGCCACAATAGCTCCTGCAATTGCCAAACCTAATGCGGCAGACTTTCCACGACCACGGGAAGCAATCAATGAAATTGTACTTTTTAGGTTCTTGTCCAAAATGACATCTAGAAAGGTCATAACAGATTTTCCCTAGAAAACATAACACCAATGGAAAGCCAAAGTCTATTAACATCTAGAAGTTCCACCTCCATCAGAACATGGAAAAAGAGAGATTTACTTGATCCAATGTGGAGCAGATTTCAATCAAAGGGCCAACGGGTGAAACATCATGGAGTTGTTCTTTCAAACTTTTCAGCTCCCCTTCCCTATCCATCATAGCATTGCCCTGAGAAAATTTTAAAGATGAATTTAAAGATCAATATAACATCAACCAAAATTCTCATCTCTATGATGGGTAGAGCAACAAATAAAGATCACCCATCTTCACTCACCCACTGATAAAGATTAATATCTCGACAATCTTACTCATAAAAATCAAAGAGAATATATATGAAGAGCCTCAAATCTAAGACCTACTACTCTTAATTGAAATCAATTATCATCACACCAAGACATGACTTCTAAATTTGAAGAAAGTGCAATGTTTTTTAAGTATCACCTCAAGAACAGGAGTGCTGACGGACTTCACGTGAGATGATATAGGCAAAATGTTGAGCTCGTCATCCGTAACCAAGCATGCTTTGCATGAAGCAAGCGATAAGAGAAACCTCTCGTTGAACCGAGAAACTATTTCAGAATGTGACTCTGTTCTAAATCTCTCATGAACATCCTAACATGTCGAGAACAACAAAGACATTCAAATTCAACGATCAAAGAATGCATATCATATTTTTGTGTAAGCAAATGATGATCAATAAAATGTAACTCACCATGACCATGGTACACAAACTCATGAGTGATGATAGGGTTCGAAGAAGTAAAACAATTATACCACCGCCTTCCACAGTTTCAATCGTTCTTGCAAGAATATTTGGAGTTAAGGCTTCAAAATCCTACCCAATTACAAGGGCAAAAAAAGAGTCATTAGCAGCTGTGTTGCACGGATACGACTAGGGAGTGCCGTGTGTCCGACACGTGGACACGGCGACACGGGTCGGATACGTGTCCGACCTGCCACGTGGCGTATCGGACACAAATCCGTATGCGATACGCCACGTGGCGTATCGGATACGCGTCGGAGACGTATCCGACGAGTTTTTCGAAAACAATCGTTTCCGAAAAACTCCAGACACGTCGTTAGAGGGTTTCGGAAAATCGGGTGGAGGGGAGGGGGTTTCGGGAGGGAGGTTCGGGGAGGGGGGGTTTCGGGAGGGAGGTTCGGGGAGGGGGGGTTTCGGGAGGGAGGTTCGAGGAGGGGGGGTTTCGGGGAGAGGGTTTCGGGAGGGGGGCTTCAGGAGGGGGGTGGAGGGGGGTTTCGGAAGAGATTTTCGGGAGGGGGGAAAAAAGATTCTGGACGGGGGAGGGGGGAGAGGGTGTTAGAGGCTTAATTTTTTTTTTAAATTAATTTAAAAAACAGAATTTTAAATTATTTTAAAATACTGTATCTTATATTATTTTAAAATACTATATTTTAAATTATTTTAAAATACTGTATTTTAAATTATTTTAAAATACTATATTTAAAATATATGTTAGAGAGAGTTAGAAGCTGTAACGGGAGGGGACAGGGCCGCAGGGGTTAGAGAGCTTAAATATATATTTTTTATATTTTAATTATTATTGTTTGTTTAATATATATACAAAATATAATAAACAAATAATTTATTTTAATTTTATTTAAGCCCTCTAAATTTTTATTTATCAAAATATCTTAGCATTTTTTTTATTTATCTAAATTTATGTTAATGAATAATATTTATATTTAATTTTTTTTTCATGCCGTGTCCTAGCCGTATCCGTATCCTAGTTTTTTGAAATTTGTCGTGTCCCCATATCCTACCGTGTCGTATCCCCGTGTCCGTATCCGTGTCCGTGCAACATAAATTAGCAGTGATGAGAATCATAAATATTGTAACTAGAAAGAAAAGAAAAGTAGAACCTGCAAAATACACATGCCAAAAGTATTTCCTAGAATTCTTTCAGAATCCTTGTACAAGCAATAGGAAACAACTCCGCTTTCAAGAAACAGAGAGAAGGGATCAGCTTTTTCTGGGTCAATCAGTCCCTTCAGCATTAACTTTTTAATCTGCTTTGTCCGTTTTCTCTTGTGGCTTCATCATGCAAGCATCAAATTCAAACAGAATTAAAAAACTAGTCTAATTTCTTAGTGATCATGGCATCTATTCTCCACAAATGTTTCAAAATACCACATTTCAATATTTTTGGTACAAAGAAAGCAAAATATTAAGTTGGTAAAAAAAATAAGAAAAAAATGAATCTTATTTGCCTTCAATTTAGACCCCTCGCCAATCCTGATAGAGACAACTATAACTTTTGTATTTGTTTCAATTCAAAAGCATCAATAATCAAGTAATATCATCATCATCATCAGCCAAGCTTTATCATAACCACTTTAGGTCCACAGTTAACAGATAATATCATCACAAATAAAAATGATTACCTGCTTAGCTCTAGACCTTCCTTGTAGCACCATAAAACACTTGGTCTAGTTTTGATGCGAGATTTTGTCAACATGTGGTAGAGATTAACTATCTGTAAAAGATAAAAAACATTAAACACAACATGATCACATAAATTATTAAGAAAAATTTTAAAGGCATCACCATACCTGATCACGAGACTTATCACCAATCATCACACACATGGACCTGTGCTTAGAATTAACACCATCTTCAACTAAATTTCTGATCCGATCGTCCACTTTCTTCCTCATTTTTCACCTATAATACGGTTGTATGCTTTTAAGTATTCAACAAAATAAAATAAGATGGGTAATTGTTAGACAATCAACTTCCCACGTGACTATTCAATAATTTTTTTAACTTTTAATGGTAGATTTTTAAAATAGGATTGACTTTTAAAAAAGATAGAAATCTAGATAAAATTACCCAGCCCAGTTTTTTCTGTAACCTGACTTTCAAAGCCTAGATTCGTGACCTAGATGTCCCCCCATAAAATACGTTAGGGATTCAAAACAGCGCTTGACAAGGCAACAAAATATGGTGAAAGCCGAAATTTCAGCCCGGAAAGCTAAATAAAAACCCACGGACAGAAACATGTGTGTGTGTGTGTGTGTGAAAATTTCTACGACACCACTCGCGTGCGAGGAGGGCTAAAAAAACCAATACCACGTAAGCATCTTCTTCACGAAGCAGCTTGAAATAAAAGTATCTTCTGTTTCCAACTAATTTTAAACTTCTTACTGTAACGAAACAGAAGCTCGTCCAGACCAAAAACAACAGCTCTTGTGTTAGGTTTCAACCGATGAAGCACTGGACAAAGACAGGCGTGAACTGACCCGAGCAACTTTAGCCGGGCGCCAAGCTTTCGTTTCCACGAAGCAAACCCTAACGACCAAACCTCGAACGAAAACACCACACGAGACCACAAGGGAAGAGAGAGAAACAGGGGCACGGGGCCTTACCAGTTCTTCTAACAAAGAGACGGCGAGCGCAACAATGCAATGCGCGCAGCGGCAGTGAGGCAAGCCGGAGCAGAAGGAGGCTCGGGACTGGAGGGGTTGCCCGACAAGGGATTGTCCAAGGCGGTGATCGTAACTTCGTAATCATCTAACCGGAGTTTTGTACGGAACTAATAATTCAATTAAAAATAAAAAATGTAAAATATTTTCAATAACCATATTTTTGTTACGTTGTTTCCAGTCACACTAGTTTGGACATATTTTAAAAATCTGGCTTAAATTTTAAATTTTTTATTTTAAATAAATTAGTTCCGTACAAAACTCGCCTTGCAAATCACTAGTTTTTTTTTCTTTTTAGTGTCCAGTAATTTTTTTTCTTTTTTAAGTACAGTATAGTATATCTCAATTTCGTTATATTTAAAATCAAACTCGAGTGGTCCCATAAATATATTATATTATGAATTTGATGTTTGGGCTTTAGGTACCAAAAAATATTTATTTATATTTTCATGAAATTTTAAATGAAATTTAATAATAAGGTATCTAAAACTTAAAATATAATACTTTAGATCTACTAAATTTATAAACACAAAATTGTGGCTTATCTTATTTTAAAAAAAAACTCCATCTCACATTGCCACGTCAAAATTAATTAAATAAAAAATTAAATAATCATAAAAACCTTCATCTGACATGGCAAGTATAAGTTGGAGTTTTATTTAATAAAGGGATGACCATGAGGGACAAATTTGG
Source organism: Sapria himalayana (assembly GCA_029783825.1). Lineage (NCBI taxonomy): Eukaryota > Viridiplantae > Streptophyta > Magnoliopsida > Malpighiales > Rafflesiaceae > Sapria > Sapria himalayana. Next base: position 1,855,076 of record JAREIK010000385.1, read on the forward strand.
ATTTAAAATATTTTCATAAAACATGATTGGACCAAAAAAAATATTTAAGATTTTTTTAAAATTATACCAAAATATAGATATTTTTATCTCGAGTCTCTCAAACATAATTTTCCATTAGATTTTAATTTATTAGATAGTATTTTGATACCCATTAGCGTGTCATAAATTAGATTTTATTTTATTTTTTAAATATTTTTTATTACATTAAATATTTTTTAAAGCATGTCCATTGAGGGTTCAGTATAATTTGACTTTTTTATGAGCAAATATATTTGGTAAGTTGAATGCTTTTATTACATTTTTATGCATTAAAATAATAACATATGATGGATGCCTAATGTGAATCATATAATATATTTTTATTTATGAGTAAGTCCAATGTTTCATGAATATGTTCAAACAGAATTATATTGTCAATCCATTTTGATGTACTTTTTGATGTTTAATTTTTTTTCTGGTGTTAACGATGTTGAGATTGAAAACATAAGTATCAATAGTCTATATTGAATCTCAGCCCAATAATAATAAACTTGATAAAGACCAACTGTGGAGGTATTAGAGAGATCAAATAATTGTAATTTGAAATAGTTTTCTATTTTTTCAAAAATTACCAAATAATTGTATATTTCTTATATTTCAATGGTTGCTTCAAAATCTAGCAGCACGCTATTGTTCTAGTTATGTTCTCTCAATAATAGAGACACTTGATGAGAAGTTTCATTGTAGAAAGAAACATCTATCCTCTTCTATACAAAGAATCAACAAATGTTGTTTAAATAAAGAACACAAGTGAGAGATCTCGTGATCTCTTCTTTTTAGAAAACAACATCATGGAGAGAGGGAGGCACAGGTTTCTCCTCCACATGATACTTAGAATTCTTCATACATACACATCATAGTAGAATTGAACAGAGAGCACAAGATAGAGATTTCATCTTCTATTCTTTTGTTTGAGAAGATCAACTAGAGAGAGAAAGAGAGAAGAAAGAAAAATCTCTATTTTATTTCCATTTTTCTCCACACATAATCTCATCTCCTGTTCTATTATGTGTTTTTTTTTTCTCTATGCCCTTTCTTATGTGTCAATCTCATGTGGTGGGAGGGCACATGTGACCCCATGACCCAATAATGTGTGGTATAGTATAGCCCAAAGTGATGTGTTCTTATGTGTCAATCTCATAGTGAGACATATGAGAAAATTAAATAATCTATATAAATATCATGAGAATAAATAAGATAGTATGTCATCAAATATTATGACTCAGCCCTCATTCAAATATGATCTATAATTCATTCCATTAGCTAAGGGAGAGTGACAAGATAGTTCATCCAATAGATATGACATGTCAATATTCTGATATTATTAGAAAAAGAAATATCTTAAGTTCATATAACTTATACTATCTAAAATGAGATGTAATCTACTAACTCATAAAAAAAACAACCATACTATCAAGATCCACTTTTTCTATTATTTAAAATTTAAATGTATATAGGGAATAAATCATGCACTAGATATATTAGAGGATCTGAGTTGTTTCAAAGATCAGGAAAATACATGCAAGAGACTTCAAGTTTTACTAGTTGATGTTCATTACATGGATGCCAAATGAAGTCAATAGATATAATTTTAGTTTTAATCATGTAATTTTTTTCATTCTTAGTTTTACAATGATAAGGTTCAAATTAATTGTTTATTTTTAGTGTTTTATCATGTTCATGTAATTAATTAGTAATAATTTAAATTTCATTAATTATGGATTGGACCTAGGGTCATAGGTTGTTACCACCATTATAGTCGGTGATAGATAGGGGTGCATTATGCATCGAGCACTATGTTGGACCATGTACCAAGCACAACATTCAACATGCCACACCCACAATGCACTTGATTGGATGGGCTCTTATCATGGTGCTAGAAATGACCATTCAGACACTTGCCATGGCATGGGCTGATCACTCTTACATAATAAATAGCCATATGTTAGAATTAACTCATAATTTTGAAGATATAATATATGTTCAATATTGTGACCTGAATTATAAATTCATAACCTAAACGAAGTCCCAACATGTATTTGGAGTCGCTGCCTAAATCGTGAAGTCAAGATTTGAATAAAGTTATAATATAGGTTGGGTGTTGTGACATGAAATTATAAAACTTGACTTAAATGGATTTGTAGCATAAATTGCAAAGTCACAACTTGAACAGAGTTGCAACTTGTCTCGTTTTGTTGCAACTAGATGATTTATGGATTCAAAGCACAACTTTATTCTCTAGTGTCATGACATAACCACGTGGATATAGTCTTGAGTTTAAGAGGTTTTTATTTTACTATATAAGTGTTTATATATATATTTTTTGATAAGTAATAATATTAATAAGCAAAATTATGTACAATCTAGAGATCTAAACTATCATATTCAACTTTGAATACAATAAAAATTCTTATTTTGATCTTTCAAAGTAATGTTTCTGAATCTTTTGACTTCCCTTCATGTCATCTTCTATTTCTTTCTCTTCATATGTAGTATATAATTGCAGCAAATGTTGCTTTTAAGTATTATGTTTAGTGGCGTGTTGGCGATATAATGGGTCTTCAAAGTTTTGAGTCCTCCAAAAATTGACTTTATCTGATCTGAAATTATGGTCTAGCTTCTCAGACCATTCCAAATACCTTCCGAAAATTTGCAATTAAGAAGTTGTGAATGAGAGATTATGTGCTTGTATAGAATTCATAATTCAAGTTTTTGGGATTTACAAATAATTTATCTTTTGTTCTGAAAATTTTTTCGCTTAGCTATCAATAAAAAAATAGCATGTTTGGGTATGTGATTTGGGAACCAAATGCATGAGATTTGTCTGTTCTTTTTTTTATATATTATTTCCAGCTAAGAAATTGTAGACATTTGAAACAATTCTATCATCCTTAACCCAATTAGTAATTGCTTCTTTAGCTTTATCTATGTTTCTAGCTTTCTCCACAAATGTATCTCTATTAGATAATAAGGATTTCCAATAAGGAGAATCCTCTTTAGCTATTTGAACTTCACAAATATTTTGGGAGTTTAAATAAAAATGGTGAACCCATTGAATACAAAAAGAGTCCTCCTTATTGATTTTCCAAAAAGTTTAACAAAAAAGACTTTGTTCTAGAATTTTAAATTTATGATACCCAGTCGACCATTAGAGGTGGGATTGCATACATTACTCCAAGAAGCTTTCGGCCTGTACCTTTCTGTTTTGGGCCATCCTCATAAAAATATTCTACAAACACTCTCAATTACATTTATAATGAATAAAGGTAGTAAAAAGACTAAAAACTAGTATCCTTCAATGCATTGGATTACTGTGCGTAGGAGCTCTAATCTATCCGCAATAGAGAGGATTTTACTTGCCCATTAATGACTGGTAGATTTTATTTTCCTCAATAATACAGTAAAGTATGAAGTAAGTAGCCTAAAGGCTGATAATGGGATACTAAGAAACACAAAGGAGAGTGAACCCTCTGTGAAATCGATGCACAATAATATTTTTTTTATACATTAGGGCAACTCCTCCAAAGAAGATATTCGATTTGGAGAAATTGATATCTAAGCATTAAGATTATGTGAATTCATTTAGCACATCTATGATAATCTCCACTGAGGGGGGACCCCCTTTTAAAATAATAATGTCATCGGCATACACAAGTGGGGAAATTTTAAGTGATACACACCCTAGATTTAATGAGAAACGTACTAATTCTATTGCATAAGATAGCTGTCTAGATATATATTTCATACATAATATGAATAGATAAAAAGATAGTGGGTCTCCTTGTCTCAACTTTTTTTTACCCTTAAAAAAAGCATGTAACTGGCCATTAATGACAATTGAAAATGAGGTTGTGGAGACGTATTCATGGATTATATCAATGAATTTTCAAGGGAAATTTAGTGCTTTCAAGACAACTAATTAGAAGAACTATGGATTGAAAAAAATAGTCAAAGTAACCATGAGGAAAAAGTCTGCTATGAAGTCATGACATTCTTCAAGGTCATGACTTTTATAAAATCTAAGTCAAATTACTTCAAAGCTGCGAAGGAAAACATGAAAATAATGAAATTCTCAATTCAACAACACAAAGAAATTACTAGAGAGATTTTTGAGATCATAGAAGAAGTACAAACGAAGGAAAGTAACCCACTAATTATTGATTTACTGGAAGATAAAGACAAGATAAAAATAACAAACATGGAATATCCAAAGGTAGATGAAGAGAAGTAATTATAACAAAGAAAGTCATGACTCCTGAAGAATCCATGACTTTACATACTAGATCAATAAAAAAAGTAATGAGAAAAGGGATCCAAAGACTAATTCCACATGTATTGAATTCATAATAAGGCACAATATTATCAAAAAAGATAAATTCATAGACAATGATGTGATGGCCCCTCGAAAAGTTATGATGTTCATGGAAGAATACCTTGAAAGTGATACTTTAAATGATTACTTGATGATGAATAAGAAATTAGAAAGATAAGTATAAGAGAAAAACTATACGAAAAAGTTTTCATTTATTGCTGAATTCGTTGACTTTATTGGGGATCCAATAAAGCACCATTATGGATATTAAATATAGCACTTCTTGGAAGGTAACCCGAAGATTTACTTTTTGATAAATCATACTTAAAATCCCATGAATAATGAATATTGATGGTTGTTATATAAATACTTACTCGAGATTATTATGAAAAAATATATTCCTTACATTTAATTGATATATAGTATATATGTAGAACACATTAATTAAATGTAGCACCTAATAGTGATCATTATGACCATAAGGAAAATATCCAAGTAATCAATACCATAAGTCAGTGTAACTCTTTTCACTACCAACCTAGCCTTGAGTTGATCAATATTTTTCTAGTTATCATCTTCACCATACACTCATATGCATCACACTAATTTCTTACATAAATGTTTTGGGATGAGATCCTAAATATTATTAATTATCATTATACATAGTTCACACAATATGTCTTCTCGTCTTCATAGATGACTAAACTCATCAAAATGAGTCTTCATGATCTTACAACTGTTAATAGAGGATAAGAAACTAGATTATATAGTATAAAATTAAGAATAAGAGAGTATTCATGATAATGAGTGGTAAGTAAAATATATGATTGATTTCTTCTATAATGTAATTAAAATATTCAAGTCACTACTCTGAACTAGATTAGTTAATATGGCAAAACACTTATATGATAAAGATAGTGGATGAATCCATCTAGGATAATACCTTTAGGTTGAGATTATCAATTCTTCCAACCCTCATCTCTCTCTCTCTTAGGAGGCCTCACATCTCATATCTAGTGGGACACTCACATTATGTTACTCTACATGGTACGATACCCTAGAAGATGTGTAATTACTCTCCTCAAACTTAATCATACAAATATTATCAACTATAAACATAGGAGTAGGGTCAATGGTTATCCTTCTATGAGGAGTAACAATTAGACACATTAATATATTTTATTATGGTATCTAAAGGTGCATTCTCTCGTAATGACTCATTGAAAAAAGACTCATCAATGAAGAACAGCACATCATATTCATAATGATCATTCTTGTATATGGTGAGTACCACTTATATCCTTTTTGAGTGCTAAAGTACTTAATAAAGGCACACTTAATACCATATACAATTATCTTCTCTGCGTCTGATAAAAGATATTGAACAAAATAAGTACCCAATAAATTTTAAGTGAAAGATTTAAAAAATTGAGTGTAAATACTAATATGAGATAAGACTAGAGATAAGACAATAGAGAATAAAAGATGATACATAGTTAATTAGAAAATTATTAGCTAATATTATTTCTCCCAAAAAATATATAGGCATACTTTTATGTAGTATGAGTGTCATAAGTATCTCAACAATTTCATTTTTTATAGGAATGTTATCACAAGATGTATGATAAATAATCTCATACTCCTCAAAAAAATATAAATTTTATGAACAGTATATTCTAAAGTAATATACTTCTTAATATTCTATTATCAATACAAAACTAAATTTTTATTTTTCATAAAAATTCATAAAAATTGAAAAAAGTTAAGAAAATTTTTTGAATTCTAATAGTTATCTATTTCAAGTAAAATACCACTGACTATATTAAAAAAAATGGAATTGTGCTATAAAAACAAATTCATTCCCCTACACCTACATGGACAAAAATTATAGCACAAAAGAATGCCAAATAATTTTATATTTGTAAAAAAATCAAAACGACAATACACCAAAAACAAATATGGCCGACTGCTAAAGATAGTTGGTCAATTCAGAAGATAAACTTTTAGCAAACAAATGTTAGATTCTTTGGAATATTCAAGAAAAAGTTATAGAGTGAAGGTGACAGTGCCAAGAGTCAGCAACAAATCCTACTCTATAGAACAAGCCATGTGCATTGTGTAGAATAATCATCAGAAATGTCTTAGGCTCATATCCATTGGAGAAAACATGATGATGGATGCTTTTTTCATGTTCAACAATGCCATTTATAGTGTAGCACTTGATGAATCATGAATAGGCAATGTAATCAGCCCAAATCCCTTGCCCCTCCATCACTTTTATAGCAATCTATTGGGGGTTAGGATGTTCGGAACATAGTTTATTTGAAACCATAGAATATTAGAAATGATACTTGCTAATATAAATAATATAAGTAAAAATAAAATAATTAAAAAGTGAGAAAACACAATCCAACAATTCTGAAAAATCTAATATAGTAAAACAAGTTAAATCAACTTCTACCAACTTCTACCGAACAAAAACAAGTTAAATCAACAATGGAGAGAGACAAAGGAGATCAACTCTTCCTACTTTATCAATTAAACTAAAATTCAATCACTTTTCAAGGTCTCAAACATGCTTTGTACTCAACATGATGATCCACACTTTTGGGCCAAACCATAGTTTTAATAATCCATAGGATGAAGTGAAGCTTTAGAGCTAAGAGAGAATGGAGGATCTTGGGATTCAATATTGAATACACGTACATGAAGTCCGTAAAGAACACAATATTCAAAATTATATGTTGGACTAAAATATATTTTATATGATATAAAACCCTAAAAACCTAAAAGATAGAACAAAGAGATCAATTTAAGATTTTGGGATAAATGATCCATATCTTTTTTTGCATTATTCTTTATGTAACAATATTGGTTCATCAGATTTATAGCTTAAAATTAATAATGTGGTTGCATCTCAATTGTTTGATCGAAGATGAGATTTTGTCTATAACTTTTCAAATCTCCAAATATTACTGAAGTTCTAATTCCTCATGACACTCAATCTTTTGCATAAAAATAAACAAAAGTAGTACGGACACTATAATAATATATTATACAATATGAACAATTAAAATAATTATTCTATAATAATTACAAATAAAATACACAAATTATAAACAAAGAAAATACACAATGTATAATTTAAGTAAACGAACAACAAGTATACAATGTATAATTTAAGAAAATACACTCCACCATTTAAGAGAGCCCCATTAATGTCCTCTCATGAAAAAATGGGTATGTTTTCGTTTTTAAATTTTTTTTTTGAAAAATCAAAACATGGGATTTTATCCTAGGTTCTATCTCTATCATACTCCATGCTTTCAAAAAAAATCAGAAGACTTGTCTATCCAACTTTGGCAAATACAACAAATATCTCCCTCTGCCCAGTATGAGGAGACACAGACTATCAGGTGACTTAAAAATTAAAATTTACCAATGACAATGATTTCATAAACATATCAATGATATTTTTATTCAAGTGTACTTTTTCATGTACAACTAACTTTTCATTTAATATATAATGCATCTAGTGATACCACACATCAATATACTTCAACTTACTATGGAAAATAAAATTTTTATATAGTTAGATAGTACTCTAACTATAACATCATATATCGTATGTATCCTATCATACATCCAAGTCAACAAAAAATATTTTCATTCATAAAATTTCTTCTTAAGTTTCATTAGCTACAATGAACTCAATCTCAATGCTAGATAATATTATATACTTTTATAACTTGGATTGCTATGATACAATTCCCCCTCCAAAGATAAATATATAACCTAACGTGGATCTATGTGAATCCAAATCATTGACCATATCAGAATTAGTGTATCTGAAAAATACGAGTTTTAATCTACCCAATCACAAAGATAGTTGAGAAGTTTATAGAAAGTACCTCATGATATGTTTCATTACAGCTAGTAATGTCTACTTGAGTTTGAAAGAAAATAACTAATAATATTAATAGTGTGTGTTACATTCAGTCTAGTGTATACCATAACATTTAAGATTTCCAACTATGCTTGGTACTCAACTTAAAATATTTAGTTAAGGGAGTTGAGACTTGCTTGGCCTTTTTCATTAAAAATATCTCAATAACTATATTAGTATATCATTCTTGAGATAATCAAATATGTCTAAAAGAGATATCCTAGATAACACTCAACTCTAAAATCAATCCGACACAACCAAAGACCCATAATATGTCATCTTATCATGACTTCCATATCCCTAATTTCAATGATTCTCTTCCAACTAATTATAGGATTGATAATGGTTTCTATAAGGTTCGAAATAGAAGTCACTTTTTTGAGCATGATAAGTCTCATTGTTATTATAATTTGGGATGTTCATGCTCATTGATATAATATTCTCAAAATGTCTTTCATATGTTTTGTTATCCCCTCATAGATACTTTATTATAACACGCATGAAAGTCTTGGTAAAAGTGGCTAGATATCTAGATTTTATATAAGGTGGTGGTTAGACAAAACGAAAATAAAAAGAGAAAAAAAGGAAAAAAATGCGAGCAAATCCTAAATGTAACTATCAACATTCAAACAAGAAAACATGACTTAGCCTATAGACTAAGAATATTTCATAAATATAATACTATCTAAATTACTAAAAAGAATTATTCTTTTAAAATAATAATCACGTCAACTAACCTAAGTAAATAATCCCTCACAATTGTGTTAAAAACTTATTGAAACTTTATCACTCTACCTAATTTATTTAGTAAATCACAAACATTCGTTAATGAGTATTTCTCATTATTTGAGATCAACAAGTACATGGGTCATATAAATAATATAATAAATTTTCATCTAAATATTTATCTAATAGGGACTGTATCAGTAGTTTGGTTATTCAACTAGAGACACATCATTTCTAGTATAATGATACACCACTATTAGATTATTTTAGGTCTAAGGTTCATTTATTTAATTTATGTGATATTGTGAAGTTATTTGATATATATTATGTTGAACATATAATGATGTTTGGAGTATTGTATAATGACCCCTTTTCATATTAGTATACTGGGTGATTAGTATCATTGGGCCATTCCCAATGGTGGTACTCTCATAGTTTTTCCCTTCGTATGTCACTATTAAGACAACAATTCAACCTTGCATGAGGATCATTCATAATTTTATATTTTTTAGGCAACTTCATTGAATATTCATTATGTTTCTTTCATATATACCCACTTATTCACCAATCTTTATAATCATATAGACCAATGATTAGGATAATTTGTAAGCATTCACACTTTTAGCTTCATAAGCTTCATACCCAAATAATTTATGTATGTTTTCTTTGAGTTTTACCACTATGAACCATATGAGTAAAAGAAACTAATAAGGGTTGTCACAATTTTATGAGTCACAACACATTCATGCATGTCTTGAGAATTTCCAATTAATATCCTTAGTAATAATGTGACTCTCACACTAAAGATAACCTCATGAGATAATATCTTATATAATATCCATCCCAAATTATCAATCAATAATGACCCCATCTAATATCTATATAATGAATTGATATGTAAAAGTATTAGCACTTTCAGCTTCTTAAGTACCATACTATGATTAATACCCAAAATTTGGGATTTAACATATAGGTTTATCTTGTGCATTATAATTAGAAGAGTTATCACTTTCTTTTTATCATATGCACAAGTGATCCTCTTGATTTATCCATCTCCATCCATTACAACAACCTCACATAAATCCACCATTAGTCAAAACCCTACTTCAAGTTCAATTTAGTCATAATTTATCAATATTCATAACCCCCACGCCACACACGTGCACATCATATGCATTGTTGTCTGCATGGTCAGCACGCAGGTACTTCCAGGAGGCAGCCAGAGGCCGAGGGGAAGGGATCCAGTGCCGCAAAAGATGTTGTTGGCTCCTCAAACCCTAGATTTCAAGTGACTTTACTTGTATTTGTATGCTTAGAGTTACTAGGAATTGTGGTTTTTGTGTATTCGTGCATGGAACCCTTAGGGTACGTAGGACTTGGTGGGCTGGCCTAAATTGGCCAGTCTTTTAGCCTTCTGTACAAAAAACTTCTTTTAATTAATAAAATACAGCCGTACCGTCGGCCTTTCCAAAAAAAAAATCTATCAATATTCATAACATAAAATATAATCAAATTATTAATGCATCAATATTTCAAACTAATTATATCATATAATTTAAATCACACAAGCACTAGATGATGCAAATTTCATACAAATTATCAAATATATTTTTAAAAGAGAAGTGTTTGAGATTCGTGCCCCAAGCTCTAAGTATTGTCATAAATAAAGTATCCCTTTATTTCTTTTGAACCTCTAGAAATTGTAAAATTCATTTCTATTGTTTGTAGTTATGGTGGCTTTGCTTGCTATTTTTGAGAGAAGGAAGAAAAAAATGATAGATCATAAAAAAATTTCTAACTTTTACTTTATTACTCAAGCGACTTTGTATTACTCTAAGTAAGAAGTTGTGATTTTCATAAGAAAGTCACAACTTTAGCATTCTTCTCAATAACTTGAGGACATGACTCTAGAAAATGATTTCGTCTCTATTTAACAACTTTATCTCTCAGTAACACAAAGTCATGGTATAAACAATGTCATAACTTGGTCTATCTATAGCATAGAGTCATTGTATCGTGATTATGAAATGGTTACAAATTTATGCATTCATTATTTGTAGTCTATATATGATTATAGTATTGTGACGTGGTCATAGAGTGGAGCTGGATTCTCATATTATTATATAGCCTTGATACTATGTGAAAGCTACAATATTAACATTTTGTTCTCTCGTATAAACATGTAACCATTGTGATGTTAGGATGTTGTGACATATACACTTAACCTTGTGTGTACAAGTTGTAGTTACGCCATCTGTGAGGACAAGAGTCATAATTTTGGAAATGATCATACTCGAGTAATATCTTATGTAATATTTAGCATCTTAAAAGTTACAACTTTGAATAATTACTACTACCACTTTAACATAAGTACTTTTGGCTCTATAATTTTCTATAGCATCAAAGTCACAGCTTTGTAAATTTGTGGTAGCTTTGACTTAAGAAATAAATAAAAAATATAAATGCACACCCAAAATGTATATCTTATAAACCAAGAAAATACATACTTCTAATATAAATGAATAAACCATAATTATATAGTATATATTACTATAAATCAATAATTAAACAGTAAATAATATAAATATAAATGATTAGCTCCAAAATAAATCTCTTTCAAACTAATACTTAGTCAAGAGAGAATAAAAAAAGAGCCACACAGGGCAGACCAAAATGTCAACCCAAAAATTGCTACTGCATGAATGAGAGTGCATTACGCCTACATCCAAAAGTGCATCACGCTTTCCCTTTTACAAAAATGAAAATATTCAAGTTTTCACAATTTTTTATTAAGTTTTTTTTTGTTGAAAATCAGAACGTGAGATTTTATCATGTGTTCTTGATCTACCATACTCTATAGTTTACACTTCCAAAAAAAAAAGACCGGTCTATCCAACTTGGGCAATCCAACCCATTTATGGTTCTCTTTAAGTCTTCTGAATAGCAGAAATATGTGAGTTCATTCAACAAGTAAAATGAACTTTGCTTGGTCAATGTCACTTTAAAACACACGGTGCACAATCTCTAACTCTAGTAGAAATATTATAACTTATGGGTAGGAAGGACCTATTTTTTTATTAGACACCTTGTACCAATGCTTTAATTTATAATGTCTCTTTTATTTTAAGATGACACATATATGCAATAAATGCCACCTTCATTAATAAATCACACACCAACCAAATATGTGATGGTGTGAAGATGTAGAGATGGCACCTCTGGAAAATTGGGAAACTGGCGCCATTGGGGGTGACTCATGCATCAGTGATAAACTTCTCATATTTATATCTCACATTCAGAATAATTATTTTTTGTTATCACTCTTTCAAGTAAATATCAAATCTATTATATCTCTATTGATAATAATTTAGCTAAAAAAAAGAAAATTTATATGAGTCTACTAGTTAAAAAAAAAACAAAAAAAAAACTTGTAATATTTAGCTTAGAATAAAATACACCAAACTTTTAAAATAATAGAATTTTAGTATATGTAATTTTCAAAACAAAAAAAAAAAAACACTTTCACATTACATATAATATAAAAAAAAAAAATACTTAATTGTGTGTGTGTGTACAAGGGACATCCCGCGACTTTTTATTTTATTTTTATAAAAAATTGTGGGTTGGATCCTATTCTGACCCATAGTTTTTTTAAATGTGACTCACATTTTTTTAATGTGACATGACAAACAAGGGGTATTTTAGTATTTATGCATTATAGCATATAAATATTTGTCACCCTAATGCATTTTTTCTAGACATTGAAAATTCGTCATTTTTCAACACAAATTATTGTTGCATTAATATTTTAGTATTTACATATTATTAGTATATAAAACATAAATATATTTCATTTTAATGTATTTTCTAAATATTTTAAAATTGGCATTTTTATTAGATAATTTTACAAAATTGGAATTTTTCAACACTAATGGCAATTTTATTAAATATTTTTAAAATATTAAATAGAAATATTTCTATTAAATATATCTAAATATAAAATATGTATTTTCTAAATTTGATATGATCAAAGCATAATTTTTTTCATTTTCTCCAATTTGCCAACGCACATCATAAAATAATCAAAAATTAACATTTTTTTTTTGCGTGAGTATTTTTTATTATTTACCTTGTTCATAAAATTATATGCATAAATGTGAAGCATAAATAAATAAATAAATAAATAGCTATATATATATATATAGTTTAACTTTTATATATATACAAGCTATCATGGGCAAATTGGGAAAAACAAAAAAAAAAATCATATAAATATTGTTGTCGTTTACCCTTAATTTTTGTCGTTTAACCTTTATTTTTGTCTTTTAGCCTTATCGTGCTTCGTGCCTTCGCTTGGTAATGAACATCAGAGATTTCTTCCGCCGATCGCTGACAGACGTGTCAGTTGGCAAATGGTTAATATGGCGCGAGTTGTTAGAGAAGTCGATAAACTGTCTCTCTGCATGTAACCAAAACGGCAGTAGGTGGAAGACGCGTTGATTCGCTGCTTATTTAATCCAAGTCTGACCGATCGAGCGGTTCTTCATTTTCTTCGTCTTCGTTCTATCGGCGCCTGATTGAGATCGAAGTTTTGTTGCGATCGCTTTTCAATTTTCAAGTACGTCTTCTCCGACGCCCGATTCTTTGTTCTGCAATTTTTTTTGTCTGTGAAATATAGATACAGCGCCAGTTGATCGTTGCAGATCATCTGGTATACTTGCTTCAGCCGTTCTTTACCAACTTGCGGTAGAAGATGAAGAATCTGCTGGATTTTATTTTCTTCATTTGTTGCCATTTTATGCGATTTTGTTGGAGTACAGTTGTTTCTTATTCTCACGCTGCCGGAATAAGTTCGATTGTGCAAAACGTTCAAACAAATTTAGTTATCACTTCTGCGTGATTGTAAATGTAAATGTAATCATTGAACTGATTGTATGTGCGTATTGTTTGGTGATGATAAGAGTTTCAATTCCAGATTGGGCGGCATCGAGAGGGGATTTGGTTGTGACGCAAGCTAAGAGGTGATAGCCTTCGATTCCACTACCAAAATGATCATCACGGTGAAGGATTCTGCTCTGGTGCAGCCGGCTGAGAAGACGGGAGGGCGGGCAGCGTTGTGGAACTCCAATGTCGACCTCGTGGTTCCGCGGTTCCACACGCCGAGCGTATACTTCTACAAGAACAATGATAATCGGGCTAACTTTTTTGACGCCGTTGTTCTCAAGCAGGCGCTGAGCAAGATGCTGGTCCCGTTCTATCCCATGGCGGGTCGCTTGCGGAGAGATTGCGGAGGTCGAATCGAGATCGATTGCAACGACGAAGGTGTGTTGTTGGTCGAGGCGGAGGCGGATTCTACCATGGAAGATTTTGGGGACTTCGCCACGAGCTTGGATTTGAAGCAGCTGATTCCACCAGTTGATTACTCTGCCGGATTATCTTCGTTTCCTCTCTTGGTGCTGCAGCTGACGAAGCTGAGATGCGGTGGAGTTTCGCTTGGGGTTGGCATGCAGCACAACGTGGCTGATGGTTGTTCAGGTCTGCACTTTGTGAACGCATGGGCGGGCATGGCCCGTGGCGCTGATCCCGGCTTGCCGCCGTTCATCGATCGGTCACTTCTTCGCGCCAGAGAACCACCGCGACCCGCGTTCGACCACGTCGAGTACAAGCCACCTCCACGCATGCAATTGGAACGCCCCCCCACCGACGCACGCTTTGGCTCGGGGACAGAGACGAACCCCACCACGATCTCGAAGTTCGTTTTTTCGCGCGGGAGGCTGAACGAGCTCAAGTTGAAGTCGAGGGAAGATGGAAGCACCATGAGCTACAGTTCCTACGAGATGCTGGCGGGTCACGTTTGGAGGTGTGCGTGCCAAGCCCGTGGGCTAGCTTCTGGTCAGCTTAGCAAGCTCTACATCGCGACGGACGGACGCGCCCGGCTGGACCCTCCTCTGCCAGAAGGCTATTTCGGCAACGTGATCTTCACCGCGACGCCGGTTGCCGACGCTGGCCTGATCTCTTCCAAGCCGATTTGGTATGCCGCGGAGCGAATTCACGAGGCGCTGGGTAGGATGGACGATGAGTACTTGAGATCTGCTCTGGATTATTTGGAGCTCCAGCCTGATCTGGCTCTCCTTGTCCGTGGCGCTCAGACATTTCGGTGCCCCAACCTGGGGATCACCAGCTGGGCTCGGCTGCCAATTCATGATGCTGATTTTGGGTGGGGCAGGCCCTTGTTCATGGGGCCCGGTGGGGTCCCCTACGAAGGCTTGTCCTTCATTCTCCCTAGCCCAGTCGATGACGGAAGCTTGACGCTTGTTATTTCTCTCCAATCTGAACACATGGAAGTCTTTAACAAGTTAATATCTCAGATATAATAATTACTTTTGTTTTTTTTTTTCTTTTTTTGATAAAACTCGTTGTATTACTAAATGCTTCTTTTTTTTTTCTTTTTGCCGTTTTATTTAATTAGGTGAAATAGATTTTTAAAAAAATATAGTTTTTTAAATTCCAACAATGATTTAAATATATAATAAAATCATACATAATTATGTTTTGGTGTATTATTAATAAAATAAATTTAAAAAAACTAAACCTAATTTTTAATATTTAAAAAATGGTGCACCAAACAAAAAAGCCAACCCCTAGTGCATTGTTTTATGTTAATATGAAATTGTTATTAATTTTAAACAAAATAATCTAATTTTATTTAATTTTATTGTAAATAATTATACCAAAAATTAATTATTTAAGAATTTGGTATAATTTTTTTAAAATATTAAAAATTAGGTTATTTATTTATTTATAATTTTATTGTAAAATCATACATGGGCCACCCCAGGCCACTTGATACTTGTTTGCTCGAGGATGCCATTCCTCGTGCTAGGACGGGCAAGACCCACGCCCCTAAAACAAAAAAAAAAAAACTCAGTTACCATGTTTAGTAAAAATTATATCAAAACATAAAAAATATATATATATTAATATATTATAAATACAAAAATTATATACGCACAAACACACACATATGATGTGACATGCGGGGGCATTTTTTGTATTTGAAAGTCAACGGATGTAAAATGATAAATTAGGAGAGCGAGAAAAAAAAATAACAATAAAAAAATAATAATGACGATCTAGAGTCAAATCTTACATAATAAAACTCATGAAAGAAAAAAAGAACGTTGACTTCAGAATGAAACAAATATGGTTAAAAATATAAAAAATACGTCATGTTCATGTACATGGTGACGGATGCATCAGCTGCACGGTCTGCATCACGCACCGACCATTATATACAGATGAAAGAATTCTATCTCCTCCAACACTTACACCTTATTACTCAGAGTGAAACAAAAAACAGAAACAAAAAATGGAAAATCACGTTACTCGGGCAAGGAACAGACAACGCAAGGAGGATTTACAGCATCATTTGGAGGCGTGATCTCGTCCAGGCAATCAGTGTGGTAGTAATGGTGGCATGGCAGAATAGAAACTGGAGGAGGATTGGAGAACATGTTTACTGGGCCTTGTGGTGGGTGAGCAAGATCTTGCATGCACAGCACACAGGTGTGGCCGCTTGGCACGAATCTTCTGTCATCTGCAATGAACCACAAGCTTCACCATCATCAGCACCACACACTGCGCAGTTGCAGAGAGAAAGAGAAGGCGTTGTTGGGAGGACGTACCGGTAGTTATTCGAACTTGATGGTGCCGCTGCGTGTCGGCGTAACGGAGCGGATCTCCGTGACGCGAATAAAATGGAGAAGATGAACGAGGGGGCAGAGGCAGAGAAGAAGATGAAATTGCCGGTGACGAAGATGGGTTCCGACAAGAAGCATCGCGCGACGTGCACGGGAGGATCAACGGTTTTGCCAACTCTGCGGGAATTGGAATCGGCGCTATTACAGAATTAGCCGCATCTGACCAGCTCCGCCTGGACAATACGTCTCGTCGAAGAGAAGATGGCGTTGTGCTCCTCCCATGGTGACTCCCCCTCGTGACTACATCGCCTGCACGTTCCAAGATCAGCACGCATACTCACCCAACTGCAAAACACACACACGCACAGATATAAATATATAGGCACATATCACAGCAGCAGCTCACGGGAGGGATGTAAAGAAGAAAACGAGTCAAGAGTTGCAGCAATGGGATTCCGAGGTCGCTCAAAAATGTCAGTTTCCGTGGACCTGTTCCGCCATGCCTCTGGTTCGAAGCTCCAGTCAATTTGGTCGTAATGAGCAAGATGACTGCGGGGAGAATAGACGTCGCTCCTGCTGAAGAAAGGAGGGGGTTCTGGATTTGCCTCCTCCATGGAATCTAGTATCTGGGACAGCACGGTGTCGTCCGTTATTTCAAGAGTCGGCTCTCGCATGGATCCTCGTTGCTGCATCGCAACGTTCCTCCTGCTCTCTCCCCCACCACCCATGGGCGGGCGCTGCGAGCATGCGGCCAAGTTACCAGAGAAGGCGAGGGGATGATATTGCCCGAGCGTGTTTACGTTCTCGTGACGACGATGATGATGATGCACGTAGCCCTGGCCCATCGCAGAGGGAAGCTGCGGGAAGGAGAAGGCATGCTGAGGAGGAGGATGAACCAGAGCTGGGTGATGGGCAAGGTAGTAGTTTCGAATCTGATGCCTCACAAAATCGGTCACGTTGCAGAAGGTGGGGGCTGCTTGTGGGGGGGGATGGGGATCAAGAGACAAGTGTTCAAAAGGTCTGTACTGGTCATGATCGTTCACGTTCTCAATCGAATACGGAAAACTGGTGCCCCTGACATGCCCATGCGGGCAGCCATGGCCAGCAGCAGCATCGTGATGAAGATGATGATGCTGATGAACATGTGAAAAATTGTGCTGGGAGACATCATCGAAGAGATTCTGAATGAACGGGGGGGGAGGGCCCAGATTTGGAGAATGCGGCATCCCCCCCATCATGCTTCCTGCCGGCAGAATTGGGCCCGACGGCAACGAACAACCGCCTGTCCTAACGGGTGACCATTCTTCGTTCCCTTGTGGGCGAGGTGGAGGAGGAATTGGTAATTTGTCTCGCCGTCTTCCCATCTCCCTCGGCTCTAAGCAGCAACACAGCAGCCGTTTCAACTAATAAATTCGCTTGTGAAGCATAGAACCAGCGCTTCCAATTGTGTGCGAATGGCAGCCTGAAACCCTGTATGCACCAAACAATTAAGACCGGTGGACTCGTGTACTTAGCCCCAGATGCAGCAATTTGGGCTGACTGATTGGTCTGAGCAGACCCTGAAATTATGATCTGGCTCAGCCTGGTCAGTGGCCTGGTTTTGTTGGCTCAGATATTGGCTGGGCACAGCCCTAATTCAGACTTACCAATTTTTTTATTATTATTTATTATAATTTCTATTTAATTAAACTTAGATTTAATTATAATTCTATTCTCTCATTTAACCCCAACACTATTATACTTTATCACGAACACACTAAAATGTCTATATTAGACATGATTAAGTCATCTTAGATATTCTCTCTCATCTAATTATGTATTGGGTATTATTGTAATTTTATTCTTCATAATTTCATTTCTAATTTTATGTTTCCCAGTCTGAAATTACCTTACGAGCCTCATATGTTTCCTGATATTCCAACACTTAATTTTATAAATCCTGACAAATTTTATAATTATTTTAATAAAATTCTATTTAATAATTAATTATTATAATATTATTATCAATCAAATATATTTAATTGTATATTTTTTATAATATATGGTATGTTAGTATTTATGTAATCGTACATAATATTAATTAGATATGAAATTGAAATATTATTATTCTTTTATCAGCATCTAATTGAAGAGAAATTATGGGTATTTATGATTGACTTTATATTATATCCTTAAAATATATTCAATAATAATTATCTATCTATTTATTTTCTAATAAACAAAAATATATATTAGTAAAATAAAAAGATATAACAAATTTATTATTTATAATTACTAAAATTTAATTCAAATTAAAAAAAATTAAGTAGTTAATAATATTTATCTCCACTAAAATAAAATAACAAAATGTTATAATAACAAAATGTTAAAATATATTGGTATTATGATCATAATATGTCAAGTATGAAATTAAATTATAATATATTTTATAATTAATATATCTTACGATAAGAAAATTATCCTCATTTATGTTTATTTATATTATTTTTATTTTATAAAGATGAAAAATTAAGCTTTAATTAAATAAAAAAAAAAATATGCTTGATCCCTAATTAAATAATTTATTATGCTTGATCCCTAATTAAAACATTCTCAAAGTTCTAATTTTGCAATAAAAAAATTAAAAAAAAAATAATATGATAATTAATCAATTTAGTTATATAGCTCGTAGATAAAAAAATTATATAAACCATAGACTTAAAATACATAAATAGGAGTAATAATATTGACACTGAAAATATCAAACCCAATATGTCTAGAACTAGAAAACACATTATTACCTAGGATAACTATGAATTTCTAGATTATATCACTATAATATAATAGAAAATAAAAAAAATAACAAAAATAAAAAAATAACAACAAAATCAAAAAATCAAAAAAAAATCAAAAAAATCAAAAAAATCAAAAAAATCAAAAAAATCAAAAAAATCAAAAAAAAATCAAAAAAAATATAAAAATATAAAAATATAAAAATATAAAAATATAAAATATAAAAAAATCAAAAAAATCAAAAAAATCAAAAAAAAAATAAAAAAGAAAATAAATAACAATCACATATAGCATTCTTATTAATTCTATAATTAAAACACAGGGTACGAACTAAAAACATAAGTTAAAATGACGAAATTACCTAAAAATTACATTAGATTAACCAAAAAAAAAGGAGGGTTTAAGAGAAATTTAACATGATACCCTCAAGAAAAAAGATTAAGTAGATTTATAAATTATGTGAAAAACTCTCAAATGAGTACATCAGTAGACTCTAACAAGAGTAGCTCTATCTTCTCATAATAAAAAGACGACGGGGGGTTACTTTTTTCTCTACGCCTACTCCAATCACTCGTTTCTATGAAAAATAGAATTGTAGTGTGACCAGGACGACTAGGCTTGTATATAATATGAATAAAAATCAATCTAATTAGCATTACGCGATTCCAACCAACAATCCCAATAATTCAAGAACAAAATTTAAAACTCTTATTATCTAGTATATTTAAGCATCTATGTAATTTCTAGCTAAAGTTTATTGTATAAACAGGGAAGGTCAATTTAAAAGAAATTTGTAATTTCTAGCTAATTCACTGCAAATCATTCAGGCGGATGAACACTATGATTTGGTGAGGAACTGAAGACAGAGAGAATGATTCTAGTTAGAGCATTCTCTTGGAAGGGCGAGGAACCTTGTAGCCTAGTCCACCTAGTCTCTACTTGCTACACCATTTGTGTACCATTTTGAGTGTCGATCATGGAAATGGCAATATCAAATCATGAAACAGCGAAGAAACATCAATAAGAGGTTTGAGAGGATGGGAGAAATCGCAGAAGACGGCTAGACCTTGAAATACGGACAATACGGATTACAGACGGCGCATATTCGAAAAGAAATCGCAGAGTATGGATGGGTGAGACGAAAGAGGAGAAAGATAGCCGGATGGAGAAACGAAATTCATCATTTTCGAGAAAACGTATATAGAACGATAATCTCCAGGAGCATGAGGCGAGAGAACATGAGCATTCATCAAACACCTGTTCACCGCATGGAACTCGTCCAATCGACTGAAATGTAAATCAAGATCACGTAGAGAGAGAGTGAGTGATTCTAGTTGGAGCGTTCTCTTGGAAGTTCGATCCTGCACATATCCACTATCTTGCCTGCCACGATCTGGAAGGGTGAGGAGCCTTGTAGCCTAGTCCACCTAGTCTCTGCTTGCTACACCATTTGTGTACCATTTTTAGTGTCGATCATAGAAATGGCAATATCAAATCATGAAACAGCGAAGAAACATCAATAAGAGGTTTGAGAGGATGGGAGAAATCGCAGAAGATGGCTAGACCTTGAAATACGGACAATACGGATTACAGACGGCGCATATTCGAAAAGAAATCGCAGAGTATGGATGGGAGAGACGAAAGAGGAGAAATATAGCCGGATGGAGAAACGAAATTCATCATTTTCGAGAAAACGTAGATAGAACGATAATCTCCAGGAGCATGAGGCCAGAGAACATGAAATTAAAAACATGAGCATTCATCGAACACCTGTTCACCGCATGGAACTCGTTCAATCGACTGAAATGTAAATCAAGATCACGTAGAGAAAGAGGGAGAACATTGCTTAGGGAGGAGTAAAATGACAGAAATTCAAATACCTAAAGAAAATCTCGGAAAAAGGCTGAAGGAATTCAATGAAGAAATTTGGAATTTCTGGTTACCGTTGCATGTTTTGGCGCTGGGAGAGCAGAGATCAATTTTTCGAAGCCAGGCGGGGTTCCTCCCAGAATTACCACAGCTCCAAATTTTCACTCTTAGTCGGGAGAGAATATATATATATATATATATATATATACGTGAATTATTAATAAAATAATATTAAAATCACTAAAATAAGAAAATGATATTAATAATAACATTAAAATAATTAAATAAAATTTACATTGATTTTAATTTATCAAGATGAAATATTTAAATAAATCAAAATAAAAAGGGCAAATGCAATATTTTTTTTATGTTCGTTGTTGTTAGTTTTTTGTTCCACCTAAGATACCTTCATAATTAAAAATACAAAATATAGTAATATTTTGAAAAAATTAAAAAAAAAAAATTAAAAATAAAATCAAAATAAACATTATTTATATTTTGTGCTCTCGAAAATACAAATATTTGCCTTTTGGATTTTTATTAATTTAAATGTATATATTGTATTGTATACGTTTATAACTCCAACCCTGAGTCTAACTTCGTGGGCCCAAGACACATGTATGAGACAAGAGACATAAAACTTATCCATTTCTACAATTAGCAACGGTGATTATTTCAGTTGCTAAATGTGAAATGACATATTTATCCATTGCTATATCGCTGGAAAAAAAAGTAAGCAACAATATAACATGCCATCGCTAAATTAGAAATAGAAAAATTTGCTGTCGTTAAATTATGATAATTAATTTATCGAAGAACACTTCAATTTTTGAAGAAAGTTAGGATTTTAGGGTTTTTCATTTTGATGTTATGCATGGTTTGTTTTCATTTTTAATATTATTATTGAGATATCTCTTATTGCTTTGTTGAATGATTATATTTCTAATTGATAAATTATATATTTTATATTTTTTTGATATACTTAGATTTATTAAATTTTTGTATTACCTGGCTGAGGTATGAATTTTTTGTATATTTTGTTATCGACATGTAATTTTGATCATTCTAATTAATTTGAACATTATTTTCTTTCTGGGATTAGATAAAATGTAATAATTTCTATATGATAACTCATACTAATAGCGCAAATTTAACAATTAACAATTTTTAAATATACAATAATACTAAAAGTTTATCTGTAATAATAATGAAAACCATAAAAAAATTTTGAGGGTATGAGATTGGAAGGATTAAACATAAATAACAATTATAAAACTAAAAAAAAGTATAACCTCATTTCAAAATTTATATAGTTGTTTGATATATATTCTACTAAAGGTGCAAACAAAATGAATAATACCTCCAATTATTTTAATATTAAAAAAAATCATATTACTTATCATATATGGTATATGACTATTTATATTACAAGTTTCATATATATTAGTAAATATTCATATTAATTTATTAATTTAATTCATTGATAGTTGATTTTTTTTTGTTTTTTCTTTGATAATTTTAAACTTATAGCCATTGAGAATTTTTATTATTTTGAATGTATATAATTCATTTGTTTAATTAGTTATTACTAATTATTAATTTAGAAATCAAAAATTATGACGGTACAAATTATTCTTTTTTTTTATCAATGCAATTTTATCCAATATAAATAAATATCAAATATTTAGTTTTATGTAAATTACAATTTTCAACTTGTGTCGTTAGATAAATATCTAAGACATGAAGCAACTCGCCTTATCTAATTTTAATCTAAATTTATATTATAATGATGTCACTACAAATTTTTTTATTAGATTTATTTAATGTCGTAAATATGTTACTAACTTGATTTAGGTATGAGATATAATTATTCAAATGGCAAATGATCTCAATATGTGGGAAATGGTAGAAGAATGCAACTAACAATTCATGGAGGAGGAAATATATGTCTTAAGTGATGACGATGCTATAATTTTATCTTTGCATTCCCCTACACATATAGGGAAAACCTTGACATCACCTCATCATGGCATATATTGATTGACTACCACAAATATTATATCTTGTCTCATTTAGTATTGGAAGGTTTTGATAGCTATTTTCCACCTATCTCTCGAGTCCAATGCTTTGATACTGTCGCATCAATACTGATAGGATATTCACAATTCATAAATTATATGTCAAGTTATGATAAAATCTTCATTCAGATCATAGTTGATAATAAATAATACGCAGCTTTTATTTATAATTCATTATTATTATCATTTTTCATTTTTTTGTGTTTTAATTAAATATAAAATATAATGTGAATGAAATTATAAATATATTATAATATTTGAAATTTTGTAATTTAAACTAATAACAATGTATAATATTGCTACTTATCAAATATTATTATTTAGAATTAAAAAAATATATGTATTATACCATTTTGGATAATAAATATAAATGGATTAAATAGTAACTTAGTAGTATAAAAATTGATGTATATTATTTATATGTATATGTACATGCTGATGTTAGATTAATTAGAAATTTATTTCTTCTGCTTCTCATACAATTGAAAAGATATTTAAGGATGAACTAGTTGTGGAGGGTATAAAATAGAGAAAAGTGCTCCCAATTATGAAAAATTTTTATTATGAAGAATTTAAAATATAAGTGTTATGCATTTACTTATTTTTTTGATTTGGTATAATATGATATACTCTTAAAATAAATACATTACATGTATTATTATTTATTTTATTCTTGCAGAAATTGTATAATTCTTTAGTGGTCTTTGTGAAGGAAACATGGAAACATGTAACAAATATGAGATACAACGACAAGTTTGGCAAATGGATAAAAAATATAGTGAAAATACATAGCCTAATTGTGTCGCCCTTAGTATTTGGTAGAGTGGTGAGAATACTAGAATAATAATGAGTTCAATGTCTTGTCCTAGATTGCCTCACACAATCACTGATCATAGAAAGTAGATGGAGGGTCAGGATCTTTAAAACATATTGGAGGTTTAAAGGCAACCTACCAACAATCAATAAATTTGGTAGAATCATCTTTCTTTTTTTTTATCATTAAATTTTTTTTATGCAAAGGATAATATGTATGACAATGTTTGACGAACTAATAGTAACTATTATTTATTTTTTATGAGACTGAGTTGAGATGTCCACCAATACCTTAGAGGTATTTAAGTGAATGCATAAGAAGAATGATTGATCATTTGTGGATAAGTGCTCAAATGATATTAACGTGAGTTTCTCAGTTTATACTTGTAGTTTTATATGAAAATTATATTTAATACAAGAAAAAAATGTTAAAAATTTGATTATTTGGCATTCAATATAAATAATATGCAAATTCAAGTATTTTTTTTACCATAAATGGTGAGTTATTATTTATAGACTCATTAAATAAAATGAATAACTTTGTTTTATATTGTTTTTTAGTGGAGAGATGATAGTTTCTTTTGCTGGTATAAATTTTATTTGAATATATTAATAATGAGTTATGTTATATTTTAACAATTATAGGAAGCTATGGAGAATATGGTTATAATTACTTCATGATTGATAAGTTTTTCTACATAGGTGCCAGAGATTGATGTTGCGCATATTTACTTTTAGACTGTCAAAGTTGAGTCAAAAAAATGGAGTGTATGGTCTTAGTACCCATGCATCTACATTTTATCCAAATTTTATTTAGAGTTCTTTATTATCATTTTCTAATTACAATAACATGTTTGATGAGAGGTTGCACATGGAGATGCAGGAAATTCATGATACATTACAAAGAAAAAATGAGAAGATATAATAAAATAATGACCAAATACAATAAATGAATGAAGAGATACAAAAGGAAATTAAAGAAATAAAAAAAAAGGTAGGCTGAAAAAATGAAAAGAGATGAACAAATAATGAAAAGAGAGGAGGAAATATAACAGAATAATTTTAAGATGGAAAAAATAACGTGCAAGTTGGCAGATGTATCATCTATTTTTCTTCATTCTAAAGATAAATATCCAGATCTTTGAAGGATAATACTCATCAAGATAATGACCCATAGTTATTTGTGATGTGTTATTAATTTTTTACAATGAATGTTTTTGTTGTGAAATTATGGTTTTTGTGTTATTATATTATAATTAAGTTATAAATTGTAGATTGTATTTTATGGATATTTATGTTTGTTATCTGACTTGGTATTCTATAGTGAATGTTATGTAAATGTCATTTGATACAAATTATGGATATGCTGAAGGTGTGAAGGAGTATTGTTTGTGGAATCCCACTGTCCACAAGTTAATTATCAGTAGAGATGTAATCTTTATAGAAAATCAACTACAAAGAATTGACGATAATGATATCACGTTGAAAGAAGTATCAGAAATTACAACTATGCAATTAAAAAATAATCAAAGTTAATATGTTCTAATATGTTATAAATGTACGATCCTTATTATCATAGGTTATGTTGATACAGATTATATTGGAGATATTGATAATAACAATTATACCATGAGCTATATTTTTACTCTTGCTGAATGAGTCATAAGTTGGATTTCAATGTTATAGTCTATTGTATCTACTTCTATGATATGGGAATAGTATATTGTAGCTACAAAAGATAGTAAAGAGATAATCTACTTGCAAATGCTATTAGAAGAGTTTGGACATAAACAAATGAAAGTTACATTATTTTTTTTTATAGTTAGAGTATTATATACTCAGCAAGAAATCTAATATTTTACTCGAAGACAAAATACATCAGAGTACAATATCATTTTGTATTAGAGAAAATTAAATAATAAAGTATAAATATGCAAAAGATTAATACTGATAAGAACATAGCGGATACATTGACAAAACTTATCAACATCGACAAATTTGAATGAGATAGAACTTCATGTGACATAATAAGAACGCAAACAAGCATAGACAAATGAGAAATACAATGTTAAAATAGGAGAACATAATATTAATGATGGTAGGTGAGGCATCACCTCACCTAAATTAGAAATCTCAAATAAATATTTATAATTTTTTTCCTATAAAATGAGATTCTCCTCTATTGAAATGCATCTCAATCCCAAATTTTTTTATATGTATTTATTTTATTATATATTTATTTTATTATCTAAGAGCATTTCTAACATGCTAGCTATTTATTCACTTTTAACTATTTTAGCTACCCAAATATAAAAAATTCTCTACAACCCACTCTCTATTACACTCTCAATTTTATAGTTTACTCAAATAGCTCAACAAATCTGGAGATCCATTTGAGATCTCTAAATTTTCTATATTCATTTTTTTTCTCTCTATCTCTCTATATATGTTTTGATTTTAATAAAATTATTAGAAGTTATGTGTAAAATAGAGAGTGTGGTTGGAGTGTATTGTAAAAATAGGATAGCTAAATTAGTGAATTTAATATTTAAATATGCGCAATTATTGGATTTTATTTTTTAAATTATTGGGGTGATTTATTTTTATAATATATAATAATATAAAGTAAATATATATTAATACTATTATCTCATTTACGTAGTAAGAACGAGATGGCGTCGCACGATGATGTAGTGGTTGTATTTTTTGCCGGATCTGTGAAAAATTTTGCAAAATCTCTCCAATCAGCAGATGCGATAGGCACGTTTTTAGGACCACTCTCGGTGGCAGCATGACGGGACAATGGCATATATATTTACACCCACCAGATAACCTAGTCGACCAACCGTCACTTTCACCCGGGCGGAGACCAACGTCTACCAGGTGGTTTCAATGGATTCGAAAATCTTTTCCTAATGCGGGTGGTTGTTCGTAGGCATTTGTTTTTTGTCAATTAATGTGCATTATTGAGAAGCTTTAGTTTATATATTTCGTAGTCAATTCTCTGGATCAAGCCATGAATGAAGCTTCTCGCATCCCTTGACTCTGTCGTTTCGGCTCTTCCCCGCTGACTCGCTCTGCATTTCCGTTTTTCTGGACTACTCTTGCCTCTTCTAGAGGAAGGTGGATGCTCGATCGACGTGAAGGTCTGGCATGCCGAGTTCGACGTCACACCAATCGCAGTTCATTACGAGCACCGGAAATCGGAGCTCTTCTATTGCTCCGTTGATCGATAATGTGGACGCAGATCAAATCGTCGTACCTGATGTAAGTTCCGCCACTCCTCGTCGATACCGACCTGACTTAATCCGGTTTGTTACATCTGTTGATGCTGCGTCCCTCAAAACAAAACGCATGTTTACGAAGGTCTAACAGGAATTATGGCCTGTTTGTAGCAGTCGTCGGCTTCATTGAATTTAGCGACCTGACACAGTAATTTCTCCATTGTTGATTGCTTTTTGTCAGAGGAAAAGCTGGAAGAACCTTTTTGCATACATCGGTCCGGGATTCCTGGTGTCAATTGCATACATAGATCCTGGAAATTGTAATATTACTAGATCTCGAGTTTTTTTATACGACAGCTCAGTACTCATCCTGATGTTCTTGCGATTATTGTAACATACAGTTGAAACAGATCTGCAGGCAGGGGCGCAATACAAATATGAGGTTTTTGCTTCAACAGCGTACATGCTCTGTTAATTTGTGTTATTATCTATCCCCAACAAGTGATGCAAACAACCAAACTAAGTGCCTTCTATTTCTTTATTTGGCATAGATCATGGAGGCTAGTTGGGGTCGTCAGAATATTTCTTTAATAGCGTACATGCTCTCTAAAGATAACCCGGCCCAGCACATGACAGCCATTAGTCCAGCATGGCTCGAGCCATGCCTTGGGCTGCCACAACCCAAGTCTAGTTATGGTTTTGGACTGTGTTGGGCATGGCTCAATTTTTTTTTGGCGTAAGTGCCTTTGCAAATGGTCATGTAAGCAAGTCTTGGCTTATCTGGCTTGATTTTTCTTTTGCAAATAATCCACTTCGTTGGGTGATCACCCATAACCAATTTTTTTTTAAAATAACACTCTCTGTTGGATGGCCACCTAGTAAGACTAGAGGTATCAAACGGGATGGGCCGAGGCAGGCTGGCATAGCATGGTTCGTCGGAGGTTAGGCTTGACACGAGCTTGTGGCTTGAAATTTGCTTGGGATTGGGTTGGTTCGGCCTGATTTGGGTTGGGCCAAAACCATGATTTTTTTTAAAAATTAGGGTTTTGGTGCCACAATGTTACGCCGTTGTGCTGCCGTCACCCGTCGGGTGTCGGCTTGTCGTGATCATGCTCGGTGCATTGTCATTCGTGCCAGGCACTTTTGCCGTGCATGGCACCGTGACACGACATGTAGGCCGAAATCCCTCGGTCCGGCACGGCACAATTGGTCCTGAGGTTGCGCTCTGCTTGGCCTCGTGCCGGTCTAGCATGTTCGATACATCTAGACATGACTTGACTTGTGATCCATAGTCAGTCTTGGGTTCTAGGGCTCGCACCATGCCATTACGGCATGAGTCATGCCATGGGATGGCTTAGTCTAGGACTGGTTCCTAACCATGTCGTGTTGGGCTTAGCATAGTTCTAGATCGTGCCTTGTTGTGCTAGGCATGACTGAGCCATGTCGTGCTGTAGGCCATGCCTGGGTTGCTCAACCTGATTGACGCCTATATGTTGACAATATTATTTATTAAAATCAAAGAGACCATGTGACCTCAAATACATGCTTTCATTCAATATGAAGATTTTATCGGTGATTAATTATATTAATATTATTCTCATCAAAATATTCTCCACTATAATTTTTATAAAATCTGGTATATTACTATTTATATAATCATGCGTATAAATGTTGGATTCTAATAAATATCAAAATTATCAAGATGAATGTATTCAAAAAAAAATTGCTTAAGATATGTTTTTTTTTTTTTTTGGATAACCAAGAGGTTCAGAGCCCACTTACGTGGGCCCTTACATCCCCTTGGCCCCCCTGAGAACCGAGCAGGTAAGAATTCCCCAGTACCCCCCCTGGTAAGACTTGAACTCGTGACCTCCCGGTCATTGCCTGAGAGTCTTCACCAGCCAGCTCTCTTATGAGAAGGGTAAGATATGTTAATCAAGTGCATAGGAGGTTCTAATAGCTTCAATTTACAAAAGCAAATTGTAAATAATCTAAATAATAAATGGACTTATTTGAATAATTTGTTGAAAATAAAATTAAATTGAAAAGAAATCATATAATCGATCTCAAATTCCATGTGATCAATGCTTGGTTATGATGACCCAAATTGCCAAATTCTTTTTTTTTGGTGATTTTTTGCCTTTGCCTAAAATTTTTCTTTTTTTTTCTCCAAGATTGTTATCTATGAGACTTTCTAATTTTATTCGCAGTTGCTCTGGATCATTCTCGTTGCTTCTTGTGCTGCTCTTATTATTCAGTCTCTCGCAGCTAATCTAGGAGTTGTTACTGGTCTCTCATCTCCCAGGCACTCTTATCATTCTATCTCATAATTTTGACATTTTTATAACCAAATTTTTTGTTTTATTCCTATAGGAAAGCATCTAGCAGAGCACTGTAGGAATGAATATGCTAGGGTTCCAAACTTTCTCTTGTGGGTTCTTGCCGAAATCGCTATTGTTGCTTGTGACATTCCCGAAGGTCATTGATCGTTGTTTACAATTTGCATTTATTTGATGTCGATTGTTCCACATTACCTACTTTTTCTTGCTTACAATAGCTTCGTACCTCATGCACAAGGCTCCCAATTTAGCATAGGATCTGCTAGTGGTTAATATCTCTATAGTCTTATCTAGAGGTGTCAAATGGGCTAGACCGTGCTGAACCATCCTCGTTGGAAGCCAATTACGCGAAAACACAATTAGTGGCCAACTTACATGGCTGACCAATTATGGTCAGCCATGTAAGCAAGATCTAGGTTATGTGGCTGAATTTTTTTTAAAAAAAAAATTAATCTCCCCTATCGTGCAATCACCTTATTGGACTTGATCCATGACTTTTAGCTTGTCATGGGTCCTCGAGCCCATGGTTCGTGCTTGGCCCTGCACGGCACGAGCCATGCAATATGGCGACACGTCCAGCCAATTATGATCAGCCATGTAAGCAAGATTTAGGTTGTGGCCATATTTTTTTTAAAAAAATTAATCTTTATTTATCGTGCAATCACCTGACAGGACTTGACATGTGACTTGTAGCTTGTCATGTGTCCTCGAGCCCATGGATCGTGCTTGGCTCTGCACGGCATGAGCCATGCAACATGTCGACACGGCCGGCCAATTATGATCAGCCATGTAAGTAAGATCTAGGTTATGTGGCCTGATTTTTTAAAAAAAAACTAATTTTTATTTATTGTGCAATCTTGACATGTGACTTGTAGCTTGTCACTGGGTCCTTGAGCCCATGGATCGTGCCTGGCCCTGCACGCCATGAGCCGTGCAACATGGCGACATGGGTGAACCATTTGGTGAACCACGGGGCGATGCGGCTAGGTTCTTATGTTTCAATGGAACAAATATATATATATATATAGATATTTTTTTTATTTTTCTTGCAGTGATAGGAACGGCTTTTGCGTTGAACATGCTCTTCAAAATTCCCATATGGAGTGGCGTTCTACTAACTGGGCTGAGCACGTTGGTGCTCCTAGTGCTGCAGCAATATGGGGTGTGATATCTGCTCAGAGTGATAACCTCACCTCACACAGTGGTGGGGGAACCAACCCTTCCTTATGGATTGATGACCTAGCCCGTGTCTGTGTAGGTGAGGAAGCTCGAGTTCTTGATTGCCTTTCTCGTCTCTACCATTGCTGGATGCTTTTTTGTGGAGCTCCACTATGCGAGGCCAGCTGCCTCGCAGGTACTGAGAGGACTCTTTGTTCCCCAATTGAAAGGAAACGGTGCTACTGGTCTCGCAATTTCGCTCCTCGGCGCCATGGTCATGCCGTACGCCTTCTGCATCTCTTAAATCTCTACCGTATTTCTACTCTAAGAACATGGCTACGTCTCCCTGCAACAATCACGCGTCGTCACATTTTTGTTCCTAGCAGGCACAATCTTTTTCTTCACTCAGCTCTGGTACTCTCTCGAAAAATCCCACGCTCTGTCCGCGGCATCACGGTGAGCATCTGCATCATCATCATCATCATCATCATGCACGCATATCTGGTGCTTTCTCATCTCAATCCATGTTCGTGGTGCCGTCTGCAGGAAGGTTGCAGGTTCTATGCGATCGAAAGTGCCTTTGCTCTCATGATAGCTTTCCTCATCAACGTGTCCGTCATCTCCGTGAGTGGCGTCGTGTGCAGTTCGCCGAACTTGAATCCAGAAGATAGAGCAAACTGCAACGACTTGGACCTGAACAAAGCTTCTTTTTTGCTCAAAGTACGCAAGAACATGCTCGCGAACTGTTATCTTGGCTGAGATTCTTTCCCCCCGATTGCATTTTCTGTTTGTCTTCGTTTTTGTTTTTTGCTCGTAGAATGTGCTGGGAAGCTGGAGTTCAAAATTTTTTGCCATCGCTCTGCTTGCTTCAGGCCAGAGTTCCACCATAACAGGAACATATGCAGGACAGTATGTGATGCAGGTATCTCTGATCCTCACAGATGGTTTTTACGTGTTCTTGGCTATGTTTCTGATTGCGCGTGTTCTTCCAAAAAAAAACTCATTTTTTTTTTTTAATTTGTTGCTGCTGTCATAGGGGTTTCTTGATCTACGCTTGACGTCTTGGGTGAGGAATTTTCTCACTCGGTGCTTGGCCATCGTTCCTAGTTTGATAGTTGCAATCATCGGAGGCTCTGCTGGGGCTGGAAAGCTGATAATCATTGCTTCGGTATGATATTTTGCCTCTCGATCTTCCTTTTTATTGTACAATTTGTTTGTTCTTTTTGGCATGGAAATTAAGAAAAAAAAATTTATTATTATTTTATGTTTAATTGGGATAATTCTGTTTTAGGGGAAGTTGGTAAAAATATTTATTACAGGGAAATATACAGTAGATATAAAACACCATTAAATTACTTCGTAAATTAATAAATAAACTCTAAAATAATAATTATTTTATGTCACAATAATTTAATAAAATAATATATTTTTAGAAATTTTTATATTAATATATATTATCTTTAATATCATAAATTAATAATTCTTTAAAATTAGAAATATAGCTAAGATAATTTAGCAAAATATAATTCTAACCGTGTTTGTTTTTTTAAATTTTAATCTAGTTGGAGCTTATTTTTAATCTTTCTTATTATATCCTAATATTTTGGTGTTGTGTTCTCTAACTGCACTATTAATAAATTAAATATTTTTAATAAAAATATAATGAATTGTATTTAATTATAAAAAAAATAAATATAATTAATTATTTCTTAATTAAATATAAATTCATTATATTTGTAAAACTTTTACTCGTTGAGTAGCTTTCAATCATTGTATTTATTATTAAATAAATAATGATCATTATTTATTAATAATAAATAGTAAAATAAGTTTTTTTTTTCATATTAATTCAATAAATATGATACATAAATTAGTTTGTAATTTCTTTAGATTTATCTAATTAAGATTAACTTTGAATTCTAAAAATATTTTTTACATTAATAAATATTAATTTATGAAGATTTTACTATATATTGTAAAATTACTATAAGGGAGAGACGGGATGAAGAGAGAGAAATAAAGCTTTTTGTATGATAGTTCTTGGTTGTCTAGGGGTCCCACATGATTAAAAAAAGGGGTTTTTAAATGTTTATGATTATAAAATGAATATACTATTTTTCATAATTTTATTTTTTTTTCTTTTTAATTATATATTCCACTTCTTAATATAATTTTATTATAAATCTCATTATTAATATAATATACATAATTAGTTATTATCCAATGTAATTATTATAGAATAATAATAATAATATTAATAATATAATGTTAATTAAATGTTATTGTATATTATGTAACATAAATAATGCATCCAAGTGTCAAATGATATTGAATTTCATTGGATAACTTTAAATTTATACAATGTCATTGGTTGCCATCTAATACAATCAAGTTATTATTAAAAAATTATCAAAAAACATTAAATTTAAATTATTATTAATTAAATATTATCCTAATTATTTTTAACGATCGCACAAAAAAATATAAAATTAAAATATAGTCTAATAATCTTCCCAAATTATTACATTTAAATAACCAAAAAATATGATAAAAAATTAATCAATCATTAAATAACTCAGAACATTGATGATTATCATTACGAGAGAATTATTATCCTAGTGGAGAGAGTGACTAGGGGTAATACTGTAAATTTATATAATTTAGCTGCAACAAATGATTTCAATAAACAGAATTATATTTTTTGTTTTTACAAAATTATTATTTTTTCAGCATTATGAACAAACTTTCTCTCTCCCCATAATTAAAAATAGGTACTTTTTTTTTTTTCACTTGATGCTTAGAAAATTTTATTTAATTATGTTGCAGATGATTTTATCTTTTGAGCTCCCGTTTGCTCTTGTTCCCCTTCTCAAGTTCACGAGCAGCAAAGCCACAATGGGGATATATGCTAATTCCATAATGGTAAGAATACTATTTTACCTCTTTTTTGTGTACCCACTAGCTAATCTCTCTCTTTTTTGTGTGCCCACTAACATTTTCTCTCTTTTGTGTATCTACTAGCCGATCTCTTCTTTCTCTTTTGTATATACACTGGCTAACCTATTCTCTTTTGTGTGCTAACTAGCTAACCTCTTCTTTCTCTTTTGTGCACCCACTGGCTAACCTCTTTTTTCTCTATTGTGTATCCACCGTCTAACCTCTTCTTTTCCTTGGGTACCCACTGGCTAACTTTTTCTCGTGTATTTATTGGCTAATCTTCTCTTTTGTGTACCCACTGGCTAACTTTTCTCGTGTATTTATTGGCTAATCTTCTCTTTTGTGTACCCACCGGCTAATCTCTTCTCTTTTGTGTACCCACCGGCTAATCTCTTCTCTTTTGTGTACCCACCGGCTAACCTCTTCTCTTTTGTGTATCCACCGGCTAATCTCTTCTCTTTTGTGTACCCACCGGCTAACCTCTTCTCTTTTGTGTACCCACCGGCTAACCTCTTCTCTTTTGTGTACCCACCGGCTAACCTCCTCTTTTGTGTACTCACTGGCTAACCTCTTCTCTTTTGTGTACCCACCGGCTAACCTCTTCTCTTTTGTGTACTCACTGACTAACCTCTTCTCTTTTTTGTGTACCCACCGGCTAACCACTTCTCTTTTTTGTGTACCCACCGGCTAACCACTTCTCTTTTTTGTGTACCCACCGGCTAACCACTTCTCTTTTGTGTACCCATTGACAAACTCTTCTCTTTTGTGTACTCACTTCTAACCTCTTCTCTTTAGTGTACTCACTTCTAACCTCCTCTTTTGTGCCATTGACTAACCTCATCATTTCTGTGTACCCACTAGCTAACCTCCTCATTTTTGTGTATCTATTGGCTAACCTCTTTCTCCTTTGTGTATCCACTGGCTTACCTCTTCTCTTTTGTGTATCCATTGGCTAATCTCTTCTGTTTTGTGTATCAACTATTTAACCTCCTCTTTTGTTTATCTACTGGCTAACCTATTCTCTTTTGTGTACCCATTGTTTTTTCTCAATTTTTGTATACCCACTGGCTAACCCTTTCTCTTTTGTCTACTAATTGGCTAACCTACTCTTTCTCTTTTGTACACCCCCCATAGAGGCTTAGACTAACCTCTTTTTTCTCTTTTGTGTATCCTTTGGCTCACCTTTTCTTTCCCTTTTGTGTATCCACTGGCTAACCTCTTCTATTTTGTACCCAGTGGCTAATCTCTTCTATTTTGCACCCAATGGCTAATCTCTTCTATTTTGCACCCAATGGCTAATCTCTTCTATTTTTTGTGCTCAGTGGCTAATCTCTTCTATTTTGTGTACCCAGTGGCTAATCTCTTTTATTTTGTGTACCTAGTGACTAATCTCTTTTATTTTGTGTACCCAGTGACTAATCTCTTTTATTTTGTGTACCTAGTGGCTAATCTCTTTTATTTTGTGTATTCACCGGCTAACCTCCTATTTTGTGTGTTATTTGGCTAATCTCTTATATTTTGTGTACCCTCACTGGTTAACCTCTTATTTTTTGTCTATCCACTGGCTAACCTCTTATTTTTTGTCTATCCACTGGCTAACCTCTTATTTTTTGTCTATCCACTGGCTAACCTCTTATTTTTTGTCTATCCACCGGCTAACCTCTTATTTTTTGTCTATCCACTGGCTAACCTTTTATCTTTTATGTACCCATTGGCTAACCTCTTTTTTTTCTCTTTTGTGTACACACCGGCTAACCTATTCTTTCTCTTCTGCATATCCACTGGCTAATCTCCTCTCTTTTTCTGTATCTGCTAGCTAACCTTTTGTGTAGTCATCATCTAACCTCTTCTTTGCCTTTTGTGTACCCACTGGCTAACCTCTTATTTTTTTGTTGCGTACTCAATGGCTAACCTTTTTACTTTTGTGTGTCGACTGGCTAACCTCTTCTCTCTTTTATGCACCCATGACCCAACCACAGGCTAATATCTTCTCTCTTGTGTGTACCCACAAAAAATGTTGCAGATTTCTGCAGTGACGTGGGTGATTGGTATCCTGATCATGGCAATAAACGTGTATTATTTGGTAACTAAGTTCATAAACATTCTTCTTCACGGCCATCTACAGACTGTGCCTGCTGTTTTGCTTGGTATCTGTGGGTTTTCTTGTATGGCCATCTACTTAGCCTCCATTATCTACTTGGTCTTCCACAAAATCAAAGGCTCTCCCCATCTTTCGGTTCTTAGCAATCCCGAGAGTTGGCAGTCGCCCATTGGAGCTTTTGACGTGTCCTTAAATACTCTCCCAAGAGATGATATTTTAAGCATGCAATTACCTCAGACGAGGGGGTAATGTCTATTTGTTTGTTATCTGCGACACAAAGTTAATAATGCCTCCACTTCCAAGTACATGTCTCCAAACAAATTTCTTCTTTTCTGTTATTTGGCTCCCCTCCCCTTTTTTGTATTAGTACTTCAACGTTCAAACTTCATACAATTACACACACACACACACACACACACTTATATTATCTCATATTTTTATTATCAAATTAGTATATGGTTGATCACACCCACACACATGATATGTTTCTAATTTGTGTATCAAAAATTAATAACTTTTTAACTAGCACAAATTAAATTAAAAAAAGATTATTTTAGAAATTTTTTTAATTTTCTGAATAATAATTAAAAGAGATTCTATTGTATATTATATATATATATATATATGTGTGTGTGTGTGTGTGTGTGTGTAATTGCATTCAAATTTTGGTATAATTTTATTGAATTGTAAAAAAAAAAATTATGAAATCTAGATACAAAAAGTGATTCCTTAAATCTATCTAATCAAATTTAACTTTGAAAATATTTTATACAATAATTAATATAAATTTATTGATTAATTAATATTTCTTAAAATAATAAATTTACCATTATTCCAAAAAATATTAATTTTGTAGATTTTAATGTATATAACAAAATATAATTTATATTTGGCATAAACATAAGCATGCAGATTGCTAAAGTTTTTGTCGACACACATGGTATGGTAAATTGCCCGAAAACGGGTGGTTATTCCCTTGGGGGTATTATGGGCACTGACAGATGGCCCTTCTCCTCTAAACTCTTGACGGTATCATACAGGCACTGTTGAACCGGAGTGAATTTTAAGCCCAGATCCTTCAGTTTCTGGTTACTCAGCCGGTACGGCCTCACCCTAGGATTCTTCTCATCAGAACACCTATTAAAAAAAACAAAAAAAAAAAATCAAAAATCAAAAAAAATCAAAAATCAAAAAAAATCAAAAAAATTAAAAAAAAATCAAAAAAAATCAAAAAAAAATTAATATCTGCCTTAGGTGAATATGTGTGTGTGAAACAACGAAGCTTACTTGGTGGGAATCGGATAATGAGGGAAGAGACTGGCAAGGATGCCGACGACCTCTCCGCGGTGAAGAACGTCGGCGGCACAAATGTAGCGGCCAGAGGCGGAGGGCGTCTCGTAGACCAAAATGTGGGCTAGAGCGACATCCTCGACGTGGACATAAGCTTGAACATAATTGGCATATGTCTTGGCAGAGCCATTCAGATACTTGAAAATGTGGAGGATGCTGGCGTTCAGAGTGGGCTGCAGCAAGGGACCGAGAACCACCACCGGATTGACCACGACCAAGTCAACCTGCGTCGCCTTCGCCACCTCCCATGCGGCCTGCTCTGCCACCACCTTTCCGTAACAGTACCAGTTCTGCAGGACTGCTTGCGTTACCCACCGACCTAGTTTAGGAAACAAGCAAGCATCGGTGACGTACCGTTGTGTTCTTGCAGAATTCGAGGTCGCTCCAACAGGACTCGTCGACGACGGCACCGGGGTCCCTCTTTGGATCCATGTACACCGCTCCGATTGATGACGTACAGACCACGCGCGTAACTCTGGCCTCTGCTGCCGCCGTGATGACATTCTTCGTTCCGATCACTGCCGGCTCCAACATTTTTTCCTGCGGTGGTAGGAATGTTGTGTGTTTGGTCAGGCAACAAGATCGGAGGACAGCAGAGTCATCGGCGGCGAAATTCTCACCGGATCATCGGTGACCGGAGAAGCGGTGTGAATGACGCCATCGCATCCACGAACGATATCTCTGATGCTCTGGTAATCAAGAAGATCCGATTTCCACAGACTCAATCTCTCCGACGCTCCGTCCAGCTCCCTCAAGTGACAGTTCTTCTTGTCCTCTGCATAAATCACATCGAATCACTCGTAGCATTCTATCGGTTAGACATGGCTCATACGAATTAATCGTTATGAACCCGCCGGCTATCATCGGCTACACGAAACGAAAGAAACTAACTAACCTGGATTCCGCGCGGTTCCTTTCACGGCGTAGCCTTTTTGTAAGAGTAGCTTGACGATCCAGGAAGCTATGAACCCGCCGGCTCCGGTGACACACATTGTTTTGCCGGCGCCGCTGAGTGTTGATCTCTCTCCAGTCATCGTGGATTCGGAACGGCTGACGACTGCTGCTGTGGATTCTGAACGACCGACGACTGCTGCTGTGAATTCGTAACGGCCGACGACTGCTGCTGTGGATTCGGAACGGCCGACGACTGCTGCTGTGGATTCGGAACGGCCGACGACTGCTGTTGTGGATTCGGAACGGCCGACGACTGCTGTTGTGGATTCGGAACGGCCGACGACTGCTGTTGTGGATTCGGAACGGCCGACGACTGCTGTTGTGGATTCGGAACGGCCGACGACTGCTGTTGTGGATTCGAGCGTGCGTGGTCAGCACTCCAGAGGGAATCTTTAAATAGAGTTTTTCGGGATGTGGAATTTATGAAGATGCGTTTCACCTACCACCGAGAGAAAAAAAATTTTCGTCGTCACCTTTTTCGTCTCTCTTTTCCATACTTTGCTGTCTAAAAGGTAGTCTGGGGCGCTAAATTAGAGCGCCACGGCATTTATCAGAGCCCGTGCTTCCCCTCCATTGTTGAAGACGAAGAGGAGGATGTTTCGTCGTCACCTTTTGTGGATCGTGCTGCTGCGTTTCTTTTTTAGGATTTATCCCATTACTGCGTGATTTCATGGTTATGGCTTCTTTTTGAATGGTGCCAATTCTAGTATTGTATTTCTGACGAACAGGCTCATGCAGAGTCATATGCATCATCACATGACGAATGAACCCACCACCCAAAACAAAATCCCCACTACCGTCAATTTCTTCTCCACTAATTAAAAAAAAAATCACTCAAAAATGACCTCATACAATGTATACTTATATATAGTATGCACATATTAACTATCTATGTGCATATACTATATATACATGTATAGTATATATACATGTATACCATATATGTATACTGTATATATAGTTTATATTGCTATATGTGTATATTGCATACTTGTAGATATATAGCATATACAATATATAAAATATATGTATATATCTATAGAAAGTATATATATTTTACACAATATTATAAGTATATATTGGGTAAAATATATTATGTATATAGTCATATATATACATATAACAAATGCATACATACATACATACATATATATATATATATGTATGTATGTATGTATATAAACATACATACATATATGTAGATATATAATGCTCATCTATAATATATATGTTGATATATATAATATATACGAGAATTATATTATATTATATCTACATTTATATCACACGCACACGCGCACACACACACACACACACTATATGTATAGACAACTACAGCAAGATAATGAAATATAAATGAAAATATGGATGCTCATTTCCATTTCTAAAGTTAGAAACTGAATATCAACGTACTATAAACAAAAAGAAAACATTGCTACAAGATTTTGAAAGGGAATATTAATCCATCGCTATTTGAATCATTCATAGAGGTACCCAATTTTAATTTCTTACTTACATTCATTTGGCATCATGTGTGTGTGTGTGTGTGTGTGTGTGTTAAGTTTTTGATTAATTTAATTAGATGGAGTTTAACATATTTATTGACAAGATAGATATGAGAGAAATACTTTTATGGGATATTTATTTTTTGATTTTTTGTTAAAAGTTAAATGATTTATGCCTCTAGAATGTTTAATTATTATTTTTTGATTTTATGTGATTTATTGCTTAATTTTTATTTTTATTTTCCTTGATAGAAAAATCTAAAATATTTGATTTTTTTTTATATGAGAAAAATACAAATTCAAGATATTTGCTAAATATCTAAGAGTTTGATGTAACCTCCATCAACTCATTTAAATGCAATACTACCTTCAACTCTTATTTGGATATCATTAATTTTTGTTATATGTGTTCATTCATTTTATTAATATAACAGACATCAAACATAAGATAATTTTTGTTGGGCAGCTCGAATTGGGTAGACCAAGTTTTATTTGGATGTATTTATGTTTGGTTATTTTAAATTTAAAATAATAATATATAATATTTATTTTAAGCTTGAATATTTTATTTTATATTACTATTTTTGATTTTTTTTTTCTTGCATGTGTGGAGCACGTGGACCATAAAAATGGGATAAATTTATCACATCCTGAAATTGAAAAAAAAAAAACAAAATTTAGAAAATTTGAAAAACTTTTATTTTTAAGAAGAGGTACGCATGTTGCCTCTTTGATGGGGGGTCCCACAATCCAACATTCATTAAAATGAAAAAAAAAATTATCATACAACACAAAAGGGTATGACTACAACCTATTTATGACATTTATGT
Organism: Sapria himalayana; assembly: GCA_029783825.1. Lineage (NCBI taxonomy): Eukaryota > Viridiplantae > Streptophyta > Magnoliopsida > Malpighiales > Rafflesiaceae > Sapria > Sapria himalayana. Next base: position 1,895,729 of record JAREIK010000385.1, read on the forward strand.
AATGTCATAAATAAATGACTACAACTTTAGTACATATAAATCATTATCTGCATTATTAGTATTAAATATAAGATGAACATGTAGTAACCATAAATATTAGAATTGGAGTTTTCAAGATATGGACACTGTGCAATTCCATCTTGCAAAAAATAAATTTATTAGAAACTATTTCATTTAGTATAAATATGAAAAAATAGTTGTGCCACCAACAATAAAATATTATGTGTGTCGAAGTATTGATTCAAATATTATAATGGAATATATCAATCAAAATAATGCATGTGAAGACATGTTAAAGTATGTTATTAGTCATTCTTTCAATCCAGATATTACTGATGATATTCTAAAATCAGTAATAAAAGAATTTTATAAAATGCTAAATGCATCAATAGAAGTGGTTTGGCCAGGTAATTCATATGACTATTTAAAGTTATATGTGATGACCATACTATTGAATTTAAAAGCAAAATATTATTTTTAAGAAATATATTTTGATGAAATTTGCAAGTTATTATCTTAAGTATTACCAAATAATATTATAATGATCGATAGCTTTTAAAGTATAAAGAAGATAATACGAGATTTGGGTTTGCATGTAGAAAAAAATTATTACTGTATTAATGACTACATAATATATTGAGATGAATATAGTAAAATAATTTCGTGTAATTTTTTTAACTATTCATCTGTATAAAAGATATAATACATGTAAAATTTAAAAAACAAATATATTACTTTCCATGAGAAAAAAGTCATTACTGCATTAATGGCTGCATGATATACCGGGATGAATATAGTAAAATAATTTCTTGTAATTTTTTTAATTATCCCCGATATAAAAGATATAATGCACTCAGAAAAAATTTACAAGAAAATATAATACTTTTCATTGACTTCTTATTTGCAAAGATTATTTGTATCTATAGTCACTACTATTGACATGAGTTGGCACACAGAGATACTATTGAAGAAGGCATTATATGACATTACTCATATTATTCATCTTGAAAACAATTTGATCATATTCATTCATCTTTTATAGATGAATGTTAAAATGTTAGTTCATTGCTATGCATGAATGGATTTCAGCCTTTTGGTAAAACATAACAATAATACTCTTCGTAGCCAATGATTATTATACCATATAATTTACCACCATTGATGTTGATGAAAGATGAATACATATTTTTGTGTGTTATCGTGTTTAGTCTGAGAAACCCAAAAGATAAGTCGGATATTTTTCTACAATCCCTTATTGTTGAACTAAAAAATTTATTGGAGCTGAGTGTAGAAATATATGATATATTTAGAAAGCAAAACTTCTAGATACTAGTAGCACTTATGTGGACTAGAAGTAATTTTCTAGCATATTCTATGTTGTTAGGATGAAATAATATAAGAAAATTAGCTTGTCCTTTCCATGTGAATAACTTTGATGCATTTTCTTTGAACAATGGTAGAAAGACTTTTTTGTTTGATAATCACTTGAGTTCATATAAATAGAACATCTATTTTGGAGGAATAAAAAAGTATTTAATAAAGGACCAATAGTTCTAAAAGGTGCACCACCAATGAGGTCAGGTGTATTAATATTAGAGGTAATCAAAAGATATGACTTCAAAAATATTACAAAAATTGATGTTGATCACTTAAATTCTCAAATATTGAAGAATTGTTAACGTGGTTGGAAAAAATAAAACATCTTTTGAAAATTTCTTTATTAGAAAATAAGCCTAATTAGAGATAACTTAGAAGTGATACACATTGAGAACAACTTTTTAAATAATATTTTAATATTATCATGAATGTCAAAAAAAAAAAAGACAACGCTAAATCAAGAGAGGACTTAAAATGGTTTTGTTCATGTCTAAAGTTACACAGGGATTAATCAATGAAATTTTCTACAGCTTGTTACAATTTTGATAAGTATGCAAAGGAAGCTTTATGCAAATAGTTGATTGAGCTCAGATTCCCTAATGGATACACATCTAATATGAGAAGAGGTGTTGATATGAAGAAGCAAAAGTTATTTTGGATAAAAAGTCATGAATACCATGTTAGACATGATACGATCAATGATGAGTCATACATGTCTTCCTATTTCCTTCGGGGGGACATGCTCTAGAGATAGTTACTTTAACACTTAATCATGTTCCATCTAAGATAGTTACAAAGATACCATATGAGATATGGATAGGAAAGAGTCCCAAAATATCTTTCATAAAGATTTAGGATTGTGAGGCTTATGCCAGACACCAAGTCTTAGAGAAATTAGGACCCAAATTTGACAAATACTATTTTACAGGATATCCTAAAGAAACAAATGAATTCTACTTATACATTCTCACACAAAGTAAAGTGGTTGTTGATAGAAATGATATTTTTCTAGAAAGATAATTTATTTCTAGAAGAGCTTGTGGGAGAAAATTAGATCTTGAAGAAATTCAAGATACACAAACTAGTATTGAAACTTTAATGGAAGTAGAATAGGTACCACAAAGTGTTGTGGATCATGAAATTATTGCACCACAAAGTGTTGTGGATCATGAAATTATTGCACCACAAAGTGTTGTGGATCATGAAATTATTGCACCACAAGAAGTTGTGGAACAACAACTTATTCGAGTAGAACAAGCTCTACGTAGATCTAATACTAATAGGATACATCATTTGCATGATAATTTTTCTTTTTTCCTATCTGATTATGGTGATGTAATGCGTGTTGATCAAAATGAGCCTACATCCTATTAAGAAGCTATAAAGAATCCATATTCTAAGAAATTTCTGGATCATATGAGATCTAAAATGGAATTCATTTATATCAACTAATTATAGACTTTGGTTGATCCACGCAAATGGATAAGTCCCATTATGCACAAATAAGTTTTTAAATGAAAAACTGACATAGATGGTAATATGCATACCTTTAAATGATGATTTGTTGCTAAAAGTTTTAAGCAAATTTATGATATAGACTATGGTGAAACTTTTTCACTAGTTGCGATGTATGAATCTATTCGGATTTTACTTGCTATTGTAGCTTACCATGATTATGAAATCTGGCAAATAGATGTTAAAATTACATTCCTTAATGGGAATCTATTCAAGGATGTGTACATGACACAACCTGAAGGTTTTGTTAATCTAAGTGATGTTACAAAGATATGTACGTTGTAAAAGTCTATTTATGGATTAAAGTAAGCTTCAAGAAGCTGAATTCTTCGATTTGATGATGCAATTAGAGAGTTTGGTTTCATTATGAACGAAGATAAAACTTATGTCTACAAAAAGATTAGTGGCAGTACATCTTTCTTATTTTGTATGTAGAATACATACTTTTTATTTGAAATGATATCTCTATCTTACAATTTATAAATGCTTGGCTTGGAAATTATTTCTCATTGAAAGACTAAAGTGAAATTACCTATATATTAATATTAGGTATACATATCTATAAAGATAGATCTAAGAGATTGCTTAGCCTGAGTCATAGTACATATATTGACAAAGTACTTAATCATTTTTCCATGCTTTATGTTCCTCTACCAGAGAGGAAAGGGAACACATGGATAAAATTCCATATGCATTTATTATTAGGTCTATAATGTATGCCATGATTTATGCTCATCCTGATATTTCATATGCATTAAGCATGATGAGCACATATAAGTCAGATCCAAGTGAGAGTCACTGGACAATAGGTCAAGAATATTCTTATGTACTTAAGGACTCAAGATTATTTCAAAATATATGGAGGTGATGAGGAGCTCATTGTAAAGGGTTACAACAATGCAAGCTTTCAAACTGAAAAGGAATGATTTAAGATCAAAATCAGGTTATGTGTTTTGCTTAAATGGTGGTGCTGTGAGCAAGAAAAGTTCAAAGAAAGATAAAGTTGTTTACTCTACTACAAAAGCTGAGTATATTGCTTCTTATGACGCGAAAAAAAAAAGTTATTTGGATCAAGAAGTTCATCACAGAACTAAATATAATTCCTAGCATAAGAATGATGAGTACTTGAAAAAATTCTCAAGTATTAATCCAATAGATCTTTATTGTGACAACATTGGGGAAATTGCACATGCTAAGGAACTTAGATCTCATCAGCGATCCAAACACATGCTTAGTGGTTCCATCTCATTTGAGAGATTATCGATAGGTGAGATGTGAAGATATGTAGAATAATTTCAAATGACAAAATAGTAGATCCACTAACCAAAGCTTTCGCACATAGGAAGCATGATGGTCACACTAGGTTACTAGGCATTAGATACTTTAGTGATTAGCTTTAGTGTTAGTGAGAGATTGTTAGAGTGTGCCCTAAAAGTTAATCATTAGCTGATTCTTTTGGGACTTTTGTATCATATCTTATATATATAAAGGCATTATTTTATGATTATTATATATATTTAGATTTATATAAATATTAGATGAATATAATAATGCCGTAGAGTGATATATTCTAAGGAATATTACTCTAAATTGTCGATATTCAAGTATTAATATTTAAGGGTAATATTAATACATTTGACTAGCATGTATGTTAACTAATATGATATATTAAGTTAATACATGATTATATGTTAGGGAACATATACTAAACTGACCCACTATGAAAATGTTACATAGATTGTTATATAAATGTCATACACATTTTCATAGTGACTATTAGTATGAATTATCTTTTGACCTACGGTTCCCTACGTAAGAAGGTGTATATTTTAGATTCAGCAAATACTACCTAAGCAAAGATAGGTATAAAGTTGTTTATTAGATATATAATAAATTTTGTAAAGGGATGTGATTGATGTAGATGGAATTTGTCCTTTCTATATAACGGAAGTGATATCAATTGGTCTATTGATTGAGTAGGATTACTAAATTGCATGGCCATACTCAAATAAGTCAATATGAGATATTGAGCATATTTATTTAAGTTAGTTTACTCAAAGATCAAGAAACATATAGATTGATGTAAGAATGACACGATCCATGCCTCATAAATCAATCTAAATTTCATGGACAAAGGACTAAGTCATACAATAAAATAAATCACGAAATTAGGTTAAGTCGAATCTATTATATTTTCGTCACTTGAGTAGTAATGATGTATTACTAAATCCTGCTCATTGCTTGTTTCTTTAAAATGAGATTTTAAAATCACTCCCAATATTACTTATAACCTATTGAGTCACACACATAAAAACGTATATATATTTAGAGTTCATTTTATTTTAGTTAGACTAAAATAAATTGGACCGAATCTTAAATCTGAAATTTATTTTAGATCTTAAGCTAATTGGACTAAAGAGGTTGGTCTAATTAGTGGATGTTTGGACCTTTAAAATGGGACTAAACATAAAGCTCATGTTTCTCTCTTTTAGAAAGATGTTTCATTAATTACACATCCTTTTCATTATTGACACATCCTTTTAGAAATGTATGTGAAAAATCAAAAGGTTTCATTAATGATATATCCTTTTAAAATGATGTGTGAAAAACCAAAAGGATTTCATTAATGACACATCCTTTTAAAAATGTGTGTGAAAAATCAAAAGGATTTCATTAATGACACATCCTTTTAAAAAGGTATGTGAAAAACTAACAGATTTTATTAATAATACATCCTTTTAGAAAGGTGTGTGAAAATTAAAAAGTTTCATTAATCACACATCCTTTTAGCTAATGACATATCCTTTTAAAAATATATGTGAAAAACCAAAAGATTATATAAAATGGTATAGATAAAAAATAAAAAAAAAATATGAATATATAATGAATATACGTTTGTGTGGATACCACTAGTGGCACGGACACTTGACTATGCTAGAATTCGACTGAATTATTCGTAATCAAAAGTTTAATCTACACTACAACATGTTACATATTTGTCCAACGTTTAATTGTTTTCACTTGAAACTTTGGTGGGTTCATAGTATGCTACAAATTTCTAATATGAAATTTATTGGAACCCCAACTATTAACTCCTTCCCATCTATCTTAGGAAGTGTGTGTCTTGCTAATATAACATCGATAATGGTTGGATATTCACAATCCATGGTTTACATGCAAAGTTTTGATAAAATCTTCATTCGGTCAACTCTCGACAATAAATAGTATGTAGCTTATAGAAATTTACTACTTTATGCATTATTAGATTTTCTTCTTTTCGTTTGTAATTAATTTTTATTAGAACAATGCATACAAATATAAATATTTGTTTTTGTTTAAAATCTAGCAATTTTTATTAATTACTAACTATAATTTTGTTACTAATCCAACATTATCAGTGAGAATTCAAATTGTATTTGTATTACTTAATTTTGGATAAATTATATAAATGAAGAAAACATGAACTTAGTAATAGAAGTATGAGTGTTTTTTGTTTATATATATGTGTGTGAGTGTATGCTACTATTAAATTATTTATAAGTTTATTCCTTATGCTTCTTATACAATCAAGAATATTTTAAGGAAAAACTAGTTATGGAGGATATAAATAGAGGTAAGTGCTATTAAAATGAAAGAATATTATTGGGAATAATTTAAAGTACAATTTTATGAATGTAGCAAATTATCAAATTATTTTATTATTAAAAACTATTACAAAATATATCACAATGAAATGTTCTTTTTTTTTTGTCTTTTGGAGAAAAAACATAAATGGAATAATGCTTTGTTGATCTCTATGAAAAATATATGGAAACATGTGATAAATAATAGATAAAATGACAAGCTTAAAAAATAGAGAAAAAAATATGATAGAGATGAAAAGCCAAATAGTATCCCTCTAGACGTTCGGATAAAATGATGGGAATACTAGAATAGTGAAGAGTTTAAGACTTTGTCTTAGATGGAGTCACAAATTCGTCGATTAGAGAAAGCATGTAAAGGATCGGTTAATTATAGCCTCATTCCTATTTTTATTTTGATGTTGCCTTTGTGAAAGCAAATAATGTTAAATTAATTATAATATTTGAGGTGTTCAAGCACATGCACAAGAAGAATGATTAATTATTTGTAGATGAGCGGTCAAATGATATTAATGTGAGTTTCTTATTTTCTACTTTTAGTGTGTTATATGCATTTTAATATGTTAAAAAAAAAAATGTTAAAAATTTAATTTTTTGGCAACCACTACAATTAATTTTCCAAGTAAAGTATCTTATATTTATTAATAGTACCAATCAGTTATTATATATAGACTTTATAATTATAATGGCTCACTTTAATCTCATCTTAATATTAAGTAGACTGTTGATTGTTTAATATGCCGATTTTAATTTTTTATTAATATAGTACTAATGTGTATGAAGCTATAAAGAATGTGAATGCCATTACTTTTCAAGTGACAAATCATTTTACATAGGCTCCAGAGATTGATGTTGTGCATATTCACCTTTGGTATTGATACCCATGCATCTATATTTTATCCAAGTTTTGTTAGAAGTTCTTTATCTTTATTTTTCAATTATAATAATTTTTTTGATGAGCGATTACGAGAGTGAATGCAGGAAATTAAATCTCAAAATATTAAAATAAATAATATAATAAATAAATATTTTGGATTAGAATGAAATACATAAGAGGAGAAATTTATTAAAAAAAAACCAGGAAATTTCTTTAAATTTCACATACCCACTTAAATACTCATTTTTACGTTATATATAAATATATTAACACGTATATATTATTGTTTATAATAAGTTACTCAATAATTTTTGTTGATCATCCAACAAATAATTGGTGACATAAATTTGGCGGTGAGACAACTCCAGCACGAGGGAAGCGGGGAGAGAGAGAGAGAGGAAACAAAGCGAGGTGCACGTAGAGGAGTCAACTGGGCCGGGCCGGCAAGAGGCATGGCACGATTCGGCAGTTCCTGGGTCAAACCAGCATGAGAATTTCTCGTGTCCATGTCCATGCCGTGCCGAATCCAACCAGGCTTCGTGCCGTGTCTGGCCTGTCTCGATACCGTGACCCATTAACACGACATCTTGGCACGAGCCGAGAAACCTCCCCAGCGGCAGAAGCTGAGCCCGACGGGCGAAATTTGCCGACCTCCGATAATGAAGAAGAATCGCGGTCGGATGGCGGCGCAGCGGCGCGCCACCAACCCCTATTTTTTTTTTAAAATTGGTCAGGCCGAACCCGGAGGAATAGTGCCGTGGGCCCGTGTCGGGTTGACCTCCACGGAATCATGCCAGGCTTGGCACGGCACGGTACTGTAACCGTACAGTGCCGGGCCCGGTACGAAGCATGGTCGGGCCGGCTAAAAATGGGCCTGGCCGGTACGTCACTTTTGACACCTCTAGGTGCGCGCGAGCCGCGAGGGAGAAGTAAGTGGTTAGAGCAACTCCAACCAGAGTTCCAAAATGGGGTGCCATCCCCTTAACTGCCAAAATGGCACATCAAATGTTACTTTTATTCGCTCCAACGGGGATGACATCTGGGTTGCTAAAATAGCATCCGTGAAATTGGGGTGCCATAAATAGCAACCATGGAGAGAGAAAGTTAAAGATGTAAAAATACGGTTATTTTACTGTACATTTCAACGTATATATCTAACGGATATATTTTAATTTATTTTATAAATTTGAATGGGCTGCTGCACAATTCAATTCCATCCAGCTTTGTTTTTTTTTTTTTTGAATGCTCTATTGTACAGCTTACTTCCAGCAATTAAAAAAAATCTAAAAAAATTATTTATTGTCTTCCATATTTGCATTCCATCCTTGCATTCCTTCCATTAAAATCTGCCAGAAGAGAAATGTTTCCAAAAAAAAGGTATTTCCTTCTCTTTTATTTTATATTTTGATTTTATAATTAATGTAGATAATTTTCTAATTTTTTAAATTGTTTATACTTTTAATTTGTAATAGATTCAATTGAATGTTTTATAAATTACTCATTATATAAATTGATTATAATATTTTTTTTGTGGATGAATTTGCAATATCATGGTTCATTAACTGATTTGCTAATGAACGAGACCAAATTATATGATGATATTATTCAGAGCAATTTAGCAGATTTGACACCAATACAAAATGAAGTCGTCCCAAATGTGAGAGAGTCACAAATGACAAAGAATTTCTTTGTTGAAGAAGATAAATTAATTGTGTCAGCATAGCTTAATACGAGCAAAGATTCAATTACTGGGAATCAACAACAAAGTGGTGTATTCTGACAAAGAATATCGCAATACTTAGGACTTAATGGAGGTAATAATGAAAGACATTTCCAATTTTCTATTAAAAGTCGTTGGAGTGATATAAATACAAAATGCAGTAAATTTGTCGGTTTTTATTGTCAAATATAAAAACAACGACAAAGTGGACATACATAGCAAAATAATGTATGATTTATATTTTAAATCCAGACACTAGCAAGATTTGATTTCTTAATAATTTATTGAATTATTTCAAATGGTTTTAGGTTGATGAAGCGAAAGAAATGTTTGCTAAGATAATTGGAAAACCATTTCAAAACGAGCATTTTTGGAATATATTGAAAATGAAGCAAAAATGGAATGATAATTTGACCAGCAATAAGAGAGCAAAAACTCATTCAACTAGTAGTCCTGCTGAATCAACACATGTTGAATCCAACTATTCAACTTCATATTTAGGGGACAATACTGAACTATCGTTCTCTTTCAACCTCAAAAAGTCATTGGGCAAAAAAGCTCGAAGAAAAAACTTAAAAGCAAAGATAAACAAATTGATGATAAAAGATTACTAAATTATCATCACTGGAATGAAATAAATGAAAATAAAACGACAAAAAATTGAGCGACATGAAATGATTTATGCGCAACAGGAGATAGCACTGGAGCAACATCGCAAACAGTTAGAAATTGAAGAAAAACACGTGCAATAAATTCAAATGCAAAATGATATGAAAATTATGGAAACCGATACTACCAGTATGGACCAAATTTTTGCAGCATATTAGAATAATTTGAAGATGGAAGTTATGAAAAAGCGGGATTTTATTTTTAAGTCATTATTTATTATGTTTTAAATTGAAATTTAAAAGATTAATTAAAAAAATATATTAAAGTATTAAAATGACATCTCATTATGGCAAAACACTATTTAAGGTGCCAAAACACTTTTTAAGGTGCCAAAACACTATTTAAGGTGCCAAAACACTATTTAAGGTGCCAAAACACTATTTAAGGTGCCAAAACACTATTTAATAGCAACTCTCACTGTCTCACAGGAGTTGCTCTTACAAGTAACAGAGAGCAGGGGCTTGGGAGAGGGCGGAAGATCAAAACACCATCATAGCGGAGATAGTCTTGGAAACGAGGGCAATTGCGAGACCCAATCAAAGGGAAGCTAAAATGGGAACTGACTCGCGAAGCAGCGGAAGAAGTGGAGGTTTCATGTCTAGAATGGATCATTATCTCTACAGTGGAGACAAGAAATATGTCATGGCTGGCATTGCCATTATCGCGGTTGCTTTTTGTGTTCCCTGGTACTTCATGAACAGAGGTTCGCGTCTTATTGTATATTTAACTGGAATCTTCTATGGTTCTTCTTCGTGTGATTTACTGATTCGTCGACGAAGCAAAGGCTAACGAATGTAGGCGCTGTAGGACGAAACTAAGTGCTAGGATTGAGCAGGGGGCTTCTCGAGTATTCAATATACATAATTTTCAACGATCCTGTTTCTGTAGATTCAAAAACACCTGAATATGAAATATCACAGTGCTTCATAATCAGTTTTTTTTTCTAGGGTTTGGCATTCAGTGAGGCTTAGATGCAGAAATTGGAACCCTCATCTTAAAATTGTAGATCAAAACACGTTTGCAAAGTCTCAAAAACAATGTGGCACAATGTTTTGCTTGCATTTGATTCACAACATGTTCAATGTTGTTATATTATGCTTCACTGAATCATTCTAGTTCGTCTATGTCTTCTTTATCATGAATCAAAAGAAAACGAGTTGAGGGTTGCAAGAAGAAAAACTGATTGTTCTTATTTTCAATTCATCAAGTGTTCATCATTTCTTATTTGCTCACAAATAGGCAAACAATATAACAATAATGCCAAAGAATAATGATCTTTTGTACCATTTTTTGCTTATTTGCCATTATATTGATTTCAAATGAAATAGTGACAATGACATTGATTTCAAAGATAATGAAAAATAAAAAAAAAAATAATAAACATGAGCATGATGATGATAATCATAACTTTTAATGTTTGATAATTCTTCACTTAGATTATTTTATCTGTTTTTATTTGTTATAACATGACCTAGATTTATAATTTGTTTTTTATGATATGTTTATAGATTTTATTTAAGTTTATTACACACACACACACACACACATACACACACACACACACACACACACACACACACATATATATATACACATATATATGTATACACACATACATATATACACATCTATATATACACATACATATATATACACATACACATATACACACACACACACACACACACACATATATATACACATACATATATATATATATATACATATACATATATATACACATACATATATATATATACATATATATATATAAGGCTTATAATTAGATCTACCTTGATTTTATCTTATAGTATATAAATTATATCTAAACAAGATGTACTTGATATGAGAGAATTATGTGAAATCTAAAATGGAAGCTAATCATAGATGATCAGAGGTGAAAATCGTACCTAATGCATAAGGCTTGTAGTATTGTGTGAGGTATGAGAGGTTAATATTTTGACAGTTTTATCCCTAAATTTTAGAGAGGCTGTGGTTGATAAGTTTTTTAAAGATATACATTTTCATAATAATAGGGTTAACCTTTGCCCTAGTCTAGTCATTTCCACTAAACAATGGGGAGTGCACATTTTCATGTAAGCGAACAAGCTTAACTTTTGCCCTAGATCTAGAGTTTCCTTACTTGATTCCTTCCTTTCATCCTACCTGTGATGAACATCCTCTAGTCTAAGTACTAGCTCTTGTTGCTTGCTCATGTAGCCTTATAATTAATTAAAAATGTATATATATATATACATGAATTATATTACTTTACTTATATTTTATATACATGTACTTATACGCATATTTATTATCATACTCATATTTTTATTTTATAATTTAACTAATTTTGTGATTCATTATCAATGGGCTATTTTATTAAATAATTTAATTTAATTTTTTTTTTTTGACATCATATGATTGACTGACATGAATGTTAACTTTATTTGGGTATAAGCATAATAAATAATTTTTTGTTTGACCCATTTTGTTGATGTATTTACCTAACGAATAGTTTTAATAAATTTTTCTATTTGATAATTTTTATTAATTTATTTTCTTAATCATTTCAATATATATATATATATATATATATATATATATGTATGTATGTATATATATATTTATAACAAACTTAATAATGATTAAAAAAATAAGTTTCTATTTTATTTTCAAATTTGTGAATAATGATTTAATTAATAATTAATTTCTAAATTAATAATGAAAGAATTAGGGTCCGTTTGATAAAACTAAAAAATTTAAGTACTAAAAAATATGTGTTGAAAAATTAAGGTTGAATTTTATAAGTATTAAATTTATTTTGAAAAACTATTTGATAAATTACTGTTAATTAAGTGCTGAATATATATAAATATTATTTGATAACTGTAAATGATAAATGCTAAAAATGATGTATTTTACATATTTATTCTTATTATCATTATATTATATTTTATTCAGTATAAATAGAATTTCTAATGAATTATTTTATTATAATTATTAATTATTAAAAAAAAATAAAATTTCTAAAAATATATTCATAAATAAATCATAAATCCAAAAAATAAAAATAAAAATGTTTAAAAAATAATTAATAAAATTTAGATTCTTTAAAACAATCCATATTTTTAATATAAAAATAAAAATTAATGAATAATTAGTTGATTTATTATTTTTTTTCTTAAATTAATCATAAAATATAGTTAGGGTTATGATTTGTGGTGGCGGAGAAAGAAGAAGGAGAAGATAAATTTACAAACTGAATTGTATTATGAATGATAAAAAGAAAAAAAAAAAAGACAAAATGATAATTTAAAATAAATTTTTTATAAAAATTTTTAGTCTTTGACATCAAGTAAGTCTCTACCAACTTAAAATTTTTAATAAATTTTTATTTAAAATTTAAAATTTTTAGCTCTCAATATTTTTTTCTCACATGTACTAAAAATTTAAAATCATTAACAAATTTAATTTTTAATGGTTTTAAGATTTTTAGTGCGTTATCAAACGGCCACTTAGTGTAAAATGTAAAATCAAAAAGTATTATACATCCCAAAGAGTAATTTCTAGTTTTAATGATTTTTCATAATGCTTAATTACCATAATATTAAAGAGTTTTGGATGTGAATATTTTGTTTTGAAATAAAAAGTATAAAAATTAATGCATGTTTTTAAAAAAATAACAAAAGTTGTTATTGAATTTCAAAAGTTGTCGTTGTGGACGACAACCATTAAGCTTAAAAATTATTGAATTTTTTTGATCGTAGGAACAACGCACAAGTCGCATCAAGATTACCTGGAAACAGCAGATAAAGCTCGGAGCGAGAGATTGTCTTCCAGTTCCAGGAGATGAACTCTCTCCGTGTACTGCCAAGCTTGCTCTATGGAATTTCACAACTATGAAAATCCAGTAAATGACTAATAAGCTGTGTCAGAAATTTTTTTAATGTTTTTATTATATATATATATATATATATATTAAATTATTCTACTTTTAGTATACCCAAAAATAAAAGAGAAAATTATATTTTGGAACTCCAATTTGAAATATAAATACGTGTGCTAGTGTTGTGGTAAAATCAGGTTTCTGATTTTTGGTTCCTTGAAATGAAATTATTTTATATTTTAAGGAATGTTTTTTATTTTAAATTAAAGAAGAGAGGCATCATTTTTCTAATGTTGCGATGTTTATGACTTTATGTTTTGTTGAGTTTTTTTTATATTTTTTATGTATATATATTTATCCATGTATACTACCCACACACACACACACACATATAGAAGTATGTATGTATATATACACATACATTTATAATCATACATATTACATACATATACATGCATATAAACATATATATATATATGTGTGTGTGTGTGTGTGTCTATGTGTGGTCATGGGTGTGTATGATATTACACACACACACACACATGTGAGTGTATAAGTATGTACATCCTATAATTATATAGCATGTATATAATGGTATATATGTGTGTATGTATGTATGAGTGTGTGTGCGTGTGTGTATAAGATTATATATATATATATATATAAACATATATATGTAAGCTTATATATATATGTGTGTGTGTGTGTGTTATATAGGATAAATAAGTTTATATATAAACATATGTATTTATAAAAAATAAACTCAAATTTTCATATAAACATGTAAATATAAGAAAAACATGAGAAAATACTGTTTTTACAAGTACTATTTTTTAATTAGTGTATATACATTAACATGAATAAACATATGTTTATCAACTTTATATAGAAACATATCAAGTTATATAAAGTAATAATTTATAAACCCATAAATGCATGTTTATATACATAGGTGTGTGTGTGTGTGTGTGCTTGTATACTTTTTATATATTATTTTATATATTATTTTATATGCGTACATATATGAATTAGATATAAAGTATACTTTTATAATGTCATCACTTAGTAATTTATATAATTTGCATGTTTATATATATATACATATATATATATGTGTGTGTGTGTGTGTGTGTGTGTATAATGACAATATTCTCTGCAAAATCCCCAAATTGGCGTCTTCATCATCTTGCTCTGCTATAAATCATAAATGCAATGGATGCTGAAACACTAATGCGAAATCGTATACTGACAAGTAAACTCTACTTCGATGTGCCAATGTCAAAGGCAAGTTCAAAATACACGTAACTGTTTCTTTTTTCGGTTTTAGGTTGATTTGATTCTTGAAAAATCTTCGTTTCCTGCCAAACAGGTCCCGCTCATTTATTCTGCACTGTACAACATTACATTTCTTGGCATCGAGAAACTGTAAGCTATTTATTTATTGGTCGTGTTTAGCTTCTTAACTTGCAGAATATTTGGTAGATGGCAATAGAGCAATGAAAGCTAGGTTATCCAGAAGGATGAAACTAGAATTCAAACAGCTGTCTAAAATGAACGCGCGCATGGAAATAGAAATAAGAAGGTGAATTAATTGGCCTAGAGCCCCTATGAATGTCCAGGTAATATTATCGGCGTTTGTGACGTGGCCTAGACGATATTTTTCATGGTGGAGGGGTGCGACGCGATGTGACCATTGATGAAGTGTTTACTCAGAACTTCATGACTGTGGCGCCACTATTTAGAAAGGCAAAAGCAGTAGCCGCTGAATCAGGATAGAAGCTTTTGTTGTTCTTTAAATTTCGTAATGGTGTTTGAGATGGTAACATGTGTTAGTCTTAATGGAAGCCATGGAAATTTAAGTAGTATTATAGTGATCGGTTGTAGGAGATAATGTCTTTTGTAGGAATGATTTATATGGTTATGGAAACTGGAAAGTATAGCAATCCATTTGCTGCTATGAAAAACTAATTTGATTACATTTTGATTTCATTTCTTGTTCAAGCATATGTATTTCTTCTTTGTCGATGGTACTTCCATTTATGTCCAAGTTTATTATTAGACTCTATTAATAATTTTAGAATTTATATTCAGTGCACAAGATTTATGTCATGTGATATTTGGGAGAATTAAATTTCAATAAACTTAATCCTCAATAAATTGAAGAGGTTGTGTCCGAAATGTTTTGAACCTGAAACTTATTGTCAGTGGGAGAATACAATTGCCATTAGTCCAAGATATAACTTCTTTGAGATCCTAATTTTTGATTTTATTAAAAATAATTTTGTAGAGATATTGTTTTTTTATTTTATAATATTTCTATACAGGATTGACAGACTAGGTGGATGGCTTCCATAGAGATTGAGTGTGATAGACTACTTATTTTTCTTCCCTCACGAATCATTCAATGGACTTAGTTGTCATTAATCTATTGATTGTATAATCTCAGCTTGGATATTCATTATTAAATAAATTAAAGATTTTGGTATTAAACTTAAAGGAGATAATTTTTATTGACTATAAAATATGTTAGTTATGAAAGCATGTTAGAGTTATTTATTCAATATATCAGGTGGATATTAAGAGATATTTGCTTTATCTGATTTATTTAGATGTTTGAGGATCTTTTAGGATGATAACTATTGAGAAGTGATAATATTTTAAAATATAATTTTTATAAATTTTCTTATTTTCTTGAGGAGTATAAGATGATTTATCAGATATTTTATGCTAGTATTTTTGTACATAATAAAATAGTTAAAATGAAGAATAGATATTTAATTATCATAGTTAGGATATTTTATCACATAAAAGTATTACCAGATATTTTTGAAAAGAAATAATATTAATTTTTAACTTTCTAATTAATTGAGTGTTATCTTTTATCTTTTTAGGTATTTTTATATTAATTAATATATTTAGGAGTGATATTTTTTATGTTTTATTTAAAATTTTTGTTTACTTATTTTGTTATTGATCACTCTTAAGTTAGTATTAAAATTATTACCTTTACTATCAAGTGCATCTTTTTTGAGTATTTTACTAATCAGAAGGGGTACATGTGCTATTTTTTGGAGATCAATATGATTATTATGATTGTGAAATTGATATTCTTCGAGGATAAGTTTTTTAATGATAAAATCTATAAAAACACATGTTTGGGACATAATAATGATATGATTATTTATTTGTTTAGTTGTTCCTTTTGTTTGAGTAATATATGATTATGCTCCTACACCTAATATTACTAGCATAATTATTTTTTAGGAGAGGAGTAAGACTTCTCTTAATGATAATAGTGACATTTCTTTGGTATCTTCTGGAGTTATGTTGTGGGTGAGAGTCTAGTGTGAGTGTTTCGTAGGATATAAGATGTGATTATATATAGGAAGGAGAGATAAATATTGAGATACTTGATGATCTTAATATAAAGATATATATTATATGAATACATTAATAATTATCTCCAGATAAGTCTCTTGCCACATCATCTGTTCTAGTTCATAACAGTGACTTGAATGTTATAATTATTCTATAGAAAGAATTATTGAATTGCTCTAACTTGTACTTATTATTACATATATTTTCTTACTCTCACTTTGGCACTACATATTTTAGTTTTTTATCACCTATTAGTTGTAGTTTCCATGACACTCTCTTTGTTATTTTTTGTCTTTCAGGATGTGACAAACTATCTTGGATGAATTGAGTATAATTTTTTTAATTATATATAAAATTTTATTTCAATTTTTTTTGATAAATCTTTAATGGGATGCATGTGGGTACACATGGTGAAAACTAAATACGAAGAATAAGTTGATTGGCTGAAAGACAAGTTGATAGTCAAGGGATTTATATTTTTATGGATGTAGGTATACATTATTGAGATATTTTTTCCCTATGGCTAATTTGACTACTATCTGGTTATTGCTTTTTTTGTTGCTTTTCATTGGTGAATTATATGCTTACTAGATATGAGAAATTTATTTTTTATTAGTGATCTTGAAGATATTATGCTTATATAATAATTATTAGGCTTTATTATTTTAGGGAGTACAAATATGATGTGTAGATTATGAAAGTTTCTCTTTGGTATGAAATAATTTCGTATGATGTGATTCAACAAATTCTTTTTAGTATTTATTATTTTTAGTTTTAGGAAATATATTTTAGATTATTCTTTTTTACTGACATAGATCATATGGTATTATATGATTTAAATAATATATTTTGATAATATTTTAATTATAAGAAATAATTAATTAATTATGTTTTAACTAAAATTATTTTTGTATACTGAGTTTCATATGGATGATTTAAGATGTCCTAGATATTTCTTGTATTGAGGTTGCATATTCAGGTGATATAATTTTTATTTATTAGTTGGGATATATTTTAGATATTTTGTTTACATGCATATGTTTTTTAGTTGATTTTTTAGATATATGAGAATCATGTTAAACTTGAACTATCCAATTATGATTAGATTAAACATTATATATGTTATTTGTGTAATTATTTATTTTTTAGATTCTTCGATTAACTCATATGATTATAGTTTTTAGGATTCTAGAGGCATATTTGAATACTTAGATTCTAAATGAACTCTTTTGATTACTAAGAGATAATTAGCTATAATATTTTGTACTTTTGTTGGAGATAATTGTCTTCTAGAAAAGTAAATAGTATATCATCATTTTTATATCTAGCATAAAGATAAAAATGTATAATTATGATGTTTGTTATTTATGAAATCTAGTCGATCAATGATTTATTTGAGTTAAATTTATTAGTTTAGAAGCCAATGACACTATATTATGATAGCTAGATAACTCGGCACCTTGTTGTCAATTTTGTATTTTACGAACAAATGAAGCATAGTGAAATTAATTATAATTTTTTATGTGAGAAGAAATATGATAATTCTATATCTATTGTCCTTGTATCAACTAGTAAATATATTATAAATATCTTTCCGAAAATTCTTAGAGGATGACATTTATTTTTTTTCTCTTCTTAGCATATTTCAATCAATTTCTTCTTAAGTTTTATAGTGTGAATAATAAATTTAATAACTTCATAGTTATTATAATCTTGAATATTTTTTTATTTTTATAATTGAGAATTGTCTTCATTAACTTAATATTTTTTTGGTCTTTATAATCTTGTTAAGCAACTCAGTCAATAATATAATGCATTTGTTTCTCATGATCCTCCAAATTTTAATAGGGATGCTGTTAGGTCTTAAGGCTTTTCTGACATTCTTTTTTTTGAAACTTTCTCTAATTACATGTATTTTATTTTGGCGATATATCTAAAGTTGTTTATTTTTTTATAATGCTTGATATTCATATCTTAATTTTTGAACTTATTTAAAAGATTATAAAAATATATTCTAAATCTCTCTTTGATTTTTTTTTCTTTTATAATGATTTGATTATTATCATTATTAATATACTCTTCTTGACTATATTTTTGATTTTTTTTTTCATCTTAGCCAGCTTGTAAAAATTATTATTTTTTATTTATTTTATAGTTTATTATATAACTTATTATATATTTTAAATTTAATTTCACTCATAATTTTTTTAACTCTCTTTTGTTTTTGTATTCAATTCAATTTATGATAAAGTATAAAGATACTTAATTTGATAAATATTATAACTATTATAACTTGAAATACAAAAATAAAATAAATACGCAATAATGAATAATAAATAGATATCATTATTATATAATGAGTAAAAATGATTGAAATAGTCATATGTTGGGTATTTCCAAGTTCCATCATATAATATAATAGAAAAATATAAAAACTAAATAAAACCTAAACACTCTTAAACTGATACATACAAGTCTACAACACCTAATTGAAGAAAAGAAAAAAAAAGTTGACATCTCTTTAACACCTTTGTGAAAAAATCAATTGATTATTCAACTATTTGAACATTTACTATACTAATAGTTTTATTTTGAATTTCTTTTGAGGAAAAAATAATCAATACTTTTATTTTGAACTTTGCCTTTATATTGAATTTTGAAATAATAACTTATTTCTTATTTTTCTAGTAGATAAAGTTATTTTCAAGAAAAATATTAAGTTTTATCTTAGATCTCCTATAGTTACATGTGGGGTGTTCAACTTTAATTTAAATACTCGGCTAATTGTTAGTTTTCATAATTCTTAAAAGAAAACTCAAGTTATAAAGATTTTTTCATATATCTTAGCATGTGAAGAACTGTATCAAGGCGAACATAAGGAGAATTTAAGAAAAGATCAACAATATTAATTATAAATGTTATATCTGGTATAGTTATGTTAATATAGTTAATCTTTTTTTATAATTTTTTAATAAGTAGTAGAATCAACTGAAGGGATCGTATTTGAAGCATTATTTAAAAAGACATTATCAAGAGAGCGCCTAGATGCATTCCTCTAGGTGAGGTATCTTGAAGATTGTGATTAATACCTCATTCTTGAAAATTTAGAAATAGGTGTCAGGAACAGTTTACTTGTTTCCCCTATCAAAAATTTCATGCTCTCTAATGATAACTTAGTACGCAGTCTAAATTAACATAATTTTTCATTTCCTCTCTATTTTGAATTACTTTGGGGTAAAAGAAGAAGTTATTATAGTTATCTACAAGATGATTGGGTAGCTGAGGTGCTTTAGCCCTCAAACCAAGAGGATGGAACTCACTTAGGATGGTCAGTTTGTGGGAACAAATGATTGCTTTTCTTAGCACTATGGGTTGCAAAGTTAAAGAAAGTTGTGGTTGACATTGGATTCGAAAGGTATCAACAAAATGAAGAGGCGGACTCCCAACTCCCAACCACCTTCACCAAACAAGATGAAGTAATTGGCAAAAAGTGTGAGGGACATGGAGTGAGATGTACCAATGTTCTTTAATCTAGAAGGCTGGCAAATTTGGATAGTTATATTTTATTATTTTTACTTCGATTTGAAATTTTGAATTTGACAAAATAGTTGGTAAAATATGAATTATGTTTTAAAAATAAAGTTTTTTTAACCTTTTTTTGGTAGAAGTATGTGAAATTCATAGAATTTAGTGGGAACGTGTGTAGTTGATTATATTAGTATTGATTAAAACTAAGATTTGAATAATTTTTTTATAAAAAAAAATTTATGTTTTTGTATACTAAATAAAAAATATTTACAAAAAATATATTCTAAATTTTTTTAATTATAAAATAATGTATCAAAATATAAAATATTAATTTTTATGTCCATTATAAATGAGAAAAACAAAATTATCTTCATGTATATATATATAGGCATATATACATGTTAACATAAAAAAAAAACAAAACTAAAATTTTTAAAATATTTTCAAAAATGGTATGTTTTAGAAAATATTTTGAAAAAATTGATATATATATATATATATATATATATATAACTTTGTATGAATATGCATCAAAATTTTATGAACTTGTGTGACCTTGGGTAATTTATATTTTTTGTACACAATAAAAAATATTTACAATTTATTTTAATTATAAAATAATATAACAAAACATAAAATATTTAAATTTTTGTGCACTCTAACTGAGAAAACCAAATTTGACATCATGTATATATATGAACCTACATACATGTAAACATAAAAAAAATAAAACTAAAATTTTCAAAATATTTTTAAAAATGGTATGTTTTAGAAAATATATTTGAAAAACATTGATACATATATATATAAATTTGTATATATAAGCCTATATGCATAAATGTATATTAATGAATGTGTGTGTATATATATATACACACACCTATATATAAAAATGATTGTAAATGTAGTTAAACATATATAAATAAATATAAATGTAAATAAACTTTTATAAATATTTATAAATGTGTAAAAACTTATATAAACATATATAAATATGTATTAGCATTTATAAATATATATACATATTTTATAAATATGTATAAAGTATATAAAAATATTGTATTATTAGTAAATGAGTATATTTTTTTATAATTTTAATAAATTATTTTTATGATTTTATTTATGCTATTTTATTTTATATATTTTAAAATATTAATTAATTATGTCATATGAGGCTAAAAATATTTATGCCTCAATGCCTCAAGGCTTATGCCTCGCCTAATGAATACTAAAATGCCCTGCCTAATATATACACTTTCAAAAATTTAGATTAGAAGTGAAGTCAATACCTACATCAATAATAGTATTTGCTAGAGCACAACTCAAAAAACTAACCTTTACAATAATATCAAGTGTATACCTTCTATATGATAAAATGATATTCTCTAATAGATTAAACTATTTTTGTGCTAAAAAATTATACAAGTATTACAAAGTCTTTTGTCTAAAACAATGTTTAAAAGTACTCATTGAGTTGTCTGGTTTTTAACTTATTATTTTTTGTAATTAGAATAATATTCATGGAAATAATTAGGAAAATTATTGCTCCATCAATATATCTCTAGTAGAATAAAGAAAAATTATTAACACTTATGTGTAATTCAAATAAACTGTTTGTCTATGAAAATCTCATAAAATTGGGTTATTGATTACTACACCTAATTATATAATACTTTTTATAATCTACAAACTACACCTAATTATATTCCTTGAAGTTTTATTGGCTGATTTATATATTTTTTCTCCTCAAAATTATCATGAAAAAATTTATTTTTTATGTTTATCAGGTATATTCTTCAATTGTAAGATGTTGCAAAAGAAATAAGAATATACATAAAGATTATCTTGACTAATGGAGTGTATGTTTCATAATTGTCTACCAATATTTGAATATATTTTTTTTATTATAAGTCTCATTTTAAGGTAATTTATTTTTTCACCTGGATTTGTCTTCATTCTTATTACTTACATGTACCCAACAATAAATATTCTTGAAGGTCGTAGTATTAATTTCCAAGCCTTGTTAGATTGCAGGGCATGCATATTTTTTATTATGACTTGATATCATTTTCGGTGAGATATTATCTTAATAGTATTGCTAATACTTTTAAGAGAATTAATATAAAAATAAAAAAATAGTAAGAAAAATGTATGATATAATATATGAAATTGATTGTTGAGTATATTTTATCTGTCTATTTTGGAGAGCAATCAGAAAGTCAAGATAATAGAGATTGATTCCATTATTGTTTGATTCCTTGATATTCTTGTTTATGGTTTGAGAAGATTGGGAAGGTCTCTCTATTGTGGTATAGATTATAATTCATGTAAGTCTTGGATTAGAGGTGTCAAACGGGCCGTGTCATGCCAGCATCACCTATTTTTTCTTGGCATGACCGTGCCATCGTGTCGTGCTAGGCAGGGCACATTGGCATGGTCCACTAGTCCTACCCGGCAAGGTGAGCACCGCAAAGTGCACAGTTGTGTCTACCATACTGAACAACAAAGAAGGGGAAAACTAGAAAAAAAATTGGCCACGTGGCCGAATGTTTTTTAAAAAATGGATCGTCTCGTGATGGGGTGGTTGATTTAAAAAAAAAAACCATCTGGGTGACCGTCCGAGAGGCCAAGCACACGGGTCATGCTTGGCCTGGCACAAACCGTGCCATGGGGTGGCCCGACCCAACTCGAGGCACAATTCAAGATCATGCCGTGTCTGTCCAGGCACTGTTAAACTGGATTGGGTTGCTGGCCTTGCTCATGTTGGGCACCTCTACCTTGGATGATCAAATCTTCTAGTTATTGACTCAATATGAGTTTGTATTGGTAAATACAAATTCATGCTTTGAATTTATTTGAGTTGCAGGCCTTGCACTACTACATCATATTGATTTGAATGAAATCCTTTTATTTGAGAAATCTCACTCTTTCTTGACTCATGCTTTGAATTTATTGGCATAAGATCTATATTGCTTTGAATTTAAGTACTAATATGATTAGATTTAGCTGATGAGTACTTTTCTTTATTAATTGGTGGTCTAGGCAAGGTTATAGGTAGAGGTATAATATTGGTCATTTTGGGCCTTAGAGGTGTCAAATAGGCTTCATGCCGTCACAGCACATTTCAGAGTGGCCCAACCATGCCACTATTCCTTGCCTGGCAAGATGCGATATAGATCTTATGCCATAACAGACATGACATGAGAATGTTTATGCTTGGCTTGACGGGCTGTGCTGATTCATGCCGCCATGAACCAGATTATATTGTTTTGGACTTTTGGTCAGAAATTTTTAATTCAAATAAAATATAATTTTTTTAAATTTTAATTTATTGTTAAATTATTTTTTTTAGAATATTACACTTTAAAAATTTAAAAGGAAATACAAAATTAAAAAAATGTAGGCATTCACATTCCACATAGAGGTGTCAACTGGCCCGGCACAAGGCACGGCACGGTTCGGCCGTGCCTGGGCCGACCCAGCATGAGAATTTTTTGTGCCCAGGTAAGGCACAACTCGTGCCGTGCCGTGACGAGACTAACTGGGCCTCATGTCGTGCCTAACCCAGCATAGTTCGGTGACCCATGGCACGACCCATCGACATGGGTCGGGGCTCACACCTAGTCCCGCACCCGCAGACCTGAGCTTCCAGCTTCCAGCACCCTCACGGGTCACGGCTTACCCTCATATACTCTAGATTGGGCAAATATTATATGAGAATTTTAACTTGTTAGAGTTCGTTTAAGACTGGACACTTTAAGAGGCATGCAAAATTATGGACCAAAAAATATAATCCATTAGATCCTAGGCAAATCCAACTTGGCACTTCATTTTTTGAGACTGGATTTAGTTCAGTCTCAAAGTTTATTTCCTTCATATACTCGAGAAAGTTGGGTAGGGACGACATGACCATACTTATCATATTGGTGGGTTTTTCGATCAGATTTTTGGAAGATCGAATGATAGTGCGCATCATGCAGACATAATTGCAGTCTGCTTATCGTAGGATTCCTAGGTCCACATCTAGGAATGACATATTAAAATTGTATATGTTAGAAAAATAAAAAATAATTAATGAATTTATGTCACATAGTGGAGTGATGTCCGTGACGTCTGATATCTGGACTAGTCATGATGAATTATCTTATGCATGTCTCACTAGCCACTATATAGATTATAACTAGACTATGAATAAAAAAATTTTAGGATTCTCTGAGATTTTCCATTCTCACGATGGCCCGGTCATTTTTGAGTGTATGATGAAAATCTTTAGGGAATATAAAATTCAAAATAAAATTTTTAGTATCACATTTGATAACGCATTTAATAATAGAGTAGCGATTAACATGTTTGTTAGGAATATTAGAGACGCACTATTAAGAGAGATTTTTCATGTTAGATGCATGTGTCACGTGATTAACTTGATTGTTCAAGCGGGTATGAAGGTGTGTTCCCCCGCGTTAGATAATATAGTAATGTACTAAAATATATTCGTACTCTTAGCAGACAACAAGAGTTTGGTAGACTCTGTTTGTCTGCGAATCTTAAGAAGAAATTTCAATCGGATGTAAGACATCGTTGGAATTACACATACCTGATGTTGGAGTCATGTGTTGAATATGAATATTTGATATCTGACTAAGTCAATAGTAAAAGTGATGAACTTATTATTGACAACACTGATTGGATTTTAGGAATTTTATTTTTGAAATTTCTGAAGATTTTTTATGACACGACGAACATGTGTTAGTCGGTTTATACGCCCACGACTTGTATTGCACTTAGATACATATGCAATATTAGTAGCATGTTTAGGAAGTATCGAGCTGACCCGACACTTAGCCATATAGTTGCAGAGATGTAAACCAAGTATTTAAAGTATTGGTTCATCGTTCCATCTCTTTATTATCTTACTGCATGCATGGATCCTAGGATTAAGGTAGAAGGGGTAGAAAATATCCTGACTTACAATTCTTCGTTTATGAACCTGGAAGACCCACCTGAAGGGTTCATTCACAAGAAGTTGACTGACCTGTTCACATATTACGATACTAGGTATGGTGGTGGTAGTAGTGAGACTGTGATTACAGACATGGATGCCTTGTTCGGAGATGATGATTTTTTCATTCAGCTAGCGAGGGGAAAATGTCGGGGTGGACCATCACATAAGAGCGAGCTTTCTCGGTACTTAGATACCGATTATTGCTCAATCCTATCACATTCTGATACTTAGAATCTTGATATATTATAGTGGTGAAAATCATATAAGTACACATTTCTCATGCTATCTAGGATGACACGAGATTTACTGACTCATCCAGTGTCGAGCGTAGTATCGGAGTTTGTTTTTTTTTGTTGCAGTGAACGTGATTTCAGATAGGAGATCGAGATTATGTCTAGATATTGTTGAGGCATTGGCCTGTTTAAAGGATTGGGATGATTCGAGGTTTAGCATTCATGATCGTGCTGAAGATGAGATCGGGACTGCATTCGCATCCACTGCGAAAACAGATGAGTTGATTGCTGATGATGATCCATATGATAGTGATCTTGATGTTGTAGCTGATGATACTCATGATATGCCGATTGACAATTGATGATGATCCACTAATTTTTTGATTTCGATATTTTGTTTTTTATTGATTATATGCTTTATTTTTATGTTACGTTGAAATTTGAATTTGTTTGGTTCGGACCTTCTGTATCTATTGGCTGATTGATCATTTATCATTTGGTTTGCTTTTATTTTTTTGACTTTTTAATTTTTTTTAACAAAATTTTTTGTTTAATTTATTTTTTTGTTAAAATTTTTCATTTAAAAATTTTAAACTCTATAATTTAATTTTAATAAATTATAAACTAATTTTATTTTAAATTATAAAAAAAATTAAACTTTATAATTTAATAAAATTTTAACAATTTTATTTTATAATTTTAATATATTATACATTATCTATAATTCTATATATAATATAATATATATTTTATTTAAACTAAAAAATTAAACTTTTAAAAATTTTTTTAAAAAATTTTTAAACCAGGCTCATATGGCCAGGTTTGGTCCGACTGGGCATGGCCAGGCACGACACGGTATAGTAACCTTGCCGTGCCTGGCCTGAAAGCATGGTCGTGCTCTAAAAAATGGGTAGGGCTGGCTTGGCCAGGCCCTTTTGATACCTCTAATTCCACATTTGCTTCTTACGATCTTGTTTAGCTCAAAAGTAAAATATTTATATATACACCGAATGATATATATATATATATATAAAATATGATGAAGTGAAATTGAAACATAACTCATAAGATAATAAGTATAATACAATAATAGTATATAAACTATAATGAAGTAAACAAACAAGAGAAAAATAAAATAATGGCAATATAATATCATTACATTATAATCTTATAAAAAAAATTAAAATCACACGAATTATCAATCAATATATATGGTATGATAGTGCATATGCAAATGTAGATGCAGATTGTCATTATCATGTTTGCATCTGAAAGTATTGTTTATGATGATCTTAATATCGTTAATTTTCATGTCTCATAAATTATCATTCATCATCATCTTTTGTGTCTTATTTTGAATAACTAACTTCAAATTTTTTTAGTCTTTCATGTATATAAATATTTTTATGATATTTGGTTGTAATCTTAATTTTCAATCTGAAATAATATTGATTGTTATAGAAAAAATAGATTTTGATGTTATGCTAGACTATGTTGCACGGATATGCCTAGGCACTGCCGTGTCCACGTCCGACATGTGGACACGACGACACGGTACGGACACGCGTCAGATACGTGTTCGATATGCCACGTGACGTATCGTTCACAAAATTAGTATCTGATACGCCTAGAGGTGTCAAACGGGCCGGCCCAGCACGGCATGACCCGTTTTTCACGTGCCCAGCCGTGCTACCGTGCCGTGCCCGGCACGGCACGGTTTTTTAAATTCGGGCACGGCACGGCCCGTGGGCACGGCAAGGCCGTGCCGTGCCGGCCCGCTCGGGCACGGCTTGGCTTGGCCAGGCGGCACGGGCGCACGGCAAGGCAGGGCAGGCGGGGCGGGTCTGTTTGGACCCGACCCGCGGTCTTTTTACCGGGGGCGGGGCCCGGTTGGGTCACGAGTCACGAGTCACGACTCACGACACGGCACGCATGGCACGCCGCCAGTGCCACGTGTGCCTGCGTGAACCGGCACGGGATGGACCCGTGCCAAGGCACGGGATGGACCCGTGCCAAGGCACGGGATGGACCCGTGCCAAGGCACGGGATGGACCCGTGCCAAGGCACGACACGACACGTGCTTTGCTTCGCCTGGGCACGGCATGGGCCCGGGCACGGTTTTTGAACGTGCCGGGCCGGCCCGGCACGTTTGACACCTCTAGATACGCCACATGGCGTATCGGACAGACGCGTCGGAGACGTATCTGACGCATTGTTCCGAAACAGTTGTCGTTTACTAACAGACGCGTCGTTTACCAACCGACCCGTTTTTATGATTCTAACGCGTTGGAAATACACTATATATTAATGATTACTCCTACATCTCCAACAAATTGAGGAGTACACAGCCGACAGTGAGTTGCCCACAAGTCGATTGCGGGAAATAGTTGTCATTGCGTCAAACGAGGAGGGGAGGAGCGCACCACCGAGGCGCCGACAGTACCTAAGGTAACCTAATTCTATAAAAGGAAGGGGGGGGGGGGTTTGGAATCTGTATTGGGAGGGGGGTGTGTTCGAAACTATAAAGGGAGGGTGGGGGGAAAGGTTCGGGAGGGGGCAGGGTGTTAGAGGGTTTAAATATATTTTATATTATTTTAAAATACAGTATTTTAAATTATTTTAAAATACATTATTTTTAATATATGTTAGAGGGTGTTAGAAGGTGTAACGGGAGTGGGCAGGGGTTATAGGGTTTAAATATATATATTTTTATATTTTAATTATTATTGTTTGTTTAATATATATACAAAATATAATAAACAAATAATTTATTTTAATTTAAAATACATAATTTTAAGAATAATAAAATATATGTAATATTAAAATATGGAATATATAAATATGAAATATTAATTTTAAATACATTTTATTTATTTATTTAAATTTTTATTAATGGATAATATTTGTATTTATTTTTTTTTCATGCCGCATCCTAGTCGTATCTGTATCCTAATTTTTTGAAATTTTCTGTGTCCCTGTATCTTGCCGTGTCGTATTCTCGTGTCCGTATCTATGTCCATGCTACTTAGATGCTAGATATTCAAGGGGTTAGTAGATCACATGTCATCTTAAATAGTACAGAGTAAGTAAATTCGTATAATTTTTATCATAGTAAAATATTAAAATTTTTATTATTATCATGTGATAAGATGAAATAATAATTGATATCTAAGTATCGAGTCAGCTTATTTCTATTTAATGGACTGCTCCATTATTTGTTATTGGCTAACTAAATAAAGAAGTTATCATCTTCAAATATGGTATTCATGTTTATACTCTGAGTCTGACTACAACTATCATATATATTATTATAATATGTAAACTAGGTAGTTAATTTTTCATCAATAAAATTTTCATGTTGGTATTCTTGGTTCATTCATGCACATGAATATATAAGTCAAAATCTTTTCTATCCATTCCATTTAACCCTATGATATATATAGACAATCAAATAATACAAAGTTATAATAAAGGATTAATATTTTAAATACTTAGTTTTTATTTTAATACTCATGATACCAAATGCATAATGATTTTTATATACTTTCTAAATATATTATTAATATTGTATATGTACCTAAGTGCAATGCATGTGGTAGGAGTGTATACAGATGAATACATGGTTATCATGTTAAATATTTTAAAGGAATTTCATAAAAGAAATTTCTATATCTAATCTGAATTCTTAGTAATAAATTTGTTATTTTTATTTTTGACGTAATTAAATATCACGTATTGGTAGCCAACACATAATTCTAACATAAGATATATATATTTCTAATGGTGTCTTATGTATATTTAAAATTTTTTCTTCTTTAAGTCCACATACAAATAAAGACTACTAAATTATTATTGTTTGCTAGATGTCTTAACTATACTTGTAGCAAGATGATATATTTAGACATCTAATGTTGGTTATTAGGATAATTACTCTTCAGTGGCTATGATGACCTTAGTAATATTCTTATTTATTTTGTAGTATCTTATAATTAGATGATAAATTAGCTAGATGTAAAAATTATATTTCTTCATGATGACCTTGATGAGAAGGTACACATAAGTCATCTTTCAGGATTTCGAGCAGTATAGTCAGGTTTTGTTGTTGGTTGCAGGTGGTGTTTTACAGCCTGAAGCAGTTACAGAGAATCTAATTTTTGAGATTTTTACAGATAGTCATTTTGTTTGGGTTATAGATATATTACTAATTTTTTTTGTTCTTCTAAAGGAATCTTGATGACATGATGATTTTGTTAATTGTACTTGTTTATGATCATTGCATGAAAATGCAATGGGTGGCCGGTGGAAATGGAAGCTTAACATGACTGACCAATTGCAAACGGCCACGTAAGCAATATTTGTGGTTGAATTTTTTTTAAAAAAATCCCACACCATTGGTGTTCATTAGACATGACTTGATCTGTGACCTGATCCGATCGTAATCAGTCCTTGATCCTCGAGTCGGTGGATTGTGACACTGAGCTAGGAACATGGGTCATGCCTGGCTCAACATGAGACAAAACTTGCGCCGGCCTAGCTTGGCCTAATCCATGCCATGGGCCGGCCTAGTCTCAGACCAGGCATAGTTTTGGACCATGCCATGTAGGATTATGCACAGTTGAACCATGTCAGACTAGACATGGCTGACCCATGCTGGACTAAACACGGTTGAACCATGCTAGACTAGACACGGTTGAACCATGTTGTGCCGTGCGCTGTGCCCTGGCCTCATGGGCTGCATAGGCTGGTTGATACCTCTAATGGAAATTTAGCAGAAAGGCTAAGTCTGTGACAGTTGGTATCGGGAGGGAGGTTGTGTATATGAAGTAACTCAAAAGAAGTGATGATAAACTCTCATGTGGTGTAAGTCTTCATTGAAGTTTGAGAAAACGATCTTGACCATCCTACCAAGGGAAATATAAAGAAAGATAAGTTATGTGATCCTCTTACAAGCTTGGATGATAGGGTGATCAGGTTAGAAATTACTATGACAGACACCAAAAAGAGTGGATCTTATGTAGCAAAGTATGGAGAAGGTTGTGGAGGATCTCAAAATATAGATTCAAGACCTTCAATAAAGAATGTAAGGCTTGATAGTTCCAATGGTATCATATGAGGAGTACATGGGGGTCTTGGACATGCTAACTAGCTTGGAGTCAAAGGTGGGTAGGTCTTGACTAAGCATGAAAAGCTGCAAAGGTAAGAGATTGTAATTTAAATGGCAACATTATCAGCTCGAGTGATGATCACCCATGATGCATTGTAGGTGGATAAAGGTGTCAAATGGGTTGAGCTGGGATGGGTCGGCCCATTTTTGGTGGTCCAATTTGGCCACCATGCAGTGCCCGGCATTGCTTTGTACAGTAATTGTGCTGTGCCAGGCACGACACGGCTTGAGAAGTGTGGCCCGGCACTGCTTGTCTGTCTGTCTCATCCTCTGGTTGTGCTGGGTCGTGCCTGGACTTGCCGGGTTGGGCTGGTTTGTTTTGGTTTTTCCAGCTAAATTTTAAAAAAATCTAGCTGAGTCCCTGGGCTGGTTTACCATGCCATTGGGCTAGGCACACGGGTCGTGCCTGACCCGGTACAAGGCATGGATCATGCCGGCCCTGCACAGCATTATGGTCGTGTCAATGGTCGGCTTGGCCCAGCCCGCAACATGGTTCCAAACTGTGCCATGATGGGCTATGCACAGTTGAACCGGGCCACCTAGCCCATTTGACACCTTTAAAGGGAGAGGTGCCAAAGCCCCATATATTCAAGGGACAACGAGATGCTAAAGAATTAGATAACTAATTATAACATATAAAAATGTATTTTAAAGCAATTGTACTAATCGATAAGACAACAAAAGTATGCATCACTACTTTTTATCTCATTGATAATTCAATGCTATGGTTGCGTATAAAGTTTATAGATATAAAAAGGGGGACATGCATAATAGATATTTGGAATATTTTTATAAAAAAATAAAGTAGTTCCACCTAGAAGATATAGTATGTGTAACACGTAAAAAGATAAAATATCTTAAAAACATAGGATCAATCTGTGACTGTCAATTAGCTTTTTTTCATAATGTTTGAGACTCCTGATATGAGAGAGGAAGAATTACTCTTCAATTTTATAGACATGTTGTAGGATTGGGTTGAACATGAGTTGATGAGACATGATGTCTAAGACTTAGTCACGACCATGAAAGTAATATAGTTACTCATAGATTTTTAAAAATGAAACTCATCTCAAGTCAAATTACCATTTAAGGGTATTCATACTAAATGTGGAGGAATAATTAACTCAATGATTGCAATCCTAGAAAAGGATTAAGTGTGACTTCTACTACCAAAGAGATTAATGGTCGCGACAAATACAAAGATTTCAAGTCAATAATAAATTGTTTTCTATGCGATGAATCACATTGGACTATGAATGTCTTAAGTGGAAGGCCCTAAATGCTATGATTGAGGAGATTGAACAGAAGAATGATGATGTACACATGAGATCAATGTAGTTGTTAAATGCCTTCAAGGGTAGAAAAGCTAAGGAGCAGCCTTGAAATAGATGATTTTTGTACGTGGAGTCCAAAGTGGATGAAATATTTATCAAAATCATGATAGACATTAGTATCACACATTAACTCTGTCTTATAGGAGACAAAACTTCTCAATCTTTAGAAATTCAAGAAAGTAGGTTGGTTCAAAGCAGTCAACCTTGTTGCTAAGCTGTCACAAAAAGTAGTTCGCGGGGTAACGATAAAGATTAAGTTAAGGGAAGGTAAGATTGATTTCACAATAGCAATCATTGATAACTTCAAGGTAGTGATTGAGATAAATTTATTATGCTAGGTAACATTTTTTATGTTTAATAGTTATTTTAAAAAAGACATCATGTATGGTTCTCATAATTATCGAAGGCAAAACTAAGTCTCATATACTATCAGTTATGCAATTATAGACGAGGTTAAAAAAGTATTAGATGATCTATTTGGCGACTCTTAAGAAAAATATGATTGACCCTATGAGAGATTTTGTCATTGAAAGTCGAGAATATGCAATGTGAGTTCAAATATGTGATGCAATTGGAGCTACCAAAAAAGTTCCCACTAAGAAGGGAAAAAGATTACAAGATTGAGTTGGAGCTGAGAGCCAAACTTTTTACCATGATATCCAATAGGATGACACTCCTAGAATTGGAGGAGTTAAGAAAAATAACTAATTGAGTTATTAGATGTCAGATTCATCTAATTATCTAATGCATCATATGGTGTATTAGTCTTATTTCAGAAAAAAGTATGATGAGTTATTACGAATATGCTTTGACTATTGGGTACTTAACAAAATGATGATAAAGAATAATTATCTTTTTTTTTTTATTATTGTTGATTTATTTGACCAACTATATAGAGTATGATGCTTCTTTAAGTTGGACTTGTCGTCGGGTTATTATTGGGTGATGATAGCTGAAGAAGTTGAGCTGAAGACAAAGTGTGAGATAAGATATTACTCATGAGTTCCTAGTGTTATCTTTTTGTTCTTACTAATGTAACTGTTACATTGTATATTTGATAGATAAGATATTCCACTATTTCCTAGATAAATTTATGGTGGTATATCTAAATGATATTGTTACATATAATAATACCTTTGAAGAGCATTGATTATTTAAGGAAGGTATTATGGTTATTAAGAAAGAATGAATTGTACATATTCTTGATGAAAATTTTTTTTTGGTCTAGAAGATGTGAGTTTTTAGGATATCGCATCATAGATGAAAATTCTTGATGGATAAAAGCAAAATTAACACTATCTAGGAATAGGATCTCCTAATAGGATATCATAATTAAGATTCTTCTTAGAACTAATTAACTACTAGCAGTGATTCATTAAGAGATATTCAGCAAGAGTAATTTTATTGATGGATTTTCTCAAGAAGGATAATATATGGATATAGGATGAGAAGTGCCATTAGTCTTTAAGGACTTAAATAAAGTTATAACGGAGAAGCTAATGTTGGCACTACCTAACCACACCAAAGTATTCTATGTATACATTGATGCCTTTGACTTTGTTATTGAAGGAGTTTTTATGCAATAAATATATTTTATAGCTTTTGAAAATTGCAATCTCAATGATACGTAAAAGTGGCATACGCTCTAAGAGAATGAGATGCTAGTGATCATCTATTGCTCGCGGATATGAAGATGCTATCTATTGAGATTGTATTTCATAGTAAAGATAGTCAGCATTATTACTAGTTACTTTTAAACCAAGAAAAAATTAAGCTCCAAGCAAATAATATGATAAAACTTTCTAGTTGAGTTTGAATATATATTAGAGTACAAGTTAGATATTTCTAATCATGTGATTGATGTCTTAAGTCGCAAGGCATAACTATCTTCCCCGACTAGCCAATTCTAGTGAGAGATGATGTATCTCATAAAGGAGGGGTTGCAACATGACCAAGTGACAAAGAGCTTCACTTCTTTAGCTCATGAGTGAAAGACAATGATTTTGGATAGATAATGATCTATTATATACAGATTGAAAGAGACTTTACGTACCCAAGTGCTGATACATCAGAAGGAATCTTATCAAAGAATATCACGACTCCAAATGAGTTGGTCACCCAGGACAATAACACACGTGAGTCTTACTAGGGTTTGTCTAATATTGGTCACAAGTACAAGAATGATGTGAAGATTTACACGAGGACTTATGTTGTGTTCCAATAGAACAAAGGGGAGCAATATCAACCTAGGAGATTGTTGGAGTTACTACCTATAGTAGAGCAGTTTTGGGAAACTATTATTATGGATTTTATTATTAGCTTACTCAAGTCCGAGGGATATTATTATGGATTTTATTATTGTTGGAGCTACTACCTGTAGTCCAACTGTTTGATTCTGTTGTGCGAGGGTAATTCATCATGGGACACATATCCTATCAATCAGAAATAATTCATTCTTTTAGCTTATGTCTGCATTAAAAATTAAAAAAATGAGAACTGGGTATGTTTCTAGCTGGTTTTTGAATCCAATCACTTCTGGTTTAAATAAGAAATAAAATAAATAACCATCAAAATTGCAAATTTTATTTTAATTGATTTATGCATATTATACTCATGGAAAAATATTGCAATATTTACTTAAAAATGATATGTAACTTATGGTATTAATTTTTATGATTTTATTGCAGTCTGTATTCTTAATACTTGTAGTTGAGTCGTAGATTGAAGCATATCCGTTCTTTCTTTAATATCCCATTTTAACCCTGATTTGACCCAAGTGATCTCGAATCCGTGATGTGTAATTGTTATAGGCACCCATTCGATTCTTCTAAATGGGGCCGTGTGTGCCAGTTTCTCATTGAGGATGATGTGCTGAATGAGAATGCCATTATAGAACCCCTGGAAGCTTCAGAAGATGATCTCCTTGTGGTATTTTTCCTGTATTCCTGGAAAGCTCTCGCTTCAGCATTATTTTGTGAGATATGATGATGCTCTTAAAAAGTGTGCATGCGTTCTAACAGAAAAACTATTTTGAGAGAGTAAGAGTCTACTAATGAAAATTTGGCTGTTTTTTTGTGTGCAAATTTAGTTATAAGCATGTGTGCCATTAGTTTACTATATTCTACTGATGGATTTTTTAGCAGGTTCATTCAGAGGCATACTTGAGGAGTTTGAAGAGCAGCTTGAATCTTGCCATAATTTTGGAAGTGAGTCATAAATGCTGATCGAATCTTGTTAACTATTAATGTTTAATTTTATTTGTTAGTTTATTTTTTTTATTTTTTTTCTATTTTGTTACGTATGACAGTATGAGAGTACCTGATATGTTAGCTCCCCCAACTTAAGCATATATATATATATATGTATGTATGTATGTAAGTGTGTATGTGTATGTATATGTATTATGATATTTGATTTTTTATTATTGAAAAATACGAAGTAATTTTTTTAAAAAATTTTACTTGCCCGAGACAATAGATCTTGGAAAGCCATGTAAGCATACCACCTCTCTAAGAAAAAGTGAGGTGAGGCAACAGATTGGGCAGACAAAGGGTGGCAAAGGACCAAAATGTCCTTGCATGACTATGGTGGTTAATGGGGAATCAGAAGGAAGGACCAGGTGGTTCTTATAAAAAAAAAAATGCCCTTGGATGATGGAGAACGACAGGTGAGAAGCTGAATCTCTTAACAGATCAGAAAAAAATGGGCTGCAATTGAGAATGGTGTTGTACGTGACTATGTGTACCTGATCGGCGAGCTGGGCGTGATCCATTGGATAAGGCAATGTGAGGGCAAGAAGGGATGCATCAGTCATCGGGGTAATGGCGTACAAACCGGCAGTATTACCCAGCCAGCCCCACAAAACCTTCAAAAGTTCTTTATTGAAGATGGAGATGATGTGTCCCGGGTACTCAAGTTTAGGCTGACCAAACCAGCATTTCTTTATATTGGCAAATAATTGATGCAGCCAAAGAGAATACGACACTACTTGTAGATGGGTGATATGGTCTTTTAAAGTATTACCGTACACAAGCACATCATCAAAAAAAACCAGCACAAATTTTTTGAGGCCGTGGGTAATGTTAATGTTTCAATTTGTTGCGACGCTCTATTGACTCTATCCAAGATCTCCAGCTTCTTTAACATTGCGTATATATTATTTTCAAAGGAAGTCAATCATAGAAGCTCATTTCTGATGGATCCCCTCTATCGCTACAAATCCCCTTGCACCTCAACCATATTTTCCTCCATTGCGTCAATTCCTCCTTCCACCTTCTTCGAGACCATACTTGGGAGCAGACCTCTCTGATACCAAATTGTTACTACAATCCTAAGTTTTGGTGTCTGAATGTCATACCCTTTTCCCTTTTAAAACCATATATTTCATGATGCCTAGCTGCTGTCATGTGCCAATACTCTATAAGGTCCCACGTGCTTAACATACATACATATATATATATATATATATATATGTAAATATATATCTTTTATTGAGTTGCTTTATTTACATATATATGTAAATAAATATATATATGTAAATATATATATACACACTAATTAGTGTGTATATATATATGTGTGTGTGTGTGTATATATATATTTACATATATATGTGTGTGTGTGTGTATACATACATATATATAAACAAGACACAAGTCTCATGTTCCTTTGAAATTATAATAGCAATTGGGAAACCTTTTTTCAAAAGATTGAGTGATATTTGTCAAGATTTTTTTTTCATGGATTAGCAAAATAAAATAATGTCCCAAAATAAATTTCAGGTAATTGTTGGGAGGAATTATATATTTTTGTAACAAATAAAAAATTTTTAACTTAAATTTAACTTTAATGTATCATCTCGACCCTGTCATACAAAGCTCATATAATATAAATATGGGGGGAGATTATTTGTTATAAAAGATATATATTTTTTTTGTTTCTTTTGTTGAGAAAGAATGCCAATAATTAGTGGGATCATTGAGAAAAATTCAATGACAATTGAAAGCGGACACGTATTCGTCGTGGGTCACTTCGGTGAGAATTTGGTTCTTAGATTAAGAATACGTGAGATAATTTTTGGATGAATGACGCAATGTCAGGTCAAATGGTTAATTGGTTTATTTATGATAATCGATTGATATGAATATGATTAGCATAAATATTTGTTGGCTGAGTCACCTAAAATCAGTCCAAATGATATATTAGTGATTAATACATAATTATTGATTTATTTATGATAGTTGAATATAAATAAAATATTTGATTTTTTGTCACACGTGCAAGAATGTTTGAGATTTAAGCTTCAAACTTATTTATCAGGATGAGATGACTCACAATGTAGCTTGGATTTAATCATGTTAGAGGATTGATTAACGATAATTTTATTGATCGATCTGATTATGCTGAGAGATTTAATGATTAAATTTGTAGTATTTTATACTTATATTTGTTAGAAGAGCGATAAACTATTTTGTGGATCGATTCTTAGTAAAAGTCTATTTTTAATTTTCTCATAGAAATACTAGAGGATGATTTGGGCACTTATAACTATACTCAGATCAAATATAGTTAGAATGATCAATCAAATTGCTATAGTGACTTTTCAACATGATGATAGTGAGAGAGCTAGGAGGTGTGCTTGGAGAGGGAGGAAATCAATGATGACTTTTATTTTTTTTCGTGAGAATAGAACACACTGGGAAAAAATATTAGACATTATATCCTAACCTACAAAGGATGTTTTGGGGTTCAAAGAATGTACAATAGATATTAGATTCATTCATACCAGATCTTTTGTGTATATATCTATGATTCATTCTTCTCATTATTTTACCTAGAAATTGTAAGGAAATAATACTCATATCATATGTGATCATATGATTTGTATTTTTTTATGAAGTCTAGATCTTTTGATATTATTATGATTAATTATACTGTTGTACAACTCATGGAGTATGCTAATATCAATGTTAAATCATTTCTTTTTATTGAGGTTTGATTTATTTTTTAATTATTTATTTTATTTATTTTGTTAATTTTTTATTATTTGGGAGTGCACATCATGTGGGATGCTAGAAATTATATATATATATATATATATATATATATATATATATATATATATATATTGCTCTCTCTTCTTGAAAATATTTTGGCTGAAATCCTAATTCAATAGTAACAACATGATATCATAAGAGTTTTAGATGAAATAATGAGGGTGAACGTGGTATTTGATGGTGGAGTAGCTTCCATGAGTGCTTGAGATGAGTTTCACCAGTAGTTGCCATTGGTAATGGTGGTGCTGGTTTCTAGATAGTGTTCAACAATATATTTATTTTGTTGTTGCTTACTTACTTAAATAATTTTAGCTGTCAGATGTTTGATGATCATTTTTCATATTTAATCCAATTCTAATAATCAATGCAGAATTGGTAAAGGCCCAATTATGGGTTGTGAGATGCTTGAACAAGTAAGAGTACATGTTTTTTTTTATCATCGAGACCTGCAATTTATGGTGTTTTTATAAATTTTGTAATTTGGAAAATTTGGTTGCATGGCCTTATATTATTATATTTAGGTTTGTTTACCCATGCGATTTTCATGGTATAGTAGTCTTGCATATTTTTTTTTCTTGTGTGTTTTATTCTTATTTAAGAGTTAATACTCATACGACAAGTGATCATATTTTCTTTATTTTTTTTATATAGTTTATAATTTTTGATGTTATTATGATTAATAGTATCATTATACAAGCCATGAGACTCGATAATGTTAATATTTGAGTCTTTTCATTTGATATATTTGTTATATATAATAAAATTTTATCATAATTTATTCTTTATCAATTAATTTCAAAGCAACAAATTTGTAATATTATTTTTTTTCTTAGTATCTCTATACAATATTGGCAAACTAAATTAATAACTTTCTTGGGAATTGAGCAATATAAATTGTATTTATTTTTTTTTTACTTATAAGAGTCTTTCTAAGTTTTTATCTATTATTTATTCATTGGTAATACACATTTGGCTCGGACATTCATTATTGGATAAGTTGTTGATTTTGAAAATCAAACATTAAGGAAGTGATATATATTAATTATAATGCATTCCAATTAGGTAAATATATTAGAATTTTTTATTTGACATATCATGAGAGTACTAGGAGAATCATTATCCATTTGATTTACTCAAATATTTTAGAATTTTGTAGGACGATCACATATGATATTTTGAGTTATGTTGATTTTATTGATAATTATAATTAATTTACATAGTTTTTGGTATTTAAGTAAAGTTATTAATTTTTTTTTATATTATAAAATTTTCTCAAAAAATAAATACTCAGATTGAATGTGACATTAAGATGTTGATAAGTGATAATGTTTAATATTATATTTCTTATTAATTTTCTTATTTTTTTGAGGAGTGTATAATGCTTCATCAAATATCCTGTACAGATACTAATGCACAAAATAAGATAAATGAGAGCAAATTAATATTTGATTGACATGACTAGTATGCTCCTACAAAATAGAAGTATGACTAGATATCCTTATAGATAAATGATATTAATCATTAATGTCATAATCAATCAGATGTCATATTTTGTTTTTATTAGCCATATCCCATATTAACTTTTATACCCAAGAGATAGATTATTTCATATTCTATTTAAGATTTTTGGGTAAACTTGTTTTATTTTAGATGTCTCATTGGGCAGAGAGAAGATGACTATGCATGCCATCAAATGTATTTTTGTTGAGAACTCTAGTACTCAAAAATAGTATATTGATTTTTCACCAGACCAATATGATCATTATGAATATTGGTGTGATATTCTTCGAGAATAAGTGATTCTTTGAGAATTGGCTGGACATTAAATATTATGCCTTTTTAAGAATAGTTCACAAGGGTTGTTTTTCTTGAAAATCTTTGAGTGGTGATAGCATTGCAAGCATTGCACAAGTTCATTGTTCCGACAAGTCATCTACCCCAAGGAACAAGATCCTAGGGAAGTGTTAAAATATAAGGGGATTAGTTGTTTTCTGGATAGTTCATAACACTATAGGAACAAAATCAAAGAGAATTTCAAACCAAAATGTCACTTGCCGCCGAAAGACTGCAAATTTGAGGAGATTGCTTGTTAATCAAAGAGAACTATGAAGCTAGCACGTGGTCATTTTTGTAGAAGACAAATCATTAGGGAACAACACTAGAGAACTTCAAACAATAGGTCAATGTTAGGTTGGGGAGTCAATTTGGACTTTTTACACTCCAATTTGAGGTGACAAGTGAGCATTGAAAATTTCAGATTTTCATTTGTTTTAAGTATAATGTTTTTTTTTTTTATAAATGTTTTATTTTTTTATACTTTGATGAGAACACTCAACTATAATTATTTTACTTACTGAGATATATGAAGAAGATTGTATAACTTGAGGTTTCACGAAGGATCATAAATATTATAGTTAACCAGATATTTATATTCGAGTTGGGTATTATTTTGCACAAAGAGAGTTTATTATAAATTTTTATATATTTTTTTGAGGTAATATTATCTCATAAAAAAATAAAATATGGAAAATTATATCAAGATAGGTTACCTGCAAGTTATTGTGAATTTAGTATCTACTCATGGAGACAGGAGAACAAACATTTACTTTTTTATTCTACTGTTTTTTATCATGATAGTCAATTAGCGAGATCTAATTTTTAATTTGATTTTTCACGAGCGAAAAAAATTTATAGAGATGAATTGTTTATTTCTCATGTGAAAGATTCATGATAAAACTGTCACTATAATTTATATCTAGACATCAGATTAATGAGCATACATCTTAATGAATGTCTTGAAGAAACATTATATATATATTTTTTATCTAAAATTTATAGTCTGAATCATTACGCATAATATTGAGAGAGAGTATTGGAGTTTCATTTTATTTATAATTTATAATTGTGGTTTTACCTTTTTTGTATATATTTTATTTTATGGATGAGAGTACCTAATATGTGAGTTGTCATAATCTATTTTGTTTATATTATCAGGACATCAATTGTATGTCTTTTTGTGGAGTATTGATTAATGTATGTTTGTTTCTTTTTTGGCTTAATTTTAATACTTAAGCCAAAAAAAAAAAAAGATGTGATTTATTCATGGGTTTCCATTAATGATAATGAAAACCTCAGTAGGTTAATGGTAGAACTGATAAAATCTAATCAATTTAGATTGGCTTGATTTTATTATTTAGTTGGGCATGTTTGTAGGACACCCTTAACCACCTCATTGCCAAGTGCCATGTCACTCATCCTCCGCATTACTACAGTGATGAGGTTGTGACTTTGTCTTGAGACTGACCATCTATTATTATTGGTCGCCAGTAATTTATTATTCTTGCCAAGATAATGGCTTTACTCCACTATCATTCAAACACCCATAGTTAGATTCATATATGTATGGTATTCATGTTTCTAATGTGATTGAATAAGCTTCCACTTAATGAAACAAAACCTCATTGGGACTTGTTCTTCGTGGCGATTCCTAAGCTCTTTCTTCTGAGGACAGGATTTGCTAACTTTATTTGGTGTTACGAATCATTTGAAATTCTTACAGCACATGTAATTTTATCGAACAAGTTGCAGGTTCACCCATGTGTTAGTCCAATAAGTTTATGACATCCAACTAGGGGAGTACTATTTAGGCACTCCATGGTTCAAGCTGGAAACCGAACTTGGTATATTTCTTTGTTTAATTGCTCTGCACTGCACCATATTATGCAGAGCATATAATCATCCTTTCAAAAGAGAAACTTTTACCTAAAAATTTAAATTGCCACATGAATGGTTGTATTGAGTATAATTTATACTTTTTATTATGCCT
Organism: Sapria himalayana; assembly: GCA_029783825.1. Taxonomy (NCBI): domain Eukaryota; kingdom Viridiplantae; phylum Streptophyta; class Magnoliopsida; order Malpighiales; family Rafflesiaceae; genus Sapria; species Sapria himalayana. Next base: position 1,937,935 of record JAREIK010000385.1, read on the forward strand.
TGCATGTTATTCCTAATATTTGCTATTTTTTGCTATCACTGGTGTTATTTTCAGTTTTTTGTTGTTGCTCATTTAATCGAAGTTATTAAAAAACTGATATTCTTTGATGAATATGTTCAATTGGTTTTTTTGATGTCATTTACTAACTGTACAAATTCAGGTCCCACCTGTTGCTTTGTTGCCTAATTGCCTTGTCCAACGAAAAGTTCTTTATCCATTTCGAAAACAGGTTTCATCTCTCTTTTCATCTGTTATTGTTAACCATTATTGTAGTCACATGCTTATATTGTTAGTGTTTCATCTCTCTTTTCATCTGCTATGTTTGTCATTGTTGCTCCTAGCATTAGTGGTCATCAATTTTTTATCACAATTAGAGTAAAACTGATCTTCTATATTTTTTTAATGATGGAGTTTTTTGAGAAGTTTTGAAGTTTCTTTCACTACTAGATTTTTATTTGGAGATGCTTCAATGAGAAAAATCCAAGTATGTTTTTTTTAGGATTTTTGTGTTATTATTTCAAAATCAAACTTTTCTCTTTGAAGTGTGATAAGTGTCCATTTCTACATCTATAAATATTATTTTTAAGTATATCTGACTTGGTTTTGGTTCTGTTTTAGTCATGTGGTTCCCCCTTATTTGGTTTACATTGTTTTTTTTTTCATTGAAAAAAAATCTTCGAGCTAGATTGATTCTTAGACTATTCCCCCAGATCTTAAGCGATGACATGGTGACCTCATCACATTAGTTAAGAGTAATAGGAGGAAAGAGTGATGACCGAATTTGTGACCTCATCACAATAGTTGAGAGTAGTAGGAGAAAAAAGTGATGATCGAACTTGTGACCTCATCACAATAGTTGAGAGTAGTAGTAGGAGGAAAGAGTGATGATCGAACTTGTGACCTCATCACAATAGTTGAGAGTAGTAGGAGGAAAAAGTGATGATCGAACTTGTGACCTCATCACAATAGTTGAGAGTAGTAGGAGGAAAAAGTGATGATCGAACTTGTGACCTCATCACAATAGTTGAGAGTAGTAGGAGAAAAAAGTGATGATCGAACTTGTGACCTCATCACAATAGTTGAGAGTAGTAGGAGGAAAAAGTAATGATTGAACTTGTGACCTCATCACAATAGTTGAGAGTAGTAGGAGGAAAGAGTGATGATTGAACTTGTGACCTTATCACAATAGTTGAGAGTAGTAGGACGAAAGGGTGAGCCGTGAGGATCAAACTTTTGACCTCAAAGATGAACGTACTCGATATCTTTCCTATCTAGATTATCTTGTAATTGATTGGCTTATATTGATTTTGTTGTTTTTGAACTATTTATGCCATTAGGGAACTTGTTAATGTTAGATAAAGCCCAAACAATAATGTAAATACTCAAGCATATCATACTCATTACATATGCACCAAGGTTTTTATTATCAAGTATTATAATAATAAATGTTTGGGATTTATTTACAACTTGAGAAAATATAAAAGATGTTGCAACATCCTTTCTCAAGCTGATATATAAATATATAGAATATCAAACTTGATAGAAAGAAAAATAAGTTAGAGTATTCTCAAGGTATTTATAACTATATCATTTAGCTGGTTTGTTGTAGGAATATAAGTTGTGAAAATGATTATATCATAGATCTTCTCAATGATAAAAATATAAGTTGTCTTTATGTGTATTATCTGCTTGTAAAAAATTAGGTTTGATATTGTGTGTCTCACTATCTGATTATCATATTAAAGAGTAACAAGAGAAATGATTGAAAATTCAATCTTTTCAAGTAAATACATAATATAAAGAATCTCATGAGTAGCTGTGGCCATCTTCATGTTCTTTGCTTGTACTAGATATCAACACTATCATCTACCTCTTAATATTCTAAGAGGTAAGATTGCATCACTAAAAAGTATAATAACATGTAGTAGTTTTCTTATTTGTGTAATAAAGTGCCTACTTAGGGTCTGAATATTTGACTAGCAGAAGATGTCTTTGATCATTGAACAAATACCTAGTTCATGAGATTTTTGTACATTTAAGTATGCAAAGAGCAATAATATATTGATTGCATAATTTATATCTGGTATGATGATAGTTAAATTATTAATTTTTTTTATAATTTTTCAATTTGTCATTGTCAAATGAAGGGTATATTAAATAAAAAGTGTACTTGGCTCAATATGAGTATTTATTGAAGTGCAACTTAAAAGTTCAATATCTAAAAGATTATCCAAAATATATATATTATCTGACAATATAATAGCCATATTATCATGTATTTATCCCAAGAAAATATTTGAGTTTCATAAGATTATTTATTTAAAATTATGATTGACGTTATTTATTGATTTTAATGATTTCTAACTTATCATAGCATATAATAAATATATCATTTTCATATACAATTAATGTAATATTTATATCATCTGAATTTTTTTGATAAAATAATAAATAATTTACATATACATCTTTAGGGTAACTATGTTTGAAATTTTCACCAACTAAGTTCTAAGAGACTACTTTAGGTTGTACAAGGTTTATCACATTCTGTAAACTATATTTGAAAAGATTTTTTATGCTCAAAAACTATGTTTGCTCCATATACATCTTTTATTTAATATCATCATAAAGAAAAATATTATTTATATTTAATTAATATATTATTCATTTATGGGAAATTATAAGTGATATTAATCATAGGATAAAAAAAATATACTAATAATAAATTTAAAAAGCTTAAATAAATTTCTTCGTACCAAGTCCCACATTTAGGTAATCTATCTCATTATTGTGGCCATTCTTCACTGTAAAAACTTAATTGCAACTTGTAATAAATTTTCCTAAATGTTAAAATATTAGTTTTCAAGTTTCATTAGATTAGAGGGTATTTATCGCTTTCGCAATGGTTTGACATAATGCTAGATGAGAAAATATTTTTAGAAGGAAACTTGAATATCATAATACTTTTAAGAGAAGCAATAAAACATGTAAAAGAAACAGAAAAGCATGAGTAGTAAAAAATATATCAAATAGGATATTACGTATAATTTTTATGTTTATTTCGGAGAATAATTAAAAGATAAATATTAGCAGAGTTGGTTGTAGGATATTTTAATTTCTTATGAGATTTTTCTTCGTTTTGAATGGACTGCATTTTTTCTCTTCTCCTAGAATAAACATAAACTCGAAGACTTAGGCGATCAAGTCTCATAGTTTTTAATTCTTCTTACTTGGGATGAGAATAGATGTAAGAACTATTACATCGTCTGAACTAAGAAATGATTTATTTTCAAAAAAACTTTATTTTTTTTAGAGTTAATATATTTGTATTTGTTGGTGCACATGATAACTTGTGGAGACAAAAGAAAGCCATCATGATATGATTAAACAAGTTCAAAAAAACTGGGTGTGACAATCTCTCCTAGGTGCAGGCATAAGTTTGACCCCATAGGAGCATGAAATAATATGAGATTGAGGAGGAAATGAGCTGAACAGCCTTAGGGTGACTTATGACATGCCTATGAGAGTTGACCTAGGTAAGTTCCGACACAACAAAATCAAGCCTATAATAGGCGTGGCCTAGCACGGTGGCATGACTTGAGCCGTGCCGCACCTGGGAACTAGCTTCCATGCTGAATTTGCATTCGGCGTGGCATGATGCAAGGGGATTAGTGCATGTGCCAAAATTGCTCGAGAGACAAATTTACTTGGGTTGTGCTCAAGTTGGTCCTCAGGTCGGGCATAATTTGTACCAATTCTAGATAGGGCGCGTGTATTTTAAGTACCATATTTTTTTAAATGAACAATGAGCTAGTAGTCATTGCGATGTGATGGTCAAACAATGACACTAACACATCACACGCATGCACGACTTGATACCAAAAAAATATGTTTTAAAAGTCATGTGAATATTTGACAAGAGGTGTCCATGTTGTTGGGGTTTTTTAAAATTTCATATTAATTATGAAATCTGAAATGCATAAATAAGAACTTGGTACCATATTTTTAGGTAGTTGTTGATGTCGTTGCCTCATTGTGATAATGCTTCTGTCAAAAAGAGGTGATGTCTGACAAATTTACTAATAGTATTAATCTTCCAATTCTTTCTATGTTTTTGGAATTAGAAAATATGAGTTGGTTTAGTGACTTTTGGAATTTGGTTCTTGGGTAAAAAATATGAACTTTTTGAAATGAAAGGGTAAAATTGAGATTTTATACCAAAGAAAAGAAAAAAAAGCTTCATCTAGATTTTGGCTCTAAATTAAGATTTTGGGAATTGAGAATTTTGAGGTTTTTGTTAGGTTATGGTAATAAATTGAAAAGAATTATATTTGAAAATTTAATTTCTTAAATTAGGGTTTTGAGAATCTAAGAATTTTGATGAATTGAGTATAATTTGGTGGGAATTAAATTCTTAAAATTAATTTGTATTTTAGGATTTATAAGATTTCAATCAAATTGAAATGTTTCAAATTTAATTATTATTATATAATAAGATATAGTAATAATTAGTATTTAAGTACCAATATAGTTTATTCATATTAGATGAATCACCTCATTATTTGTACGTAACTAATTAAATAGAAAAGTCATTGTCTTCAAATATGGTATTCATGTTCATACTTGAAGTCTAGTAACAATTATCATATATAGTATAATAATATGTAAACAACTTAGTTAATTTTTCGTAAATGAAATTTTCAGGCTGGTATTCCTGGTTTGTGCATGTAGATATATATATTAAAATATTTTTTACCCATTTAATCTTAATTCTATGATCCATACATACAATCAAATAATATAAATTTAGAATATAATACTAATATTTTAAATATTTGATTTTTATCTTAACAGTCATGATATTAAATGTATAATTATCTTTGTACTTGCTAAATATACCATTAAAATTATATATGCACCTAAGTGTAATATATGTGGTAAGAGTGTATACAGATGAACACATATTCGTCATGTTATAATAAATCTTTAGTAATTTCATAAAAGTGATTCTTATATCTCAGTCTGAATTGTCAATAATAAATTTATTATATTTACTATTGATGTAGTCTTATATTATATTTTGATAGTCAATACATGATTCTAAGTTAAGTGTCATTCCAAGGGTATATGATATTCGTTTGAAATTTTTTAAGGCTCGTAGACAAATATAGATTGCTAAATTTTTATTGTCTGTTAGATATCCCAAAATATCTTAGTGAATCTTTTATTTTTTTTAATGTAGGAGAAATAATTTATATTCATATTTATAATATCAAGTTAATTATGTGACACATGTACTTAATGTGAAAAATCTTTCATAATAGATTATCTCTAATGATTCTAATAAACATACTAATAGTTATTTCATTATTAAAAGAATTATTAAAAATAATATTAAATATTTTATTCTGAATATTATATTTATTAAAGATCTGTATCGTACAGTCATATATGTCAGGATTATAATGAGGATCGGGAATTAAGAAATTCTAAATTTTTTTTATTAAGTATTAATTTTGAATCTACATAATGAGTGGTGAGAAACACGAATAATGCATCGTAACGACTAATTCAAATATTGGACCTCAATGATACTATTTTACTATATTTTTTAAATTTGTTAGTTATTTACTAATTTTTAACTTATAATATTTTATTATATAATTTTTTATTTATGATCCTAGAAATCTTATGATAAGTAGGATGAAAGTAGATTTGCATAATATTGAGTATCTTAGGATTTTTTAAAAATCTAATTAAAAGATTCATGATCATAAACAGTTTGACCATGTATTTGTTTCTAAAATTATTACTCTATATTAAGGGGTTAATGAAGCTGAACCTAAACTAGTTCCAACTTAAAAGATCTTGCTATTCATTTTGGTTTGTTAAGGATTTAATTCATAATATTTTTTGGTATATTGATTGATATAAATTTTCAGGTGGTCAGTGTCACACACTCCTATATGTATATATCTTTTGATAATATATATATATTGTGCTGCTTTTTATTTGATACACTTATCATTTTTTATATTTTATTATTTTAATATTGATCTATATTACTGAAGTTTGCATAGTTTTTTTTTTGTGATAAATGAGTTTGAGTTAAGAGTATTAGAGAAAATATAGTTTGGATCTTAATTTTTTTGGTAAATTTATCATTATTGTCTACATCAACATCAATTTCAGAATTATCTTTATATTTATTATTTATTATTTTTTTAAATATTTCTTTTTATTAAAAAAATTATAAAATTAATTTAAATTAAATACTCAAAAAAAATGATAAATATACTGTAATCATTTGTTGTAAAATATTATTCTTTGCACTACACTGTACCATTAGTTGTAATTTGAAAGTTGCACTAGTTGTAATTTGAAAGTAGCACTAGTTGCAAGATAGCTAAATTGTATCACCTATGCTATATATATATTTTGCTGAATCTTCTAATCTCAAGGCTCAACTAAAATTTTGACTCTAGTTTTAATCTGAAAGCTGCACCGCATATGCTGTGGCTCATTTGCTTAAGCGTAAGTCATACAACATTAGAACAATATAAAAGATAAAAAATATACAACTAAATTTTAAAATAAAGTCAATGGAGACTAGAATAGAGAGAGAGCAGAAATGAGAGAGTTTTAGAATTGAGGAGAGAACATTTAGAATGAAAATTTGAAATTTTATAACCTATATCTATAAAGATTTGAAAATAATAATAATAAAAATATTCTTTATTTATTTAGGCCAGAAATCTGATAACTATTGGATTTTTGGCATGCAGCCATTAGAAATAATTTGATGGCCATTGATTTTTTTAAACAAATTTGGTTTTTTTAAAGGCAATGACACTGACTAGTTGTGCTTGTGGTTGTTGTAGGCTCCCATTGCATGAAAATGCAATTGGCTTTGTCGGGCCAGGTGCAAGTCACTAGCCAGTGGCCACGTTAGCTGGGTTCAACTTACTTGGCTGGTTTTTTATTTTAAAAAAAACTCGTCATCATTAGGTGGTTACCTGATGGAGCATGACTCATGAATGGAGTTCCACCCTTGTCTGGTCACTAGTGATAGGCCTGGCGCACCATGCTACTGGGTCAAACATGAGGCATGATCGACCCAGCCCAGCACGACACTATTTTGAACCATGCCTTGCGGTGCTTGTCCCGCTCATTCGACACCTCTAAGTATGATGACAATGATATTCTCATCAATGAGAATGTCATGTTAAAAAAAATTATTCTAAAAGTTATCTCCATTGGATTTCATCTCCAACTACTTGATAGAATTTGATAGACATAAATATCCTGCTTATAAATATTGAGAATAAAAAATTCAGAATGAAAATTTTAAATTGTATAATTTTTATTTATAGAGATTTGAAAAAAATATTTTACTTATTTATATAGGGCAGAAATCTAATAATCATCTGATTTCTGGTATATAGCCATTAGAAATAATTTGATGGCTATTGATTTCTTTTTTAAATAAATTTGTTTTTTAAAAGGCGGTGACACTGACAAGTTGTGGCTGTCGTTGTAGGCTCCTGTTGCATGAAAATGCAATTAGAAACCCACCCATGCCTGATCACTGGTCATCGGGCTGGTGGACCATGCCATCGGGCTGGCCCAACACAACACTATTCATGACTGTGCCTTGCCGGGCTTGGCACGGCCAATTTGAGCTGTACCTCGTGCTATGCCTAGGTTGCCATACCCACTTGACACCACTAAGCATAATGATAATGGATATTCTCATCAATGAGCATGACACGTCAAAGAATATATATTTTAATAGTCATGTCCATTGGATTCCATCTCCAACCACCAGATAGAATCTAACGAGCATAAATATTTTGCCCATACTATGGTAAAAGAATTTATATTTTAATTTTTAAAAATTTTATAAACATGTATAATATTTATATATTTAGTCAAACTCAAACTATAATTTATTCTCTTTTCTGTAATTCTCTAATTTTCTTAAAAGTCATATTTAAATTTATAGTTTGAGTTGTATTTAATTTAATGAACACAAATTATTTATAAATTACAAAATTTGTTTTTATAGAATATAACAAACATAAATTTGTTTAAGAATTAATATTTAATTTTGTATTTGACAACGATGTCTGATTTGACAGACAACAAAAATTTGGTTGAGTTTTGTTAACTTTTATATGATACACGCACACTAGTCCTCAAATAATTTTATTTACTAGTAATTATAGTTAAAGTTAGAAAATATGGTATATAATAATTAAAAAAAATTTTCTTTTTACTCCAAGCTCTCTAAACTTTAACATTATATAATTAATTATTATAAAAAAATAGAAAATATTGAATATAATAAAAATAAAATTAATATTCTAGATACTTTTAATTTAGATAATGTTAACTCAATTGAAATGTTTGATACTGATTTATCTTTTAGTTATAAGTCTTCTTAGTCATCTAAAAATCTAAGATTCATATATGAATTTTTAGTTTGAATTTACTTTAATATTATTGTAGTTTTTATTCACCTATATTATATATTCAAATGTATTTTATTTTTTTGATGAGAGTATCAAAACAATAGACTGTCCTAATTACTTTTGTCTATTATATAAGATTATTTTATGCATGATATTTTTATATTGGGTATTATTATCTTTCTAGTTTATATTTGTTAATTTTAATATGATATCAGAGTGAGATTTATAAATATAAAATATGTCCCATCTCCTAAGTTGTTTTTCCTTTTATATTGAGTGAGGTTTATTTATAATGTGCACATGTGCACAGTAGTGCAAGGAGCTATGTGATGTGGTGCATAGACGGACATTAGGTGCACATGGGTGTTTGCATGGCAGTTAGTGTGGGGTGTGCATGGTTATGCAATACGAATGCAGTGGTTTGTGTTGTGGTTTGCACAATGGTGCGAGGTAGAAACCCTAACTGTAATTGGGTTTCATTTGCTATTTCTTTTTCTACAGATTCAGTTTAAATAAAAAAATAAAATTGAAAAAAAGGAATTGGATTTATTTATTTTGGAGAAATAATAATTTTGTATTATCGTATGAATTATCACAATAGAGAAATATTGAGGAAAGTTCTAATCCAGCATACTCATTGCAGGAGTATGAATGTTCATACTCCTGAATAGCAGTGTGAGTGTGGATGTGCATGGTGGTGGGTCCGGTAATTTTGCACAACAGTGTGAGGTAAAAAACCATAACTGTAATTGGGTTTCCTTTGCTCTTTTCTTCTACATAGATTTAGTTTAAATAAGAAAATAGAATTGAAAAAAAGGAACTAAATGCATTTATTTTAGAAAAATAATAATTTTGTAGTGTCGTATGAATTATCACAATATAGAAAGATTGATAAGAGTCCCAACCAATGCACTCTTTGTAGGAGAATAATATATGCTAATTATAATTGTTGGATATTTTTCTCAAAGGGAAGATTGAGAGTATTATGTAACAATGATCTAGACATGCTGACTATTAGAGCCATCTAGTAGTTCTCACAGAGTCCATCCATTATGACACTTGCGAAAGAGGAATTTATTAAACTCTTCTATAATGTAATAACAAATTTTTTATTCTTTTATGTATTATTAGTTATTTTACTTATGTTCTCATTTCAGACTCGTATATTATCAATATTAAAGTAAATATTTTCATCACCGATAATATATTTTATTCTCTATGTTATTTTTTTATTTTGAGAATATTACTATTATAAATGATAAATGCTCAAAAGGCATTGGATATAACACTATTTATTATAAATATTTCTCACTTTTTTATGTTATATTATTTATGATTATTCTATTAATTTATTTTTTATAAGTTATTTTTAGACAACTCAACTATTATTTTATTTTTATTTCACTGGCATTTATTTGTAAGATTAGCAGACTTTGAGGAAGATCCTATTTAGTATTAAGTATATTGAATTATATGTTCTCTCTTCAATGGTAAAATCTCATTCTCGATATATGAGTATTTTGAACTCGGTGGATTCTTAACTTGGTCATATATTACTAACCAAGTTAAAATATTTTACTCTAATTTTAATGATATTTTAATCATATATCATGAGATATGTTAGTTTAGAAAGTTTATCAGAATTTTATATCATACATACTAGTTTAATTTGATTAAGGATTTATTCGATTTGATATACTTAGACATATTAGGATTGAGTATAGATACGACTATAGAAGGATTTATGTATCTCATTATATTTGTTATTAATTACTCGAGATATACATGAATATATTTCTTTAATGATAGATTATACTTTTATTTTATTTTATTTTATTTTTTTTCATAAAATTGATTTAATATTTTTTATATAGATCATAACATATGTCAAATTGATTTATGAAATGATAATGTATTAGAATATTTGTCAAATATATATTAAATTGATTTAATGTATATTATTTGGATTATAATATTATACATCATATTTCTTGTACTTACATACTCCAACTAAATTGGGTGGCTGAAAAAAATAAATATCTAATTGAAATAATTTGAATATTTTTACTTAAAAAGAATAGTTTAAAATATTTTGGTGGTGGTGGTGGTTTAACTATAATATGCCTCATCAATAAAATGTCTTTTTTATTATTTTTCAGTATATTCTAGTTCGAATTTTATATTTTGGAGAGATGTTTTTTAGCTTGCCTCCCAAAGAAAGAAAATGTTATTTCTTATCTCATACCCTTTCAGATCCTACGTAGTATTGAGTGCATTTTTTTGATACTTTAGTACCCAAAAAATGTAAGTATTTGTTATCATATATTGATAGTATTTTAATAAATGTGAATGTTATATCGTTTTTATCATGACATATTTTTTTAATGAGCCTAGGAAGAGTGCAAACTCAATTGTTTTACTTGGAATCATTATCCTTTCTTATTTATAGCCTTACTTGGATAATTAATTAGGTTAGAGAGTTACTCATAGACTATATTTAAGTATGTTGGTATTAAATATAATTTATTTATACCTATAAATAAATTAAGATTATATTGAGTTTGAAGATTGTGAAATTTTTTGAGTTGGAAAATATCATCCAGACCCAAATGATTCGGTAGTACATGAGTATGTACCAATACATATTCATATTGAGTTAAAAACTATGAGACTTGATCATTTAATACTTAGAACATATACTAGAAGAGAGAGACATTCCTAGCATTCTTAGGTTACATACGAGCCTACCAAAAAGTCAAATAATCTTGCAGGTATTCTCTTTGATCATGACATTTTGATATGTCTTTGGAAGAGACATAGGAGCTGTACCAACAACCATTCTCATAGGCTTTGTCATATTCTTGCATTGTTATTTTTATTTTTATTTTTTTTATTATTTTTCTTAGTAGTACCATGATATCTAATTTTTTTTTCTGAGATATTATTTTAACCAAGATGATACCAAACTATGATAGAAGGGATGTATTTTTTTCACTCTAATGAAATATGAGAACTATTATCATGATTTTTAGGAACAAGAATATCTGTTCTTAGCTTCAAATGAGTATTTACTATAAAGACAAATTCATATGAGAAATAGATTATTTTAAGTTGAGACTTGTAGGGAGGAGATACACTTAAATATTTGGTATAAACTATTAAGATACTCCCTAGTTAGCCAGATGGATTTTGTCTATTTTTATTTTTCTTATTGTATCTTATAATTGGAGGATATACTAGTTAGACATAAAAAATATATTTCATCATTGTGATTTTGAGGATGATGTGTATTTGAAGCATCTACTTGGGTTTTGAGCAACATAGACATGTGTAGTTTGTAAAATTTAGAAGATATTGTATGATCTGAAATAGTCAGACGGTGTGAGTAGGCAATGTTCTTGCTACCCCAACCGAGCCCTGAGCTAACACGTGATGGGGTAGGGCTGAGCTCACTATAAGTTCAGCTTGACCTCGTAGCATGGCAACGTTCACTAGGGCCAGCTCTAGTGGGCCGATGCCGAATCCGGGGGCATCGGGGTCGTGGTCACGACGTTGGGTTCATTAAAAAACCCTAGGTCCAATCAATAAATATATTTATTAATAGCCACGCGGACATGCCAGAGCAGATCGAGTTCATTAAAAAAATCCGCCTACCCCACCACAATTAAATGTTGGCCGTTATTGGGAAGTGGGAGAGTTGGGCATCAGATTCTCAGCAACCTGTAACTTGTCGGGTGCTCGGGTTACTCCAAGTGTGCTATTGGACCTAGAGGTGTCAATCGGCCCAGCTTGGGCCCGACCATGTTTGGAACCATGTTGTGGGTTGGGCTAGGACGACCCTTGGTATTGTTCGTACTGTGCCTTGTGCCTAACCCGACTGTATGGTAAACAAGCCCTGAGACTTGTCAAGTCCAAACATGATCCGGGAATGAGTCGGGCCGGTGGGTAAAGTCGAGCCTGCATTTCTCAAGCCGTGTCGGGCCTACACTTCTCAAGCCATGCTGGCTTACACTTCTCAAGCCGTGTTGGGCCTACACTTCTCAAGCCGTGCTGGGCACGGCATGGTGGCCCGATTGGGCCACCATAAAATGGGCTGGGCCGGACGACATATTTGACACCTATAATTGCCTTGTCATGAGGCACTACAGCCATGCACCCAACACGGCTTGAGCAATGCCTCGGACCGACCCAACCCTATCCAGGAATGATTCAATTGGGCCATCCCCTGTGTCGTGCCCAGACCGCCTGACCCACTTGACACATCTAGTTGCCAGACATGAGCTACAAGGTCATCTCTTGCTCGTGCCCAACCTAGTATTTTAAGTAAATACTTGATCAAAAGAATCTCATAATTAGTTGTAATCCATGTCTTATACTCTGCATCGAATCTAAAGATCATTGTATGCCTTCAATTTTATAAAAAATAAAATTATTTTAAAGAAACATATAATAAATTGTAATATATCTTCTATCTATGCAAGCTAGTACATAACAAAAATCTGAATATTTGGCCTATTGAAGATGTTCATGATCACTGAATGAGATACATTGTCCAGGAAATATTTTTGTATATCTTAAAGTATGCAAAAAGATTAAATCAAAGTGAGTTTGACGTGAAAAATATAAAAAATAATTAATTATACCGATTTCATAAGTTACATCTAATCTGATAATAATCATATCATTAATATTTTTAAATAATTCATGTGTACTAGTATCAGTTGGAAAGGTCATATCAGATAAAAAATTAATAGTTAGTTCAACTGGATTATTTGTTGGATTGTAACTTCAAAGATTAACTTACAAAAGAGTATTTAATACATATTTTCTTTATATAATATATTATATTTAATATTATAAGTCATTTCAATCCCAATAAAATTTATGAGATTCTTAAGATAATTATTTTAAAATTATGAATAAAGATACTTCTTAAATTAAATGATTCTTAACTCATTATATTTTTTAATAAGTACATTTTTTTTAAATATACAATCAACAAAATAAATTCCTTATAATAATAACATGAATTTTTGATTTCTCCATAAGTATGACATGTATAGCAGGAGCAAATGAAGTCTCGCATAGTCATTGCACAATACACCATCATCCTTCTTGCACTATGCATATTTATGTTACACTTCATCCACTATATTGATGGGATTGCACATACAATCACTATTGTATGTCACTATATGCCATTGCACATGCTGTATACTACTGCATGACACATTATTTCAATGCACGACGCCACGAGACTCCACTACATGCAAATGCTCTACGCCACTGCATGATGCCACTTCACACGTCATTGCACCTATGCGACGCCAAGACGCGACACTACCACCACCACAAAATGCCACTGCACTAGAGGTGTCAAATATGTGTTCTGTTGGCATGACTTATTTTTTGGTGACCTAGTCGGGCCATTGTGTTGTGCCGAGCATGACCTGGTAAGGAAGTTGTATTCTGCCTAGCTCGGCACGACATAACTAGCACAAGTTTGAAAAGAATCATGCTGAGTCGTGCTAGTTTTTGATTTTAAGTATGCAAATCATAATGTAATAATATGAAAAAATACAATCATATCTTACATTCTTATGAAATAAAAAAAATTATTATTTAAATAAAAAATATATAATCATCAATCTCAAAGTCAATTGGTGTCTGCAAATCATCATTATCATCGTGTAAATATATGATGATATTATTAGTGGTGGTTTCAATATCCTCTAAGTCTCTGTTTCATCATCTGTCAGCAACTCCCGTACTCTTATTCTAGCTCAATCCTGAATGTCAAATTTCGAATCCTGTCAACTCTTTATGCATTAAAGTGTTTCAATGATATTTGACTTTATTCTTGATCTCTTATCTAAAATAATATTGATTGCAATAGAAAAAGTAGTCTCTGATACTATGATTGACACTGGAGGAGTCTATAGATCTCGTGATATCTTAGATATTATGAGATACATAGACTCGTATGATTTTCATCATTGTAAAATATTAATATTTTATTATTGTTATATGATATGATTGAACATTAATTGATATCTAAGTATTGAGATAATATGGTATTTATGTTCGTACTCATAGCATGGCTATAATTACTATCATACCTAGTAGTATATTATGTAAATAACTCGGTCAATTTTTTATGAATGAACTATTTTTGTTGATGTTCCTCGTTCATGCACGTAGATACGTATGTTAAAATATTTTTTATTTCTTTCATCTTAACCCTAGGATCTATGCGAATAACTATGTAATAAAGAGATAAAATGGTATATCAGTATTTTAAGTATTTGGTTTCTATCTCAATAGATACGATACTAAATGTAAGATCAATTCTAAACTTATTAAATATATTACTAATATTGTATAAGCATTTGAGTATAATGTAAGCACTAATAATGTACACAGATGAACATGCATTCTTCACGTTATAATAAATTTTAGGAATTTCATGAAAGAAATTCTTATATTCCAGTCAGTATTGTTAATAATAAGTTGGTCACTTTTATTATTGACATAGTTCGATATCACGTGTTCGTATCTAATATATAATTTCAATATCAGGTAAGTGTAATTCCAATAGTATTTGATATTTGTTTAGAATTTCTTTTTTTTAGATACGCAGGCAAATAAGACTACCAATCTCATGTTGTCTGCTAGATATTTTAAGATATTTTAGTAAGTTTTTTTTAATGTGGGAAAAATAACTTTTATCTCTATTTGTATTATCAGGTTAATAATATAACACATTTCTAACTTTAAAAATATCACCTAATAATTTATTTTTAATAGTCCTAATAAATATATTAATAGCTACTTTGTTGTTAATACATTATCAAATATAATACTAAATATTTCATTTTGAATATGATAATCTTTAAAGATCATCATCATGCACATTATATATGGTAGAAATATTACGAGGATAGAAATCTTAAAAAATCTCAATTTTTTTATTAAGTTTTCCTATAGAATCTATATAGTGGGCGGTAAGGCAAGCAAACGATGCATCATTGTAACTAGTACAAATATCTAATGGAGTAGACGTTACTTCATTACATTACATAAATTTATTAATTATTATTTTTTTATAACTTATAAAATTAAATTATGTCGTTCATATATGTGGATCTTACAATCTTTGGATAAGTAGACTAGAAGTAGGTCTACATAATACTAAGGGTGTCAAATGGGTTAGGTTGGATTGGGTTAAATAGTTACAGGTTAAACGGGTGACGGGTGAAAAACATGTAAACCCATATATAACACGTTTAATAAACAAATAAAAAATTAAAACACGAATACGAACTATTTAAATAAATGGGTAACATGACATGACTCGTTTAACATGTCTTATTTTAATAAGTTGGGTTGGGTTGGGTTGTGTCGGGTTAACACAATAAATCACTCATTTGACCCACTTACCTGTTCACCACACGTTTGACCTATTTAACATGGTAAATCATCAGTTTAATCATTTTTTCATTTATTTAAATGGGTAAACAAGTTATAAATGGATTAGCACGTCTTACCTAAACACGATTCATTTTTTAAATGTGTTAAATAGATTGACTCGTTTATCACATGAACTCGTTTAGGTTTCACTCAAATTTATTTAATTAGCGATTAATTATGTAGGTTAATCATGTCGTGTTAAATTTTGATAGGCCTATATAATACTTACAATCTTAACATTCTCTAAAAGTCTAATCAAAAGATTCATGATGATAATCAATTTGATCATGTTTTACCTCTCAAAATTATTGTGGTATTGATCTACCATCATGCTCATGCTTTCCGCTCATGCTATGTTGAGTTTGTCTAAGACCTAATGTATAATATTTTTTGGTATATTGATTGTTATATTTTTTAGGTATTTAGTTTCACACGCACTCTTATATATATATATATATATATATATATATATATATATATATATATATATAGTACTAATTCTTCATCGATTCTGATATTTTTTTTTTATTCTGTTAACGTGCGTCCAAATTAAAGATATATTTTAGTTTTTTATTTTTTAGGTAATCTAGTTTGAGTCGAGACAATAAGAGAAAATATAGTTTTGATCTTGAAATTTTTTATAGAGTAACATTGTTATTAATATTTATATCATTATCGTTATATTTATTATGAGCCATTTTTTTGTTTATGTTATGAATAATTTATGTATATTTTAAAAAAATTATCTGGATTTTGTTTTGGAGATGAGAGTTAATGCTACACCCCGCAGCAACAAGTAATAGAACTTCAAGATAAACTCTTAATTTATATTTCTTTAAGCTTTAAAAGAATTTTAATGTTTAACTATAAACTCTAAAGCTTGGTACATTAGAATTTAAACTTTAAAGAGGAAGAGCAGAGAGCTGAAATTGGCCTACACGTGCCATTATGCTGGGTCGTGATGTGCCGTGTCTACCATGCCAGGAACTATGGCTTGGCACGACCCAATCCAGTGCTGGGCCAGTACGAGGTTGGTACAGGCATGACTCTGATTTGGGCAATGTTGTGCCATACATGACTGAATCATGCTCTGCTTCGTGCTATGCTTGAGCTGTTCGACATAGTTCACACATCTACATAACACACACTATACTCTACTACACACGCAATATGCTACTACACATGTTTACCTCATTGTACACCACGGCGTAATGCTCATCTCTCTAGTATTTACAAAAATTTTGCTCCTATGCTATATTATAGAAAACCAAACCATAAGTTAAATATTTTAAAACTAATTTTTAAACATATTAGGGTGTTTTGTTTTTTGGCATAATTGTTGCAATGCAAGAGTGTATCTTGTCATAGTTATTAAAGGTTTACCTCAGGCGTGCCTAAAGCTCAGGCTCTACTAGGCTTAGGTAAAAGTGTCGCACCTTGTATCGCTTATCCTAACCTTAGGTGCCTCTCGTACAAAACATATTATCACCAAATCATTCACTTCTTCCTACAAATCGAGTATTCCCAAAGCACCACTTTTTCCTCTCCTGAAAATTATAAATAATATATTTAATATTTTAAAATTTTACATATTTGATTGTTGAATTTTTAATATTTTATTTTAGAATTCTAAATATTTATGATAATGCGAAATACTAATAATATTTAATTTTTATATTTGATGTATTTTACTTGATTTTATTTCATTAGTAGATTAACATTATAATTACTATTTAGTGTTTGTGTGTGTGATTGTATATATATGTGTGTGTGTGTGTGTATATGTGTGTGTGTGTGTATATATATGTGTGTGTGTGTGTGTGTGTATATATATATATATATATATATATATATATATATAAAAGATAAAATATGTATCATAAAAAAATTGTGTCTTAATTGTGCTTTGTGTCTCAAGGTCTCTAAAAAATTGTATCTCATTTTGCCTATTTTTATCAAATAATTATGCATCTTGCAGCCCTCGGTGCAATAGGGTGTTGGCTGACAAACATTTTTTTTTGGCTTGGGATTTTATCTTGCCTTGCCTGATGGAACAGTTGGCACTGGGTTGGGCTGAATTCAGTTTGTTTGGCTCAACCCAAATTATAAAGGTGTTTCAATTCTTCTTAGCTTGTTTTATGTGCACTTGTATCTTTTTTTTTTTTTTTTATTGGCATAGGCATCTGTACTTTTCATTTTTTTAGAACATATTTGTTATATTCAATTACAGGTAGGAGGAACAATTTTGGCGGCAAAGCTTGCCAAAGAGAGGGGATGGGCAATAAATATTGGGGGAGGTTTTCATCACTGTTCTAGTGAGAAAGGTGGTGGATTCTGTGCTTATGCAGATATTTCACTTTGCATACACTATGCTTTTGTTCGATTGGACATATCAAGGTAACAATTGCAGCATAGATAAAATACTTTCAGCCTTGTCTATCTTATGAAGATATCTAAATTATACAAATCCACTTGATGAATAACATGCAGGGTGATGATAATTGATCTCGATGCACATCAAGGAAATGGCCATGAAATAGATTTTTCAAATGACGGTATGATTATTAGGTTTGATGCTTTAATCTGCTATGCTTTTCTTTCTAGAATCATTCAAACAGAAAATCCTAGGCTATATCTATGAAAAAATTTGAATCCAATTTGCTTTCAACATAAAACGTAGATTGCAGCACATTACAGAATATTTTGTTAATACATACTTTAAAAAGGCACTCCTAGGGTAGAGGTGTCAAATGAGTTGTGGTGTGCTGGGATGGTCCATTTTTGTATGGTTTGATCGTGCTGCCGTGCCGTGCTAGGCATGACTAGAGGTGTCAAACGGGACATTTTTTGGTGGCCCGTTTGGGCCACTGTATTCTGCATGGCAGGGCACGACTCAATTTTGTGTGGCCCGGCGCACCCCTCCGGCTCGAGTTTAGCCGGGCCTTGGGGAGTATGGCTGGTTCGAGCCAGATTTTCCAGCCTAGCCTAGCCCTAGCATAGCTAGGTCCTAGGAGGCTAGTACTTCGAGTTTGAGACCAACTCACACAGTCGCATTCGATTTACCGTTTTGATTTCGGAATTGTGGATTAATTATTGTAATTTTTACAAATTTCATATTTTAAGTTAATATTTATGAGTTATGAATCCGACATTACATTATATTATTTATTAAGTTTATATAAATTACAAAAAATATTAAAAAAATATATCAATTATTCATTTATTATTCAATTCAAAAATAAATAAAATAACATATAGTCACAACTTATAAATCATTATAATAACATAAAATAAATATCACCAATCTCAATCATAACAATAATATTGCAGTAAGCTCAACTTTCTCAATAGTTCAATCTCAATGTCAACCCGTATGAGTATGTAATTGATCATCGTGTATGTGTCTGATGCTATCATTAGTTTTAATAAAATATCAATTAAACAAAAATATAATATAAATAATATATAAATCATTTTAAAAAAAATAACTATCAAAAATAAAAATAATTAAAAGTGCAATACAATATTTAATATATTATTACTTTAATTATCAAAATGAAATAAAATAATGGCAAAAATAAACAAGTACTAGCTGACTAGCATATATAACACTATCACATGATGACAAATCAAGAATGATCAATGATTAATCAGTGTATGTGGTATGATAGTGTGGATGAAAATGTAAATTATCATCATTATGAATGTTTCTGAAGATATCGTTAGTACTTTCAATATATTTGATCTTCATACTCATTGAATTATTATTTATCATCTTTTGTACTTTATCCTGGATGTTCAACATTGAATTTTTAGTCTTTTATGTATTCAATTATCTCTATGATATTTAATCATAATCGTGATCTTTTATTTGAAATCATATTAGTGGTCACAGAAAAAATAGATTTTTATGTAATGTTAGATATCGAATAATTCAATAAATTAAATGTCATTTTAAATTGAACAGGATATGTGGATTCGTATGATTTTCATCATAGTAAATATCCAAATTTTTATTATCATTATGTAATAGGATGAAGTATTAATTAATATTTAAGTACCGAAATAGCTTGCTCCTATTTGACATATCACCTTGTCGTTTTTCCTTGACTGGCTGAATGAAAAAAATCATAAATTCTGAATATTATATTCATGCCCATACTCGAATTTTTTCTTTAACTATCATATATAGTGTCATAATATGTAATTAAGTTAGTCAAATTTTTTTTAACGAATTTTTTAGGTTGATGTATTTGTTTCATGTCTGTCGATTTGTATGTTAAAATATTTATATCCTTTTCATCTTAATTTTATGATTTATATATGCAGTTAAATAATACAGAGTTGGAATGCAAGACTAATATTTCAAATACATAGTGTTTATCTCAACAATCATAATACTAAATATATTGTGATTTCTATACTTGCTAAAGATGCTATTAATATTATATATATACCTAAGTGAAATACAAGTAATTTGAGTATAGACATACAGACACATATTCATCATGTTATATGAAATCATCAGGAATTTCATAAAAAAAATTTGTGTATCTAAGTTTGAATCTTCAATAATAATTTTTACTCTTATTATTTACGTAGTCAAATATCAATTTATAATGGCTAATATATAATTCTACCGTAAAGTATGTGTAATTTCAATAGTATCTCATATTTAGTTAGAATTTTTTTTAAATTAGTAGACGCATATAAGCTATTAAACTTTTATTGTCAATTAGGTATTTTAATGAATCTCTTATTTTTTTTAATGTAGACAAAATAATTCTTTTTCTCGCCTGTACTATTAAGTTAATTATGTTATACTTGTACCTAATGTAAAATATCTTATCAAATGATCCATCTCTAATAGTTCTAACAAATATATTAATAATTATTTTATTATTAGAAGTTTTATAAAAAAATAATACTAAATATTTTATTTTAAATTTTTTATTCCATAAAAAATTGTATTATATAATCATAGTCATAGTGGATGATGAAACATGCAAATAAAATATTATCATAATTAGTTTATATATTGGATATCATGAATACTACTCAACTAATTTTTTTTATATTTATTAATTATTAATAATTTTTATAACTTATAATTTTTTATTATGTTATTTCTACTTGTAAAGTTAGAAATTATATGATAAGTAAATTAGAAGTTGATATGCATAATACTAATTATTCTAAGAATCTCTGAAAATTTAATCAAAATATCCATGATCATAATTAATTTGACTATGATTTTCCTTCAAAAATAATTGTGATATATCAAGGAGATCAACGAAATTAAACTAGATTTGACTTGAATGATTTCATTGTTAAGTTGGCTTTAGCTCGGATCTAATAAATCATATTTTTTGGTGCATTGATCGGTAGACGGTATGTTCAGTCTAACACACACTCTTAAATGTATATATATTTTGATAATTTAAATATTTTGACGATTCTTAATTAATACTTTTAGAATTTTTATTTTTTATTATTTTGAAGTTTATTCATCTTACTGATATTTGTTTAATTTTTTATTTTTTAAGTGGTAAATGAGTTTGGGTCGATACTGTTGGAAAAAATATAGTTTCAGCATCAAATTTTTTGGTAGTGTTATTATTATTAGTATTATCTATATTTATGTTAATATTATATTCATTATCATTAAATTTATTATGTGAAATTTTAGTTATCTTTTTTATTTATAAAATAAATAATGAAACTAAAAAAGTAAAATTCACAAATATATATATCATTACCATAGTTTAATTTATTATAAAAATTATATCATTTTTATAATCTAACCTTAAGGCAAGTTTTACAAGCACGCCCACACCTTCGTTTATCCCTTGTATGTAAGTGTAAACCATGAGCCATAATTTTTAAAATAATTAATTAAATAAATAATTACATAGAAAAATTATATATCTAATATTTAAATTTCAAAGGAAGATTTGAAGAGAGAGAGAGAGAGAGAGAGAGGCACAAGGAGATAGGAGAGGGGAAAAAATTTGAATAAAAATTCTAAATTTTTTCTTTTATTTTTATAAAGAATTCAAAAATATTTGAAAATTATTTTTTTAATTTATTTTTGTAATTATAAGTAGCCTGAATCATGATAGTCATCGGATTATGGCCAATAAAAGTTGAATATAATTTGATGGCTACTATAATAATGTTAAAAAAACAGATTTGCTTTTTTTTTTTTTAAAAAAAATATCTGGCAGGGACATTAACATGTTTTGTATTTTGTTGTGATTGTCGGAGCCCATTACGTGAAAAGGCAACATGTGGGATAGGGGAGGCAGCCTATTTGTGACATGCCACGTAAGCATAATTCAATTTATGTGACTAGTTTTTTTTTAACCACCCCATTAGGTGGTCACCTAGCAGAACTAGACCTGTGACCTGGTACTCGCTTGTGCTCAGTCCTGAGTCACTGGGCTAGTTGACAGTGTCTTCGGCTAGGTACATGGATCATGTCTGGCTAAACATGAGGCACAATTTACCCTAACCCATTACCGCATGAGCTGTGCCATGGGCCAACACTGTCCAGGATTAGGAATGGTTCTATACTTTGTTGTGCTGGATTAGGTATGGCTGAATCATGCTGTGCTGTGGACTGTGCTCTGGTCACCCAGCCTGATTGACACTTATAGAGAGGAGGAAGTTAGAATGAAACCCAAAAAAAAATTTAATTCTCTATTTATAAAATTTTTTTATATTAAAAAAATATATCTTAATTTTTTTTTCGTTTTTTTAATTATAAATAGGCTGAACTCCAACAACTATTTGATTTTTGCCTGTGATCATTGTAATGAAATCTGATGGGTACAAATTAATATATATTAAATTTTTGTTGGTGAAATATATAATGATAGATGTGGTTTGTTGCTTTCCATATTAGCACATATCATGTTAAAATATAATAGGGCATCATTCAGTTGGTTGCCGAGTGTTGATGAGACTTTTTTTTAAACTTTGTCTTTTGAGTATGTAAATGTGACTTGTACCTTCTCACGGATCATTGTGCTTGTGGACTGTGCTAATGGGCCAAGCACACGGCTCTTGCCTGATCCAATTCAAGGCGTGACAAGCCCTGACCCAACACGCCATTAGGCATATCTCATTCTGGCATGGCTATTTCAGGTCATGCCACACTTAATGCCTCTAGTCATACTTGTAGTAATGATTATTTTGTTGTGAGAATTTTATATGAACCTATGGATAGGATAAATAGTTTGATCTTTGGTCTACAAAAAAAGAAGTGTTATTTTTCAAGATGTATACAACTTAACATGAATCTTGTGGATGATCAATCTTTTAACAATGAGATATTTGACTTGTCATATTGATTTCACATTCTTAGTTTTTATAATCAATTATAATATGTCAACACTCTTCATGTTATATGTCAAAAATATTCAGCTTAGAAGAAGAGAAATTAATTTGTGGTCCTCTGAGAGTTTTCATAAAAATGTATACAGTCTTATATTTGATAGGTAAAGCTCAATATACTTTGTATATTAACCTCAACACATGAAGTGATAATTAACCTCAATATATTTTGTCTACTCGTGAAAAATAGAGTTGATAATAATATTTTGGATTTTTTGATTATCACAGTAAAATATTGTCCATCTTTGAATTAATAGACAAAGCTACTCCAACAAATGATTGGCGCACTAGAACTCATAAGTAGCTAATATCATAGCTTTTTATTCTACCTCTGTATTGAATCTTGAAATAGATGTCTGTCTTCTATATTTCATAAGATGAAGTTACCTACAAAAAAAAAAACACAAATTTATAATAGATTATACTCTCTCTATAATCATAAGAGCATGGATAGATGTTTTCCTTGTACTATATTTTTGTATTGGATCTTAAAACAAATATTTGCCTTGTACTCTTTTTGTAATCACATGAGCCTAGATAAAATCTAAATATGTGTTTATTTGATTATACTCGTGATTTTTAAACATGATTTCACTTCATGAATTTTTTTTAGATACCTAAAAATCATAAATATTGTATTCATATGATTTTTCAAATGAGAATATATAAAATAATTACTCATACTTATAGTTTAGGTAATATCTAATATTTTTATTATAAAATAAATTAGTTTTTTTTATGATTATATTACATCAGCGAACTCAATTAACGAACTAATATGAATAGATAACTATACATTTGGATCAAGTGGAATCAATAAGTGCACATGATGACATATAGAAGTCAGATAGAATATTCAGAGTATATCTTTTATAAGAAAAAAATATCAAACCTCAAATTCTTTATATGAAATGGGTTGTGATTTACCCAATTAATCATATTCTATAATTAAGATGAGAGATTCTCCTTACCTATTTGCAACTTGCTTTGAATACCTATCTAGGCTCTTCTAAGAAATGATTAGGGACGTGAGACTCTTCCTTCATCCTTGTTGTGCATCCCCCTCAAGATATCTCATCTCATGTATGTGAATAATTTAATTATTTTTTCAAGAGAGTAAATTTCTTCATCTAGTATTATCGTAAACGTGATCCAAGATTTTTCTCAAACTTCTGTTCTCCTTGCCAGCCCTTCTAAATTGAATATCTTATTTGAAATAATCTCAATTAATTTCAAAAGATTGATCACGGTTAATTATGAATTTACCCCTAGTCCACTATCATTCATCTTTCATGGTGTCCACTGACCTCTAATGGGCTAATTAACTTGTAATTTTACTCTCAAATATTCAAGATCACATCAACAATCTATTTTTGGGTTGGGAAGGTATTAATTATTATCTATTGCTGATAGGCTGGAGCTCTTCGTTTTCTTACTTTCATGCCAAATCATAAACTTGATTGAGAATCTATATGTAAAAAGTTTCTATGGGATGCTCTCTTCTCTGTAAGATATCATCTCAAAGTTGCGTGAGGTAAAGTATGCAGTCCAATAATATTTAGTGGCCTTGGAGGATTCTCTATGGATCAGATGAATACACCATTATTATCTAATTACACAATGTGTGGAATTGTTTGACCTCAAAAGATGATACCCTAATCTAGAAATCTATGGTCATGATTTGGGACACATCGACTAACATGGCGGGCGAGAAGAAAGAAGCCATGCGCCCACTAAATAAATGGGGGCACAATCGTCAAACAACAAAATCTAAATAGATACTTTTTAACTAGCAAACCAAATTTTTATTCTAGGTGCTACATGTAATTGGGCACCAATATATTGTTTCTTGTTCACGTGGGAAATTAGTTTGATTTGCATATTTTTCTTGCTTTTCTCCAATTTAGTGTGCAATGATATATACTCACTAGTTTGTACTTTGTATCATCATAATTGATGAATGAAACTGTTAGTCTGATTCTTACGTGTTGTACTATTGTTTGCGACATGCACATTTTTATGTGATTTATAATATTTTTTTGAAATATATGATCAACAGGGAGAGTCTATATTCTTGATGTCTACAACCCTGAAATATATCCCTTCGTGAGTCACTTTCATCTAATAGTGCCCTACAGAATTTCCATTTGGGCACCAACTCCTGCTTACCTCTACTGTTTTGTAGGATTATGTGTCGAGGCAATTCATTGATCAGAGAGTTGAAGTCGCAGTGAGTTGTCTTCCTCTTTCACAATGTGGGTTTTTATTATGTTTTCTGTCAGCCTTGTTTTTTTTTTTTTCCTGTTCAGAGTGGTACCATGACAGAGGAGTACTTAAGATATTTGGTTGAGTCGCTTGAGGTATGTTTCTTTTGCTGCTTGATACTTTAGTATTCAGCCTAAGTGAAATGAGATTCCTGGTCTGCTTTGCTGATATAGGACCTGTTTGGCTAGGGCACCTAAGCGCTTGCCATACATTCGGGGGGGAAAAAACAATCTTTAATGCACATTCTTGATAAAATGCATATGAATTTTAGTTTTCTAAACAATATGATTTTCACTTAAATCCAACTAACTTGTTTTTTTTTCACAAAAAAGTTGTTCTTGTTGCATTTCTTTTGTGGTGTGGTGATGCAATTCTTTCGATAAATGCTAATTTAGTTTGCTCAGATTTTGTGATGCAATAATCTTCGACCTTTTGCAAATTGCAGTCACACTTAGGGGTTTCACCAATATCACATAGCCAACCAAGTGGTTCAAGCACAAATAAAACACGCCCCATTGCAATAGGATTCAAGATGAAAAGGGCTATATTTGTTATGGTAAAATGTCATGTTTTAATATAATGACAAGCATATTCATCCCAAATGGTAGATCTCAAATTTGAGATTCATCAAACTCAAAATCTCTTATTTTATGAAGCATTGATGTCTCTCAGATTGAGAGAGATTATGCCTTAGTGCGATGACAAGCACATTCATCCAAGAGTGGTAGGTCTCGAATTTGAGACTCATCAAACTATGACTTTCTAAGTTTAAGAGATAAGATTATCATGATATTAACCTGGCTCAGATTTTGATAGATCGTGTCTTAGTGATGATAAGTACATTCATCCAAGAGTATTACGTCTCAAATTTGAGACTCATCAAACTTCGACTCTTCGATTTTAAGAGGTAGGACTATTAATATACATTAACATCTCTTAGATTTAGAGAGATCATGTCTTGGTACGATGATAAATATATTTATCCAAAAGTGATAGGCCTCAAATTTGAGACTCATCAAACTCACTCCAATTTTAGGAGATAAGATTATCAAAATATTAATCTATCACAAATTTAGAGAGATTATCCATTCATGTGGTGATAATTGATAAGTATATTCATCCAATAGTAATAGATAGTAAATTTGAGACTCATCAGATGCAGTCTCTCTGATTTTATGAGATAAAACTATTAAGATATCAACATATCTCAGATCTTGCGCTAAACATGAATCTTATATACTAGGTATAACTTTTCGCTAGGTATGTTATTTAGATCAAATATCATTTTACTTGTAGAAAACTTGCATCGACTTGTAATATTTTAATCGAATTGAATTTAGAAGATTACGTCTTGATACAATAGTAATCAAATTATCTTTGTTTAAGGATAGTAGGTCTCAGATTCGAGGGAGTTTGAAATAATCTCTCTGATTTATTACAGATAAGACTTGTCAAGATATATACCTCTCCTAGACCTTGTATTATGCACAGGGTGCAAGCACATAATAGGTATACTAGGAAATGGTTTAATTTGGGAGAATGTGATTTTGGATTTTAGTCACCTAGCTAGCCTTGACAATGTTGTTTTATGGGTTTGTATATGATAAACTTTGATGGGCTATAATTTTCAGTAAATTTCTTGTTAGATTGCAAGCCGATCTTTTGTTCCAGAGTTGGTGTTGTACAATGCTGGCACTGATATTCTAGAGGGTGACCCATTGGGAAGATTGAAGGTGCCAACTCGTGCCCATTACAAAAAAAAAAAAAAAAAAAAAAGTACATCTCACCTCTTTCAAAAGTTAGAATACATAAGTTATGCATTACCTGCTGCAGGTTAGTCCTGAGGGAATAATCAAGAGAGATGAGACTGTTTTTAAGTTTGCGTGCGAAAGGAGAGTTCCTCTTGTCATGGTGACTTCAGGTCCACATTTATATGTATTTGAATAATGATGCTGGCTCTTAAACATGTCTTCTTCTTCCTTGAGTTTCTTCTGGAGTTGGAGCAGGTGAAATCAGCTGGCCTTGTTCTTGTTTCAGGTGGTTATACAAAGTCCAGTGCCAGGGTGATTGCAGATTCAATTGCTAACCTGTCACAGAAATGCTTGATAAATTTGTTCAGCTCCTCGTAAGTTTTTTTTTTTTTTTTTTTTTTTTTTTTGCTTAATTTTGCTTTTGAGAAACAAATTAAATTTTGAGGAACAATGAAAATATTAATCTTGACCATGAAAGCGATTCAGTAAAAATTAAAAAAAAAATAAAGAAAATACAAAAAAGAATGTCTTAGTCTTAACAATTATTTTATTTTGCCGAGGGCATGATTATTATACTCAAGGCTCCCCCACTTAGTATAGAATGTGTGAGAATTTAATATCTTGATAAGTCTACCTCTAAAAATAAGAGAGATTATGTGTGATAAGTATTGAATTTGAGGTCTGTTATCTCTTGACAAAAATATTAATATCAAATTATATTACGAGATATTAATATCTTGACAATTTTATCATAAAAATAAGAGAGATTATGTCTGATAAATCTTAAATTTATGACATAATCTTTTGACAAAGATACTTATAATTAAATTAAATCATGAATTATTAATATCTTGATAGTTTTACCCACAAAAATATGAGATACTACACATCATATAAGTCTTGAATTTTTATAACCTATTATCTTTTGTATCAACTTACTTATCATCAAATTAAGCCATGAAAGATTAACATCTTAATAATTTTATTCTCAAAAATAAGAAAGATTATGTCATTTAAGTGTTGAATTTATGCTTATTATCTCTTGGCAAAAATACTAATCATCAATTTAAGTCGTGAGAGATTAATATTTTGATAGTTTTATCCCTAAAAATAAGAGATACAATGTATCATAATCCTCAAATTTAAGACCTATTATTTTTCGACAGAGTCACTTATCATCAAATTAAGTTATGAGAGATTAATATGTTGATAATCTTAACCTCAAAAAAATAAGAGATCTTATGTTTTATAACAAAAACACTAATCATCAAATTAAGTTATGAGAGATTAATATTTTGATAGTTTTATCCCCAAAAATAAGAGAGACAATGTATCATAATGCTCAAATTTAAGACCTATTATTTTTCGACAGAGTCACTTATCATCAAATTAAGTTATGAGAGATTAATATGTTGATAATCTTAACCTCAAAAAAATAAGAGATCTTATGTTTTATAACAAAAACACTAATCATCAAATTAAGTAATGAGAGATTAATATTTTGATAGTTTTATCCCCAAAAATAAGAGAGGCAATGTATCATAATGCTCAAATTTAAGACCTATTATTTTTCGACAGAGTCACTTATCATCAAATTAAGTTATGAGAGATTAATATGTTGATAATCTTAACCTCAAAAAAATAAGAGATCTTATGTTTTATAACAAAAACACTAATCATCAAATTAAGTAATGAGAGATTAATATTTTGATAGTTTTATCCCCAAAAATAAGAGAGGCAATGTATCATAATGCTCAAATTTAAGACCTATTATTTTTCGACAGAGTCACTTATCATCAAATTAAGTTATGAGAGATTAATATGTTGATAATCTTAACCTCAAAAAAATAAGAGATCTTATGTTTTATAACAAAAACACTAATCATCAAATTAAGTTATGAGAGATTAATATTTTGATAGTTTTATCCCCAAAAATAAGAGAGACAATGTATCATAATGCTCAAATTTAAGACCTATTATTTTTCGACAGAGTCACTTATCATCAAATTAAGTTATGAGAGATTAATATGTTGATAATCTTAACCTCAAAAAAATAAGAGATCTTATGTTTTATAACAAAAACACTAATCATCAAATTAAGTAATGAGAGATTAATATTTTGATAGTTTTATCCCCAAAAATAAGAGAGGCAATGTATCATAATGCTCAAATTTAAGACCTATTATTTTTCGACAGAGTCACTTATCATCAAATTAAGTTATGAGAGATTAATATGTTGATAATCTTAACCTCAAAAAAATAAGAGATCTTATGTTTTATAACAAAAACACTAATCATCAAATTAAGTAATGAGAGATTAATATTTTGATAGTTTTATCCCCAAAAATAAGAGAGGCAATGTATCATAATGCTCAAATTTAAGACCTATTATTTTTCGACAGAGTCACTTATCATCAAATTAAGTTATGAGAGATTAATATGTTGATAATCTTAACCTCAAAAAAATAAGAGATCTTATGTTTTATAACAAAAACACTAATCATCAAATTAAGTTATGAGAGATTAATATTTTGATAGTTTTATCCCCAAAAATAAGAGAGACAATGTATCATAATGCTCAAATTTAAGACCTATTATTTTTCGACAGAGTCACTTATCATCAAATTAAGTTATGAGAGATTAATATGTTGATAATCTTAACCTCAAAAAAATAAGAGATCTTATGTTTTATAACAAAAACACTAATCATCAAATTAAGTAATGAGAGATTAATATTTTGATAGTTTTATCCCCAAAAATAAGAGAGGCAATGTATCATAATGCTCAAATTTAAGACCTATTATTTTTCGACAGAGTCACTTATCATCAAATTAAGTTATGAGAGATTAATATGTTGATAATCTTAACCTCAAAAAAATAAGAGATCTTATGTTTTATAACAAAAACACTAATCATCAAATTAAGTTATGAGAGATTAATATTTTGATAGTTTTATCCCCAAAAATAAGAGAGACAATGTATCATAATGCTCAAATTTAAGACCTATTATTTTTCGACAGAGTCACTTATCATCAAATTAAGTTATGAGAGATTAATATGTTGATAATCTTAACCTCAAAAAAATAAGAGATCTTATGTTTTATAACAAAAACACTAATCATCAAATTAAGTAATGAGAGATTAATATTTTGATAGTTTTATCCCCAAAAATAAGAGAGGCAATGTATCATAATGCTCAAATTTAAGACCTATTATTTTTCGACAGAGTCACTTATCATCAAATTAAGTTATGAGAGATTAATATGTTGATAATCTTAACCTCAAAAAAATAAGAGATCTTATGTTTTATAACAAAAACACTAATCATCAAATTAAGTTATGAGAGATTAATATTTTGATAGTTTTATCCCCAAAAATAAGAGAGACAATGTATCATAATGCTCAAATTTAAGACCTATTATTTTTCGACAGAGTCACTTATCATCAAATTAAGTTATGAGAGATTAATATGTTGATAATCTTAACCTCAAAAAAATAAGAGATCTTATGTTTTATAACAAAAACACTAATCATCAAATTAAGTTATGAGAGATTAATATTTTGATAGTTTTATCCCCAAAAATAAGAGAGACAATGTATCATAATGCTCAAATTTAAGACCTATTATTTTTCGACAGAGTCACTTATCATCAAATTAAGTTATGAGAGATTAATATGTTGATAATCTTAACCTCAAAAAAATAAGAGATCTTATGTTTTATAACAAAAACACTAATCATCAAATTAAGTAATGAGAGATTAATATTTTGATAGTTTTATCCCCAAAAATAAGAGAGGCAATGTATCATAATGCTCAAATTTAAGACCTATTATTTTTCGACAGAGTCACTTATCATCAAATTAAGTTATGAGAGATTAATATGTTGATAATCTTAACCTCAAAAAAATAAGAGATCTTATGTTTTATAACAAAAACACTAATCATCAAATTAAGTTATGAGAGATTAATATTTTGATAGTTTTATCCCCAAAAATAAGAGAGACAATGTATCATAATGCTCAAATTTAAGACCTATTATTTTTCGACAGAGTCACTTATCATCAAATTAAGTTATGAGAGATTAATATGTTGATAATCTTAACCTCAAAAAAATAAGAGATCTTATGTTTTATAACAAAAACACTAATCATCAAATTAAGTAATGAGAGATTAATATTTTGATAGTTTTATCCCCAAAAATAAGAGAGGCAATGTATCATAATGCTCAAATTTAAGACCTATTATTTTTCGACAGAGTCACTTATCATCAAATTAAGTTATGAGAGATTAATATGTTGATAATCTTAACCTCAAAAAAATAAGAGATCTTATGTTTTATAACAAAAATACTAATCATCAAATTAAGTTATGAGATATTAATATTTTGATAGTTTTATCCCAAAAAATAAGAGAGGCAATGTATCATAATGCTCAAATTTAAGACCTATTATTTTTTGACAGAGTCACTTATCATCAAATTAAGTTATGAGAGATTAATATGTTGATAATTTTAACCTCAAAAAAATAAGAGATCTTATGTTTTATAACAAAAAAACTAATCATCAAATTAAGTCGTGAGAGATTAATATTTTAATAGTTTTATCCATAAAAATAAGAGAGGCAATGTATCATAATGCTCAAATTTAAGACTTATTATTTTTTGACAGAGTCACTTATCATCAAATTAAGTTATGAGAGATTAATATGTTGATAATCTTAACCTCAAAAAAATAAGAGATCTTATGTTTTATAACAAAAACACTAATCATCAAATTAAGTTATGAGAGATTAATATTTTGATAGTTTTACTCATTAATAAGAGAGATTACGTATGATTTATCTCAAATTTGAGACCTATTATCTTTTTGACAAGATCACTTATTATCAAATTAAATTATTAGAGCTTGATATTGTAATAATTTTATTACCCTCAAAAAATAAGAGAGATCAAGTCTGATAAGTTTCAAATTTGAGATCCACTCTCTTTCTACAAAGATACTTATTATCAAACCAAGACATGATCTCAATGAATAAATTATATTCAAATTACTCTATATAATTTGATATTCAATATGAGAGATGTGAATTTGCATTTGAAAATATTTTCATATTTTGAGTTTATATGTGTTGCATCAATGGTATTCATTTTATACGTAGAAAAATGAATAGTGATTCACTACAAAATACTAATAATGTTACATCTTGCATTAATTGCTCACCTAAACATGCAATATGACTTTGTGGTTCAGCTGACCTATTCCATGAAGTAAGCCAAGTGTTGATATATAGCCTGAATGGGTCCAATGGAGGTGTTTATGGACCCAAAAAACAGTGATCAAGGTTCATCAGCCATGGCTTATGGGTGCGATCTGGTCTGGATAAAAAGAAACAGTGATCAAGGTTCTTAATTGATCATGTAAGATGTGTATGTGTTCTTCCACTTCATGGAGTATCTGAACTATTCTCTTGTGGCAATGAATTTGATTTGATACAAAGCAATGCTTATCATCTCAACGAAATTTCATAATTGTTAGTTCTTAATGTGTCCGATGAGCAGAATGGTGCACGCTAATTGTTTGACAGAGAGCTGAGAATGATGCATTCCATGTGTTTGATGAAATGCCCGGGGGATGGGATGGAGACAAACTTAGGAACTCGTTTGGGTTTCTGCTCAGCCACTAAATATTATGTAAGGAAGGAGGAGGAGATAACTCGAATGGAACAATCGGATGATCCGTTTCTCCCTTTAAAATCCTCACAATCTCTGCTATATCAGGCCTCGACTCTGGTATCTTCTGTAAGCAAATCAGTGCCAAGTTTATGCACAGCCCTGCCTGTTCTTCGTCATAATCATTCTTCAATCGTTCATCCACAAGCTCTAATGTATCCTGGGTCTGAGCCAAGTGTTTGCACCAGCTGACCAAGTTTGCTTTCTCCAAATCCATCGGCAGATCAGCAACATGCAGTGGCCTCCTGCCTGAAACAACCACAAGAATCAAAACCCCAAAACTGTATATGTCAGCTTTCTCCATCAAACCCCCGTACGAACCATTCTCTGGCGCAATGTAGCACAGGGTTCCTCTCATGCTTGTAGTGCTGCTTAGTTCATGGCTATGGAGATCTCTGCTCCACGTGTCACTAACTATGGAATGAATGTTCCTCTTCTTCCAGCCTTTTCTGAAACTAATTTCTGTGCTTGTTGGGCTCGTTTGATGATGATGATGAAGATGATGATGATGTTCTTGGTTGTTTGAATCCGAAATAGGTATCATATGACTTAGTTTCTTCTTCTTTTTCTTCTCCTTTCTCTTCATTTCATCCATGTGTTCTTCCTTCCACCATTCTTGCATCTTCCTCTCCTTTCTCTTTTCTTTTTCATGATGTTTTTGATTTGATTCCTTTTGATGAGGACCCAAATTTGAGTCTTCATTGTTGAGCTCCAGCGATGGAGATAAATTGGAAGAATCTTTCATCTGGTGAGTCATGTGGTTCCCCATCCACTCAATTACGTGATCTCTGCTACGTGATTCTGAATTTGTGTTCTGTCCCCACCACCAATCTTTTCTCCATTGTTCATAGCTTGGAGAGTCAGAATCATCCATGGCAGGACTGTTCAACTCCTTGCTATGTTCATGTTCCAGGCTAAAGGGTTCATCACCATCATCTTCACCACCACCACAAGGGCTATGCAGGCTACATGCTTTTCCATCGCTGGATCTGTGATCATTCCTATGGAAGCTTTCTGTGATAGAGCTGCCACAAAGTTCCTGATCCTCGCTCTTGTCCAACTCTCTGCTAAAATCTTCAGGCCCGCCCTCCTTGAATCGCGCCAACCCAAAATCTGAAATCTTGGCTCTGAAATCAAAATCTAGCAAAACATTGCTGGGCTTAATGTCGCCGTGAATTACTGCGGGATGGCACGCAGTGTGGAGAAACTCGAGCCCTCTTGCAACGTCGAGGATCACGTTGAACCTTCTCTCCCAGCTAAGACATGGGTTTCGTTCTCCGAACAGCGCTTCCTGCAGGCTTTTATTAGGCATGTACTCGTGAACAAGAAACCTGTTCTTCTTCTTCTTCTCCTCGGCACAGCAATAACCTAGCAGAGTAATCAAGAATGGCGTCTTCGAATTGCCTAGGATCTGCAGCTCGTTCTCGAACTCTCTTCGAGAATTCGCAGGCGCATCGTCTAGCCTCTTTATGGCTCGCAGCTTACCTTCTCTCGAAATGCCCAAAAACACAGTGCCCGAGCCTCCTCTGCCGATTATATTCGCATCGTCGAAGTTATTGGTGGCGGACATGAGTTCGCTGTAAGTGAAGGATTGAAGGTCTAGGCCGGAAACGGATTGCGGGGAGATCGCCGCTCCGCGTTTCAGAAAGGAAGAGTAGGCATGGTACAGGGAGTAAATCACGGTGAAGATGATTACCAGGGAGGCCGAAATCAAGAACACCAGGAACAGAACTCCTCCCTCGGCCGGCAGCCCTAGCCGGTGGTGGTTCAGTTTGAGCAGACGGTGTCGCGGCATGGCTGATCGATTCTGTTCTTGCCTGGTTTCTCCTGCTTGCCCGCCGATCTAATCCATGAACTCGAGTATAGTTCGAGAAAGTGGATTTCGTCAGAAAAGTAGATTCTCGTTGGGTTGTCACTTTCTCTTTTCTTCTTTATTGGAAGTTTAAATGCCTGGGCCATGCCTTTGTTCGGTGATTCCATCGCTGCAGTTATGTTCTTGCTGACGACCAGAGTTTAAGCAGAAAGAAATAAAATCATTAATTTCACTTTGTGGCAAATTATTCCTCCTTGTCAGCACTAACTAATAATAATAATAATATTATTATTACTATTAATTTATTGTAAAATATTTTTTTAAAAAAAATTTCAAAGCGAAAAATATTTACACTTTTTGCATCTCATCGTCAGAAACCCAAAATAAAAGGATAAAAAAAGATCATGTGGGCATTTAAAAATAAAAGAATAAAAAAAAAATAGTTGGCCACATACCCAAGCTGAGGTCCCCCCCGGTTTGATTCCCTTGGGCCACCTACCCAAGCTGAGGTCCGAAGTTTGATTCTCCTGGCCAAGGTTTTTCCTTGCGTCCCACATGGTGTCCATGGTTAGTAGGGTATAATGGTCACCCAATAAGCTGGCCCAGGCACTCTCATCATCAAGGGTGTCTACTTATCTTAGAATCTAGGAAGGTTACAAAAACTATCACATCAGAAAATACCTATTATACCCTTTTTTAGTTGCCATACGGGCCTTACCCCCATAAGCAAGGTTTGATTTTTAAGTAAAAAAGAAAAATAAAAAATAATATATTTCCATTGATTGATATCATAAATCACAATATAATTACAACAATCCAAAAACTACCAACAATTCAACTCCTTAATAGCAAATAAGTAATAAGTTCTACAATCCTTAGATGACATCCAGCACACGCACGCACACACACACACATGCACACACACACACATGCACACACACACACACACACACACACACACACACACACAGCACAAGCTAGAACTGCTTGATATAATGAAAAAAGAAAACTTTTTTATTTTCATTTGAATTCTACTTTAGAGAAAAAAATTTCGAAGACATTCCCAAATAAAAAAAAAAGGGTTCATTTATACACATTTAATAAGCAAAACAATGAAAAGCTAAGCAAAAGAATTATTTGGAGCAGAAATCAGGCTCCTCTGGCTTAAGCAGCTTGGTGACCCCCCTTGGTGGAAGATGGTTTCTGAGCCGGTGGGAAAGCAAAGCGTTAGCAGCAAACTGAGAGGCAAAAAAGGTGGGGCCGAGCATGGACCGGGAGACGCGTCCAGTTTCCAAACCAGGCAAGCCGCCGACGCCTCCGCCGCCGCCTAATTCTTCTTCCCTGTCACTGGCAGAGCAGAATTCAGCAGCTTTTCTTTTGGCATAACGGCGCCAGGCAGCCTGGATGAAACAGGCAGCCCAAGTCCTCCACTGCTGCGAGTAGAAGCGGAAAGTGTGTTGGAGCTGCCTGCTGTGAAGCCTCCTGAACTGGCTGGCTACGAATTTTAACTCCTCCGCCACCAGAGCAAAGGCCTCCACCTCCGTCAAGGTCTGAACGGTGCGCGTGGAGGAAGGCAAGCTGTCTCCGGCCTTGGGGTCTAGAGCCCACGTAAGAAGTTCCTCCCCACAAAAATCACCGTCCTTCAGCAGTCCCCGGTTGAAAAATCCCGTCCGGCCACCATCCGTCGTTATGCTCTCGAGGCATCCACGGATTATGAAGAGCATTTCGTCCACCGGGTCCCCTTCCCTCACAATGTAGGTGTTCTCCGTGTATAAACTCGGCTTCAATCTCTCGCAAATTGCATCCAACAACCTCTCATCCATGTTGGCAAATAAAGGAACCTGCATGTTACATACACATCATTTATATATGTTTGTGTATATATATATGTACATATATATGTATAAATAGATATAAACACACACACACACATATATATATGTTTATATGTCTATACACACACACACACACACACACACACACACACACACACACACACACACACACACACACATATATATGTTTATGTCTACACACACACACACAAACATATACAAATACACATACATTAAATATATAAAACACACACAAACACAAATATATATAGACACAAACACACATATATAGAAACACATTAATATATATATATATATAG
Organism: Sapria himalayana; assembly: GCA_029783825.1. Lineage (NCBI taxonomy): Eukaryota > Viridiplantae > Streptophyta > Magnoliopsida > Malpighiales > Rafflesiaceae > Sapria > Sapria himalayana. The sequence continues at coordinate 1,974,990 of JAREIK010000385.1, forward strand.
ACACCCACACACACACACACATATATATATGTTTATATGTCTATACATATATATATATATATATATATATATATATAGATATAAACATACAGATAAACACACATAAATTACATATATATAACACAAACACAAACATATATTCAAACACACACACACACACATTAATATATATATATATATAGACATTAATATGTGTGTGTGTGTATACACACCCACATACATATATATACATATACACACCCATATATATATATATATATATATACACAAATATACATATATATATAAACACACGCAAATATAACACAAACACATATATATAGACACAAATACATACATACATATACACACACACACACACACACACACAAACACACAAACATTACTTAATAAATGAAATCATACATATTGCACAATACTCTTACTTTAGACAAAAATATAAGAGATTAATATCTAAACAATCTTATTCTTAAAAATCAAAGAAGTTATGTATGATTAGAGATATGAAACGGGCCGGAGCAGGCAGGGACGGCCCGGCCCGGCCCTTTTTTTCGGGTCCAACCGAGCTGGCGTGTTGTGCCCGGCACGATACAGTTCCTTAAACATAAGACATATCACCGTTGGATGAAGATACTTGTAATCACACTAAAGCATAATCTCTTGCATACACATTCAATACAAAAACTTCCTAATTAACCAATCAGTCGAGTATTATTCTTTTCTAAATATATTTAATTTTAAAATTCTTATTAAATCTAGTGTGTTAGTATTTGTGTAATGACGCACATACGCACGTACCCTTTTAACCAAATTCAAACAGAGGTGTCGCTTGATATCTCTCCTCAAATCCTTCGGGAGACTCTGAACCAAGCTCTCCTCATCCACTCCTCGTGTTTCTAACCATTTATACTGATCGTATCGCCTAACTCGTTCTCGAAGATCCTGCGGGAGCAAGCGATGGCGCATCCATTGCTCCGAATCAAGCCTTTTGATCCTCATCTCCTCTAGCCGTACTGTTAGAGACTGCAAATATGTCTGCGAAAGAAAAAAAAGAGAAAAAAAAAAAGGCCACTCTATGAATCATTAAAAATATTTGATGACATGTTATTTTACTCTACAAAATAGAACACATACTATTATTGATTAAAAAAATTGTTCTTTTCATCTTGCTTTTTTCATGCTCTGATGTTATCTTTACATGAAATTATTAAATTAATACTTATTTTAGTGAAAATAATAACATGTCATATTAGATGAGATAAGTGTCATTACTTTTAGTTAAACATAAAAATTTTATTCGCTCATTTTCATATAAAAGCTTATAATATGGACCAACTAATAATATGGAGATTGTATCAATTCCTCAAGACTCCGACTTTAGTAAAAGATATATGAGAGATTAATATCTAGAGAATCTTACTTTCAAAAATTAGAGATTATGTCCAATTAAACTCAAACTCAAGATGTATCACCCTTGAGAAAGACATTTATCATTGCATTAAGGTATGATCTCAAAAATATGTAAACAAAATAAAAATTTATCAAATAATCAATCATCTCAATATTATTCTAGATCAAATATATTAAATTTTACTTTTCTTATGAGATATGATATATTAATATATATACATATATATAAATATATATAAATATATATATATGCATATATTTTACATATACATATGAAATATATTAGTGATATAATTTAATTATAATGATCAGATGTGTTTAAACCATCACTAATATACTTGATCTCATAAAAACTTCAAAATTAAATATGCTTAATAACAATTACTATTGAGATGATTGACCAATGTAAAAATTTTTCGTATGCATCTATCCTAAAGTTAACAAGAAAGAATTAAGAGGCGAGTAGAAAAATATTTTAAAAAAAAATTAATTGCTATGATCAAGATTAGCATATTCTAGATAATTCTTTCCCTTATGATTAGGCAACATACAAGTTATGTTTGTAAACTACAAATTAGTGTGTTTAGGATTAATCTTAATGATTATTAATGTAAATGAATAATATCCTAATTAAGGTGATTATGATCATGATCATGATCATGATCATTATTCATTATTAAATATGATATCATGAACATTATAGTCATATCAATTCAATTAATTGTTCATCCGAGAGAAGATTCCATAAATGAAAAATTGTTACAATTATTGTTTCCATCAAAGAGAGATAAGCAAGCATAAATTTTCGTTAATCTGAAAGTGAAGCTATGAATTTTATGCGAAGCTCTTGTTCTTGCAGCATGGTAAGTTGGGTATTTCATGTTTATCTAATGGATTTTTATGAATTCGAATTCAACATTGCACATAATAAGCTCATGGAGGAGGAGAGATGGCTAAGAAACCTGGGTGTTTAGCATTGACGGACCTGCATGTTTCCGATCAGAAGTGCGAAGAGGATAAGGCCAGAGATGGCCAATGCTATCGAAAACAAAACCTCCAGCGGATACGTGCTGGTTGCCAGGCCTTGCCCAAGCGTGCTGCAGAACAACACAACGTCTCCATCAGATCCATCGGACAGAAAGTGGACGCGAGCGTTCAATAAAACGCAGTCCGCACCATACCTCAGATTTTGCAGGCCCCACCACAGGCAGTACAGGAACTTGGACGTGAAGTTGCGGGAAGAAACAATGTCCGACGACATGGCCTGGGTATAAATTCCGTAGTGAAATGGCGGATTATCATCGTCAACGACGGCGCACCTGCTGCCGAGGACGTCGTCGCTGATCCGTCGCCAGCCATGGAAACCGGCCAATTCTCTATTACCGCAGTACAGGAAGTCTATGTCACACTTCCCACTCTCTACGCATGCTTTCTGCCAGCACGCGTCTTTCCGTTCCACTGCCAGCAAATACCAGAATGCCCCCGCTATCTGCAATGCAATATCTAATACACCTCACCCCACAGGTTCACACAAACACACGCACGCACTCACGCACTCACGCACTCACGCACGCACTCCCGCACGCACGCACGCACACAGAGGCCATTCAATTATAAACTAGGCATGCATTGGAAAAGCTACTCACGTGACTGGCAAGTATGTACCACAGTAGATAATACGCTGCCCCTGCCCACGCACTCTCGGCAAAGACACCCGCAGTCTTCTTCAGGTTTGAACTTAAAGGTAGGAAGCGAATAAACCTCGGAACATACTGAAGAAAGACGATGAGCAACAAGGCTTGTTTCGTTGCCACTACCTCCGAGCCTTTCTTTTTGTTGTTGAGATACTTCCACACCACGATCTTCGCGAGGCAAAAAAAATAAACAAATAAATAAAATGAACGCGAGGATTTAGCGGCGTGCCGGGCACGGGGCACGGGGCACGACACGGGAGCTGGCCGGCAGGCCCGGCTCACGTGACAATTTCTCAGGTGGCCATTCCACACGCTGCCATTTCTCACGTGGCCATTTCCCGAGACCCCGGGGCAACAGACCGTGTCGCCAAGGCAGCCATGTTAGAGCGAGAAAGAGCGGCGAGAAGGAATTGCAGACCTGTGGGAGGGGAAGCACGGAAAGAAAATCAATAACAAAATAACGACGTAGATATCGGGCAGCTATCTGTGCGGGGTCGATGACAAGTTCGCCTCTTCCAAAAACACGTGAGGACGGTGCGACAAAGGCCGTGCGGAACTGAAGCGCCATGCGGACAAGGTAGAATGCATCCACTGCGGTGCGAAGGGTGGTGATCGTGGCGGCCAGGTTCGTGTCCACCCCGAGGCAGCCCATCTGGTAGTTGAAGACGGGGAGATAGAAGAAGAGCGGGTCGACGGACACGGCCAGAATGCACGATATGACAAATAGCTTATTCCAGAGCAGAAGGGACTTGTCACGGGGATCAAATATCTTCTTCTCCGACACTTTCAGGTCCTCTGGAAACACTCCGGCCCGGAGTGATTTGCCGAACGACGCGAGCCCTGACCCCATTTTCAACGACAGGCTAGCCTTTCTCAGATGACCATGGTTGATCCCGGCTACCTTGAGCCCGCACCTCTTCATTCCATCTGCATTGGAATCCATGGTGTCCAACCTTGAAGGCAAAAAAAAAAAAAAAAAAACAATTTTAAATTCTTATGAAAGACCCAATAACACAAATTTAAAATACAACTGAAGTTATTCTCAGGCGGGGTCATTGTCATGATCGTAAGTCATGTTCAAGAGCAGGGACTGATAAAGATTAGTAAATTTGACGGTCTTACCCCTAAAACTCAGAGATATTACATTTGACTAATCTCCAGACAAAAAGAATACGAAGCCGCTGTCTCAAAAAGACCAGTATATTGACGGTCTTACCCCTAAAACTAAGAGAAATTGTGTCTGATGGTTCTCCAACCCGAGACCTATTGCCATCCATGGACGAAGCCACTTTCTATCACATCAAGTTATTGATTAAAGAAAAAACAATACGTAGGTCAAGCCCAATACACAAAGCTCGTGCTGTAGGGCAGGGACTGATACAGATTAGTACATTGACGATCTTACCCCCTAAACCCAGAGATATTACGTCTGACTAGTCCCCACCCGAGACCTACTGCTGCCCATGGACGAAGCCACTTTCAATCACATTAAGTTATTGATTAAAGAAAAAACGATACGTAGATCAAGCCCACATACACAAGGCTCGTGCTTTAGGGCAGGGACTGATACAGATTAGTACATTGACGATCTTACCCCCCAAAACCCAGAGATATTACGTCTGACTAGTCTCCAACCCGAGACCTACTGCCGCCCATGGACGAAGCCACTTGCCATCGCATCAAATTATTGATCAAAGAAAACCCATCATAATGCTAGTGATCATAAGGGAAAGAAGGAAAACCCTTCCCAATTTCCTGATAGAAAGAGCACGAGGGCATAAAAAAAAGAAAAAAGAGTGTCAGCGCCATGCCTTACGAATTTCTCTTTCTGGCCATCAATAAATTGTGACTTGTAGCCACAGTCAAACATTCTGCCGAGCCTATCTCACGGGCGTGGATTCCACAGGGGCCAACCAATCAACCAGCAGCAGGTAGAAACATCAACTAGTCGAAGCTCCTGCAACACTTCCCCTAGCAGGAAGCAAAAAAAAAAGAGCAGACCATTCACAACAGCATCCTCCATCTGTCATAGCACAGAAATAGACAACGCAGACCTAGTGGCATCGTGCCCAACATATAAACTGTACCAATCACCCTAATTTGATTGCATCCAATTAGGGTTTCAAACATGCAAAACCCTAGTTTTAATTTTTGGGAGAGGTTGCTATTTTCCTCAAATTAGGGTTTTAGATACCCTAAATTGCAATTTTGTTGCTGATTTGGGAGTTGTCATATGACATTAACAAGCATATACAAGAGAATCTCAGATCCGGGTGTGTGCTACAGGAAAATGAGTCATACCAGATATAATTGTTGGGTAATATTTACCACAAAAATATCATGAATTTTATAAGATATGGAGAGAGAAAAATTGACTCATCTTTAACATAAACAACATGTACTTCTTTTCTTATAGGTATTACTAGTTACGTCACTTGTACTCATTTTTTTTATACTCTTGGATAATCAGCATAGCAGACAATACTCACATTACTATAAATTATTTCATATTAATTATTTTTTTCCTTTTTTTAAAAATATTATAGTAGTCAATAGAAAATACTCTAAAATAATTAGATATATATAATTTAGTCTGACTATTTAAGTACTCACTGTATATATTTTTCTTAATTAACCCTATTAATTTTTCTAATGAATTATGTTTTCGGACAACTTAATTTTAATTTTATTTTACTCTAATAATTTTTGTGTGTAAGATCAAAAATCAATGAGAAAATCTTCAATTATGATTGAGCATATTGTATATAATCTTTTTTGATAAACTATTTTGTATAACCAAAAATATTTTATTTTGCTGTATATGTAATTTATTTTTTTGATAATCTGTTTGCATAACCAAATATTTTTTTTTGTTTTAATATTTTCATGTAAATGCAGTAAAGAAAATATTAAGAGGCCAGGGATGCAGCAGTAACATAATAACGGATGTACCACTTCATGATCCGACCCGCTCCGATTAAATGAACTGAGAGATTTTTTGTTTAATTATAAATATTTTATAATTTTAATTTCGAGTGGCTATTTTTTGGACCCGGGAAACTGTTCATCGTTTCTCTCTCTTCTCACTGCGCAATTTATCACAACTGTTCTGTGTTGTATACTGTAAAACTATTTTTGGTTGGTTTAATCTGTAACTGATAAGTATTTTCTGGTGGATATAGCTAGCCGTACTGAGCGACTAGCGAACTACGTTATTTTCGGTGTTTATTTCTCATTTTTTGAGTTTGCCGTGGTTGCCTCCTGGATTGGATATATAAATTACTTGTTTTTCTGTTGTTTCTATATCTTAATATTACAACCGTGGAAACGCAATTGGCCAACATGTTTCAATATTTTTAATATTAGTACAAGAAAAAAAAATATTGAGAGATTAGAAATATAATAATAGTACAATAATGAGAGTCCAGCAGCCTGGTCAGTAAGCTGAAGAAAATTTTGAAGCACCGATCCATCTAAGTGATCCAACCCGCTCCATTTTAAAATATCAAAAAATTATTAAAAAAAATATATTTTTTAATTCTATTTTTTTTTGGCTACTGCCAATACTTCTGCACAACTATTCTCTCATCCTTCTTTCTCTCCTCTATGTGATTTTCTTCCCAATTTTCATCTATGTAAGATATTAATTTTGATTATAATTTATAAATGTATAATATATTTTTTTGGTGGATGTAGCTAGTAGTACTGAACGACTAATGAACCACAATATTTTCTGTGTATCTGCTGTAGCTTGATTTATTATCATTTTCTTGAATTGTAACTGATATACTGTGATTGTGAATATATCATTTGCTGTTTTTCTTCTTATTAATCTATAAAATTAGAAAAAATAGACGTGAAATTATCCAACTAAGCATAATGAATAATATATTTTCTAAATTACTATATATTTTCCTTCTAGATATTTAAGTATATTAAAACTTGTATTTATGCATTCTCAGCTAGGATTGTATCTTGGGTAAATTGTATCGATTTGAGAGTCCACCCAAACCCAACCAAAAATGGTAAAAAAAAAAAAGTTAACCTAGAGGTGTCAAACGGGCCGTGCCGAGCCGGCCCAGCACATTTTTTTCCAGGCCCAACCAGGCTTTCATGCCGGGCCAGGCACGGGACGATTTTTTGGGGGTTCAACCCGGCACGGGCCTGTGGCACGATTGGCCAGGTTCGGCCCGGTCCGGCCGAACCCTAAATTAAAAAAAAATTAGGGTTTCGGCGCCCACTAACGCTAATTTTTAATAAAAAAAAAATTAAGCACGGTACCGTGCCAGGCCAAGCAAGGCACGAGGCCTGGTTGGCCTCGGCACGGCACGGCACGGCACGAGCCCGGGCACGGAAAATTTCCGTGCCGTGCCTCGTGCAGGGCCGGACCAGGCCGGCCCAGTTGACACCTCTAGGTTAACCCAAGCTATGGGCCAAGTTGGGCAAGTTACATCAATTATAACCAAAAATTAAAATATCAATTTTGACAAATATATTAGTACTAAAATTTAATAAATATATCAGATATATCAAAATATATTACTATTTGTAACAACATAAGAAAATAATAAACACAATATAATTATAATTTTTAAATGATCTAAGGATAGAGAATACACCCAATACACAGTTCTCGCTTTCATTTGTAGTTTGAGTGCGGTTAATTTCTCAGCAATTTTATCTCTATAATTCAAAGATATAAATCTGATGAGTTTTAAGCCCATGATATATTATTCCTAAATGATCAGTCATATCACTATTTTATTCACATAAATATTTTTAACATCATAGTTCTTATGAAATCTGATATGTTTTCATTTATATAATCACTAAATTTTTAAATAATATATAATTAAAATATTATTATTTTCTAAATATTTTTGAGATTTTAATTTATTTTATATAAAATTATATTGAATTAATTATAATTATTCTGGATAAAAATATTTTTTTATCCTTTCAAACCTTATTTTTATTGGCATAGCAAGCAAATTTTTTTAAATGCAACAATCACTCGAATTTGATAGAAACCCTTTGGAAAAAAAAAGTACTCTCAACAAATTAATCAATATTAAAATGACTTGTTATATTTACAAGAAAGACAAGTCAATTGAAAAAATTTATTAGAACTTCACTTCTTATTAGCTAGTATTATGTGAGTAATAATATGTTCGATCTGATATACTCAAACATATAAAAACTTATCAAAAATATAACCAAAAAAAGATTTTAGATATCTAAATATTTTTGTTGATAATTATTCATTATATATATATATATATATATATATATATCTTTTATGTGACAAATCACAAATAATTTTTTTCAAAGGTTTCATAAAATAATAAAAATTCAATTTAATAAAAATATTTAAAGAATAATAAATTAAAAAGTATTAAAATACATATCATTGAAATTTAGCATTTATTGTACGAATCCTGAAACTATGTATCATACTTCATATTCTAATACACTCCCATAAAATAGTATATTTAAAAGGAAAACAAACATTTTATTGAAACATGTCTAACATTCATATTTGGGAAAAATATTTCAAATATGTTGAGAGATATAATTTTAATATCATATTCTATCATTTTGTAGTATGTGTCATTTCTAATAATATATCATAGAGAAAATTTATGTAATCTATCTCATAGAATATTAAAATATTTAAAAATAGTTATTTTATTCGCAATCTCTCTCCAAATGAACAAATTGCCACCTAAGACCTTGAGATATATCTAATGTCCAAACATGATAGAAATTTTTTTTCACTATAAAATAGTTAAATTTTAATGAGAATTAATATGTTAAACAAGATAGAAATCTTTTTTTAATAAACTTTATTTTTGACAAAGTATAAAAAGTGGATAAGAGTTCATATGTTAAACTTGGACTAATTACTTTTCTTTTTCATCTACAATCCTAACTGGACCACCAATCAATAGAAAGAGACACCTATCAGATACATAATTATGTCAAAATTATGTTAATCTCATGTAGTCATCATATCTACTAAAATCTTAAAACTATTAAAAATTAATATTTTCAATGATTTAAAATTTTAAATACGTTTTATAAAAAATCATAGGGAGCTAAAAATTTAAAATTTTAAGTAAAAATTAATTAAAAATTTTAAGTTAGTAAAAACCTACGTAATGTTTAAGGCTGAAAATTTGTAACATAATTTAAAAAAAAAACATTTTATCCTTTTTTTTTCATTTCTTTTTCTTTTTCTCATTCACGGTACAATTCAGTTTATAAATCTATCTTATCTTCTTTTCTCTACCATTACAAACCCTAACCCTAATTTTCTTTCATAATTAATTTAAGAGAGAAAATAATAAATTAACTATTTCTATTTTTATTTTTATATTAAAAATTAAGATAGTTTTAAAAAGATTAAATTTTATTGGTTATTTTTTAAATATTTTAATTTCTTTTTTAGATTTATATTTTATTTATGGATATATTTTTTAAAAATTTATTTTTTTTAATAATTAATAATTATAGTGAAAACAAAAATTTCATTAGAAATTATATTTATGTTGGATAATATGTAATATAATAATAATAATAAGGATAAATATGTAAAATACATCATTTTTAGCATTCAGTATTTACAGTTATCAAACAATAAATTTATATTCAACATTTAATTAACAGTAATTTATCAAATAATTTTTCAATACAAATTCAACACTTATAAAATTCAGTCTTAAATTTTTCAAAAATTTATTTTTCAGCACTTATTTTTTTCAATTTTATCAAATAGACCCTTAATCAATAAGCTTAAAATTTATACTAGAAAAATCAGACATCAAATTTGTTCAAGCCAGAGACAATCTACTAAAGAACAAGATGATTTTATAGTCATTTATTCTAATATTAACCTCAACACTCTTCAAAAAGGATAGAAGAGTTATCCTTAACACCCAATTTCATAAGATTTATTGTATTCTCATTTTTTTTCTTTTCTTTATATTTCTTGACAATATTACAATAATCAAATCTCTTCAAAAATATTATTTTATCAAAGATTACATCAAGCGATGATAAAAGAACTCCAATGAGATTTCAAAACTAGTTTCATGTGTAAGTGTATGTTGTTGGTTGCAAGCAAGTTTTTAAAATGAATATAATTTAGAAGTGTCAGACATATCATGTCAACACAACATGGCCATGTATAAATATATGTTGTTGGTTGCAAGTAAGTTTTTAAATGTGATAAGATAATCTTTGATTATCTCATCAAAGATTATCTTATCTTGTGTCATGTTGGCAAGGAATAACAGCCATTTGACCCACAACTGAGTAGACCCGTGTTAGGTAGAGGTGTCAAAAGGGATGTGCCGAGCCCGCCCGGACCATTTTTTTTTAGCAAGGCCGTTCTTTCGTGTCGGGTCAGGTACGACACGGTTATTGTACCATGCCTTGCCTAGCATGATTTAGCAAAGCCAAGCCCGGCAAGGCCCGTCAGCCATGAGGGAAAAGTGTCATGTCGGGTCAGACCTGTACGGGCCTAGTTAAATAAAAAATAATTTTTTTAAAAAAATTTAAAGTATTGTATTAAACTTTATATAAAATATATATTTTATTATATATAGATAAAGTATAAAATATTAAATTTGTAACATGAAATTTATTAAAAATTTAATAAATTACAAAATTTTATTTTTTAATTAAAAATATAATAAAAATAAATTACAAAGTTTAAAATTTAAATTGATAACTTAAAAATTATTAAAAATTTGTAACTTAAATATTAATAAAGTTTAAATTTTTTTTTATTAATTGTTAATAAATTTAGATTATAATTTATTAGAATTAAATTATTGAGTTTTAATTTTTAAATAAAAATTTTAAACACAAAATTAATATTTAATCAAACAAAATAACCAATCGGCCAATAAATACCAAAACAAAGTAAATACAAGTTACAACATAACATAAAAAAAACATACAATCAATAAAAAAAATATCAAAATCAAAAAATAGAATTAAGAATAAATCACAAAAATTATCAACTGTGTCCGTGATCATGAGGTATCAAAAATCAACATTAAGTGGCAATGAAAAGTGAAATGTGACGTGGCGTACTAGCGTAGCATAGCATTGGCAACTAGTGTCTGGCAACGAGCAGGGAAAATCAGTACCCATGTCAATTATCAATCAGCATATCATGAGCAACATTAACCATAACATCAAGAACATTATCATATAGATTATCATCATCAACAATCAACTCCTCCACTTTTGCAGCGGATGCGGATGTGGATTTAGAGCATGACCATGCTTTCGTGCCTGGCCTGGCACGATTTATCAAAGCCAGGCCCGACACAGCCCGCCAACACGACGGGCCTTACCATGCCAAGCCCGGTCGGGCCAAACAAGGCCTTACGGGCCAGGTTTAATTTTTTTTAAAATTTTTAAAGTTTAATATTTTAGTTTAAATAAAATATATATTATATTATATTATATATAGAATTATAGATAACGTATAATATATTAAATTTATAAAATAAAAATTGTTAAAATATTAATAAATTACAAAGTTTAATTTTTTTTATAATGTAAAATAAAATTAGTTTATAATTTATTAAAATTAAATTATAGAGTTTAAAATTTTTAAATAAAAATTTAAACAAAAAAATAAATTAAACAAAAAATTTCGTTAAAAAAAATTAAAAAGTCAAAAAAAAAAAATAAACTAAATGAGAAATGACCAATCAGCCAATAGATACTGAAGATCCGAACTAAAAAAATTTTAGTTTCAACGTAACGTAAAAATAAAGTGAACAATTAATAAAAAATAAAACATTGAAATCAAAAAATAATGGATCATCATTAATCATCAATCGACATATCATGAGCATCATCAACCGCAACATCAAGATTACTATCATATGGATCATCAGCATAAGTAATAACTCCTCCACTTTCGCAGTGAATCCGATTGCAGTCCTATCCCAGCTCTAGCACGAACATGGATGCTAAACATCGAACCATCTCAATCCTTCAAACAGGTCAAAACCTCAATAATATCTAGAAGTAATCTCGATTTCTTATCTGAAATCACATTCACTGCAATAGAAATAGCAGATTCCGATGTTATGCTTGACACCAATTAAATCGGTAGATCTCGAGTCATCCTAGATAGCACGGAAAATGTGGACTCATATGATTTCCACCACAGTAATATATAAAAATTTTTAGTATCAGAATATGATTGAGAAGTAATCGGTATCTAAGTACCGAGAAAACTCGCTCCTATGTGATAGTACACCCCATCATTTCCCTCTCGCTAACTAAATTAAAATATCATCATCTCCGAAGAAGGTATCCATATCCGTAATTATAGTCTCACTACTACTACCACCATACCTAGTATCATAGTATATGAAAAAGTCAGTCAACTTCTAGTGAATGAACCCTTCAAGTGGGTATTCCAGGTTCATGCACAAAGAAATGTAAGTCAAAGTATTTTCTACCTCTTTCACCTTAGCACTAGGATCCATGCATGCAACGAGATAATAAAGGAATGAAACGATGAACCATTATTTTAAATACTTGATTTCCATCTCTGCAACCATATGGTTAAGTATCGAGTCAACTCGATACTTCCTAAACATGCAACTAATGTTACATATGCACATGAGTATAATAAATCGTGGGAGTATAAACAGACGAACACATGTTCTTCGTGTCATAAAAAATATTCAGAAATTTTATAAATGAAATTCTTGAAGTCCAGTCAGTGCAGCTAATAATAAGTTCGTCACTCTTACTATTGTTGGAGTCAGATATCACGTGTTCGTATCCAACACATGACTCCAATAGCATATAAGTGTGATTTCAACGGTGTCTCACATCCAATTAAAATTTCTTCTCAAGATTCGCAGACAAAATGAGACTACCAAACTTTTTTTGTCTGCGAAGATTGCAAATATATTTTAGTATATTACGTATATTATCCAACACTAAGAATACACCTTCATACCCACTTGTACAATCATGTTAATCACGTGAAACATGCATCTGACATGAAAGATCTCTCCTAATGGTGCGTATCTAATATTTCTACAAACATGTTAATCTCTACTCCATTATTAGTTACGTTATTAAATATGATACTAAAAATTTTATTTTGAATTTTATATTCCCCAAAGATTTTTATCATACACTCAAAAATGGACGGGTCATCATGAGGATGAAGAATCTCAGAGAATCCTAAAATTTTTTTTATTGATTATCCAGTTAGAATCCACATAGTGGCTCGTGAGACATGCATAAGAAGATTCATCGTGACTTGTCCATATATCGGACGTCACGGACACCACTCCACTATATGCCATAAATTCCTTAATTATTTATTATTTTTTTTAACTTATATATCTTTAGTATGTCATTCCTAGATGTGAACCTAGGAATCCTATGATAAGCAGGCTGAAAATATGTCTGCATGATGCACACTATCATTGGATCTTCCAAAAATCTGATCAGAAGATCCATTAATGTGTTAAGTCTGATCATGCATTACCTACCCAACTCACTGTGGTATATGAAGAGAGTAGACTTTAAGACTGAACTGGATCCAGTCTCAAAAAATACAGTGCTAAGTAGAATTTGCCTAGGATCTAATGCACCATATTTTTTAGTGCAAAATTCGGCATGTCTCTTACGGTACCTAGTCCCAAACGAATTCTTACAAGTTAAATTTCTCATATAATATTTACACTGTCATTTCTTCTTCCTCACCCCTAAGATTTTTTTGTTTTATTATATTAAAATGAGTCCAAATTAAAGAAGTCCTCCTAGTTTTTTATTTTTTAGAAGTTTGGGTTGAGCCAACTGGAGAAACCAAAATTTCAACAGCTTCAGACCTGTGTAAGATTTTTATTTTTTAAATTTAAATATGTTTCATTATTATTAGTCATTTTTAAGACTTTTGTTAAACAGGACACAAGAAGTAGAGACTATATGATAGATTATAAATTTTACTATTTTAAGATTAGAGAGAAACTAGATAGAGACTGAGAGAGAGAGAGAGAGATCATGTGCACGGTGCAACTCAGTCTAATTCAAAATTACAAACCCGAGTTGAGAGTCCCGAAAAACCGAGCCGAATGATGAAATCCCAAGTCCCGAGAAAGAGAATAGCAAGAATTTTTAGAGAGTGAGAATGTGAGAATAAATATTTATGAAAAAGATAAATATTATAGAGAGGTGTGAGAAATTTTATAGATTAAAGAAAATATTTTTTTTTAATAAATATTTTTTTTGTTTTTTTTTTAATTTTTTATAGAATTTTAGCAGGCAAAATCACGAAGGCCATTGGATTTTGCCCCCTAGCTGTTGGAGGCGAAATCCAACGGCTATTTTTCAAAATTTTTTTTAACGGTGGGGAAAGGGGGGGGGGGGGGGGTTCGTGTCGGGCGGGACCACGGGTCGCATCGGATTGGACTCGTGCCCGCACATTTTCTCTTTTCCCTTTCTGCACCCTGGCGTGGTGATGGGGTGGGAAATCAATCACTCGGATGGAGACTGGGGACGTGGAGTGCAGATCTGCAGAACATGACTCGTACCAGCCGGCCGGCCGTGGCACGGGCCACCGAACCAGTTCAAGCAAGGCACGAGGCCCGATTGATCACAGCACGGCACTGGCCCGGGCACAAAAAATTCCTATCCAGGGCCAGCCTAGGCTCGACCGAATTATGCCGTGCCTCGTGCCGATTCGGGCTAGACCTGTCCGGTTGACACCTCGAATATTAGGCTGTAACACATCATGCTAGGCCATTTTAGTTTTGGGCAAGGGATCGAACATGCATGAATTGAATGTACACCGTTAAAATTTTTAAAAATTTTAATTTTATATTAATGCAAAATAAAAATGAAAATTACTCAAATAAAAAAAATAATTAATAAATATAATATTAATATAATAAATTACATGACATAAAACATAACTAATAAAAATTAAAAACAAATAAAATATCATATCATAAAAAAAAATTACCAAAACAATATGAATTTCGAGACATCATTATCAATCTATGTTTGTAATATGATAATATGAATACCGATGCAAATTTTCATTATTATGTATGCATTTGAAAGTATCATTGTAATGATTCCAATATCATCGATCTAAATATCATACCAGTCATCATCTGCTAGTAACTCTTTGACTTTATCCTAAATGATTAATCTCAAATCTTGTTAATCCTTTATGCATTCAAATGCCTCTATAATATCTAATTGAAATCTTAATTTCCTATCTAAAATAATATTAACTACCAGTCTACCATAAAAAAAAATCTAATACCATGTTATACACCGAAAGAATCAATAGATCACATGACATCTTAGATAGCACAAGATAAATGAATAGTATGATTTATATTAACTCACAATATTTAAATTCTTATTATCATCATATACAAATATTAAACACTAATTATTATCTAAGTACTGTGATAACTCATTCTTATTCTATAGATCACTCTATCGTTTGCCCCATAGCTAATTAAATAAAAAAATAAACATCTTAAAATACAACATCCATGTACATTCTCATAGTATCGTTATAATTATCATATCTAATGCCATAATATATAAACATATTACTTATTTTTTTATAAATAAAACTTTAATATTTATCTACTTAATTCAAGCAAGTGAATAAGCATCTTAATATGTTTTATTATTTTCATCTAACCCTAGGATTCATACAGGCAACCAAACAATACAGAGTTAAAATAAAAAACCAATATTTTAAATATTTAATTTTTATTTCAACAATCATAATATTAAATTTAGGATGTTCGCCATAATTACTAAACATACTTTTAATGTCAACCAAACACCCAAATACAATACAAATAGTAGGAGTGTGTACAGATAAACATATGTTTGACATACCATAAAAAATCTTAAGGAATTTCATTAAACAAATTTATATATCTCAATTTAAATCATTAATAATAAATTCATTAATTTTATTATTAACATAATTAGATATCACGTATTAGTAACTAACACATTACTCTAACTTAAGATAAATATAATTATAATGGTGTCTTACATCTAATTAGTATTATTTCTTTTTAAACTCAATTCATAAATATAAACAATTAAACTCTTATTGTCTGTTAAAAATCCTAAAATATTTTAGTATATTTCTTTTATTCTCACTAATACTAATATATTAATTATGTGATACTTACACTTAACATAAAAAATTCTATCTAACGACTTATCTTTAATTATTCTAAAAAACATATTAATGACTACTCTATTATTAAAAATTTTATCAAAAACTATATTAAATATTTTATTCTTAATATCATATTCACTAAAAATTTATCACACTTGTATATGGTAAAGTAATCAATCTCATAAAATCCTAAAATTTTTTTATGAAATTTTAATTTTATCTTACATAGAGCGGTGAGACATATAAATATTATATCACCATGATTATTTCATATATCAGAAATAATAAATACCACTACTATAGTTTTTGAATTCATTAATTACTAATTATTTTTATAAATTATAATATCCTATTATATCAATCCTACTAGTAAACATAATTGCCTATTTTAATATCCTCCAAAAAACTAATCAAAAAACATATGAACATAATTAATTTGATCATGTCTTCCCTCCTAAAATTATTGTTGTATATAAATGAGATTGATAAAATTAAACTTGATTCAATTTCAAAAATCATATCAAATCTTAAGGTATATTTATTTAAAATTTAATAAATCATATTTTTTGATATATTGATCGACATATCCATTAAAAATGACAAGCAACACATACACTCCTAGATAAATATATTTTATTAAAATATATATATTATACCAATTCTTTTTTGACAAACTTAAAATTTTTATTTTTTATTATCTTAAAATAATTTCACATCACTAAAATTCACCTAGTTTGACAAACTTGATTTATGTTTAACATTATTAATTATATAATAACATAAATTTAAAAAATAAACAAAATTATATATCATAAAAACAACCACATCGTGTTAATTTACTTGAGTAGAAGCTCACTCCCCACAATTATATTTTACTTTTCATCATCTCTCTTTTTCTAAATTTGCTAAGTCATACCAACCCCAGCCATCAACACAAATAATTAAAATAAAAATAAAAATAAAAATTATATAATCACTAAAGACTAAACTTAAAATAAAAGAGCAGAGAAAAAAAGAGAATAGGAATGAGAGAATAAAATTCAAAAAAAAAACTATTTTCTATTTATATAATTTTTTTATATTAAAATAATATATTTTTAATTTTTTTTATTCTTTTTTATTTTTAATCAGCAAGGAACAACAACAATCAAATTTCTAGTAGCAGTGGTCAATAACAAATTCAATAGCTACAATTATTATTTAAAAAAAAAACCTTAGCCAACACTTTTGATGTTAAAGCCAATATGTCATACCAATCACTTTTGATGTTAAATCCCATTACATGAAAACATAATGGGCATGACAACAATAGCCAAACTACTAGTTTAAAAAAAATTGGGCCAAAAAACATTAGTCTATGACACTTGACTCATCCCCAATCATGGGTAACAGGTCACGTGCCTTTGTATAATGCTTAACATGCCAGGCATGAGACATGTTTGGTAATGACCCAACACAGCAAGAGTAATGTCTCGGGCCAAAATGACCTCAATTCAGACATGATTCTAGACTATGTCATTTCACACTAGACACGACTAACTCTGATCATGCCTCAATTCATACTCAAGTCACTCAACCAATTTAAACACGTTTAATATAGGTTCTAATAAAAAGATAGATCATCTTAAGACAAGACATATACTGAGCAAATTTACTTGGACATTTAATATAAATTAACAATATATTTTCTTTATAGTAATCAACATGACTTAAGTATGAAATCTTATTTCACTAATATTATCTCACAAATAAATAATATACCAATTAAACATAAAAAATAAACTTGTTTCATAATGATCTTGAAATGATTATGCATATAAAATAGTCACCTAAGTCTTGAAAAACACAATCATATGTAATTTACAAATTGTAATCACCATTATACAACCTAAAATAATATGAGTGCCTAATTTATAAAATTATCTTACCCACTTTTCTTTGTTTTACAAAAAGAGACATAAAGACTAGGTTAATTTATTTTATTTATACTTAAAATACATTGTGATTACAAGAAACAATGAGTTGTGACTTGCTAATTATCAAACTCAATAATTATCTTCATACTTCAGATAGAGTTGAAAAAAATAAATATTAGTAAACTCTTTTATTTTTTTTCGTATAAAAATAATTTATTTTACGAGTAATATTATCTTGTTACAAATAAAATTTGCAATTGATAATCTTATGAAAATTGAATGTTTGAGTCGTACTCTAGTAGATATTTTTATTATTCTAAATATTAATTTTACTTCTAATACAATCTCACAAGTTAGTTATACACTTTACAGAAGAATCTTTAAAAAAATTAACTATCAAATTATGATTAAATTATATATAATATATACATTCAATATAACTAATTATTTTTTATTATTTTCCTTAATAAATTTACTTTGAAACAACTTGTCACATAATGAGGTACAATCAATATAACTTATTACTTTGATAATCTTATGAAAAGTAACTAAGACTTGGAATTTCTTTTAGTCTTCATAAGCACTTGAAACTAGCCGAGTGTTCAGATTCTAGTTAAGTACCAACATATATCGAGTGTTTGGATTCATAAACATGTGATTTTTTAAAAATTTAGGACAAAGACAATTTATAATAATAATGACAATCACATGTGTGATACTTTGAATACGACTCATGTTTGAGAAGATCAAATATTTATTTTCTTCTCTCATTATCCTTTATAGTAATAGCAAAGTAATAAGGCATATAGTCTTCAATTCAATACTTCACAAAAAGCAAAATTACATAAACATGAACTTATTAAAAAAAAAGATTTAATATTGAATCATTATTGTATCATATTCAAATAATAGAACGACCAATATATATATAGACTAAGATCTTTAATAATCAGTTTACTTTTCTTTCCTTCAAGCTTGTCATTCAGACCTCTACGTACTAATTTAAAGTGAGATATTATAATTTACAACTTTACACTTATTTTTTCTTGATTATTTTTTTCTTGATACCTAATTTTTCTTTGATAGGAACACTCAACGTATAAACTATCCCAATTACTTTTATATATAATTAAAAAAATATTTATATAATGACTAATAATTATGTATTATTGTATTTTATTTCTTTGTAAGTTTAGATTTTAAC
Source organism: Sapria himalayana (assembly GCA_029783825.1). NCBI lineage: Eukaryota > Viridiplantae > Streptophyta > Magnoliopsida > Malpighiales > Rafflesiaceae > Sapria > Sapria himalayana. The sequence goes on from JAREIK010000385.1 coordinate 1,994,433, forward strand.
AAGTCAATGAAGACAATGAATCCTAAGGAGTACTTGGCAAACTTTAAGAGCACTTGGAAGATAATAATTGAGAATTATATGCATACATTTTTGAATAATCAATGTGCTTTGAAACAAATTCAAAATTGCTCGAGAACCCACATGTTTATAAATCTTGGGAACATGAGAGGATACAAAGTTGATATAGAGATAAATGGAATGAGCTCGAGCCCAACTAAAGATGTCAAACAAGCTAAGTAAGTTGAGCCCGCCAAGCCTGACACAAGACATGGCCTGAAAAAGTTGTCAGGCATGGCACATCATGAGTTAGAACTATGCACAAGCCAACTAGTAGCACCACATACTCCAAAGCCTTAGGCATGGCCAGCACAAACAAACATGATGCATATACTTAACATTATTATTTATGATGGAATAAAAAAAATAGAAGTGTGAAACACCTCTTTTTAAACTATTTTACTAATATGGGGCATGTGAAGTGCATGCACCCCATTTAAACAAAGTTGTTATCTTTACCACAAACTTTGATTGTCCGACAGCAATGACAATGCACGTCAACGTCATTGTAGGATAAACATGTTTAAAAAAAAAACACTTTATTAAGATTCAATGTATCTCATCCATTAGATATTTGTCCAATAATTATCAATAGAAATCTAATGGAAGTTGATTTTCTATCAAAAAAATTTTAAAAAATTAAAATTTTAATTTTAATAAATATTTATAAATAGGATATTAACATTTATAATTTTTCATACTCAAAATATATTTTGTTCTCTCTCAAATTTTCATTTCTCTCAAAAAATTAAAAATCTTCTATAAATAAAAAATTAACATCAAAATTTGATTTTAACTTTGCTATTTACACATTACATTTACAATTTAACTTTTAAAAATATTCTATTTTTTAAAATTATGTATGTGTGTGTGTGTAGACTGTGGATAGGAGCCCAAGTGCCCAACTCACCTATCTAGATAAGGCTGAAAGACTATGCTATAAGCTCCTATCCATGCTATAAGCATGGATAGGAGCCCAAGTTACATTTACCATTTAACTTTGGCCAGGGGCCTACCCCTGGCCAAAGAAAGACTATGCTAGAGCAGTAGCACTAGTCAACAACCCATGGGGACTGCTGCAGCTAACCTAGGCTAGAATGGGTTATCTGAGATCATATCGGGTTTAATCCAAGTCAAACCCAATTTGACGCAGCTCGACATACCCCATTTTCCCAGCCAGGCCATCAAACTAGGCCAAGCCTCCCTTCCTTGCCATCATGCAGGCATGGCACAACCCAGTGGGATGGATTATGTTATAAGCAACAGGGCATCTAGCCCGTGTAAACCAAAACAATGGGCCGTTTAACACCTCTAAGTTTATCATTCATGTGGATTAAAAAGATAGTAAAACATACTATGTGACAACCAAAAAATGAACATGACATTCTAGAAACAAAGGGTAAGAATTGTGCAAGCTAGATAGAAATTCATGACATGTGGATTAAAAAGATGCATGCCATTAAGAAATGAAGAAGAGATATAGAGGGGGTTTATAGTTGAAGGAGAAACTTGAAAAGTTGAAAACAAAGGCCAACTTGAAGAAATTCAACAATGATGAGTATAACTTGGGGAGATAAAAACAAGATATAATTATTAATGTATATTAGACATGCTTATGTGCGTTATCATTTGTATGTTGGGTAAGAAGTGCATAGATTTAAATTTGTTGTTTATTTTCATATTCATATACCAAATCACAATAACTTGTAAAAACTCAATATATTTATAAGATTTATTTTTTCTTATTTTGTTTGTATTAGAGTACTCAGCATGTGAACTACCCCACAACATGTATATATATGTGTTTATGTTGTCATTTTCAAAAATGATCAAAAGTAATACCATTTTTTCTCCCTCTCCCTTCACTCTCTTCCTTGTCTCTTCTCTCATCTCTCTCCTCTCTCTCACTTCTATCTCTTCTCTCTCCTCTCCCTTCTCTCTCACTTTTATCTCTTCTCTTTCTCTCCCTTTTCTCTCTCACTTCTCTCTCCTCTCCCCTCTCTCTCCCTTCTCTCTCTCTCTCTCCCTTCTCTTCTCTCTCTCTCTTCATAATATACACATGGTTGATTGTATATATTTTAATTTTTCAAATAATATGATTCTCACATAAATCCTTACAAGTCCAACTCTTTGCCACAGACTCCATCCAAATTATTAATTATTTATCTTTTCATTTATATCTTGCTTGTTAATTTAAAGTTACTATAAATTTTTTTTTAAAAAAAAATAAATCATTAAAATTTAATGCAAGAATTTGATTTGTGCAAAAAATCATATGATGATCATCTTACTTTGAGAGCTAAAATTCATATGATCAATTAAGATTATATTACAAATTGACTATATTGATGACGATGATGATGAGTTTTAAATAGTTTTTCAAAAAAACAACTTCAAATTATTATCTAAAACCCAATAATACAAATTTAAAATCCAACCAAAGAAGCATCTAAAAAAATGAAAAATCTGAAATTGTTCTCACAAGGGTCATTGGCCGATAATTTCTCCAAGTCTTGATGATAGGTCATTGATTATGGAAAAAACAGTATTATCTCTAGCAATAAGGCATTCAAATTAGGAGTGCAAACTGCTGAGAGTTTAGCTGCTAAAAGCATGCAAACAATTTTGATATGGCAGGGACAGCCTCCGTGAGGCATGTAATGCTAGTAAGCATGGCAGATAGGTCTCACCTACAAACTGCTTAATCCCTAATCCAAGAGACTCAAAATTCACAGTAATTAAGAGGCACTTACTTAGCATGCACAAAAATAACTATATATATATATATATATATATATATGCAAATCTCTTGCTCTAGATTTATTCCCTCTTTAATGGTGGAACATCAGATCCAATAGGAAATGAGTATAAAAATGGAAAAAGAATGTGAGCGCCAAACCTTACAAATTTCTCCTCCTGACCATCAATAAGTTGAGATTTATGACCACAGTCCAATAATTTTTGAGCCTGTCTCACACACATGGATTCCACAGAGGCTCATAATCAAGCAACAGCAGGAAGAAATATCAATTAGCCTTTGCTCCTGCAAGACCAGAAAAAGAAAAGATAACTGCGCAGCCAGATATCAGAGCACAATCAACTGGGTGTGGTAGGGTCAGAAACAGCCCTAACAGGATGCAAAGGAAGTGAAAAACATTCATAAGATACCTCACATTCACCCCATTAAAAACAGGCCTTACAGTTGAAGAAGAAACTTGAAAAGTTGAAAAAATTGGGAAACAAAATTACTTGAGCCTTGAGGAGAGAAAAGCTAAGATATGGTTATTAAAGTACCAGAAACACAAAAGACTTAATTTATGTGGCTAGTGGTACTAGGCTGGCTAGGCCTAGGCCACGACTCGACTATCATGCTGGCTGCCGACACGAGGCAGCCTACGCCCCACCATCATCAAGTAGAGCATAGGCTGGCTGATTACCTCACAATTTTCAGCATTATTACTGAAGATCACTGCTTCCATGTACCGATGGGCTAGAAAAATGTTATTGATTGTGGGTAGACTAGAATTACACCATACAATAATTCAAGGAATAAAGAAATATTAGTTTTTTGTCTCCCTACTGCCCTCATCAATAATAAAATATATGGGAACTACATGAAGATAATTTCTTTGGGGTGCCCCACAATTCAAGAGGGTGCCCTACGGTTCAAGAGGGTACCCCCCCAAAAATTGCATGGAATAAAGCATGAGCTCTTACATATCATGGGGATCTTGGTCTTCTACATTTATCTAGGTGGAATAAATCTTTCTTAATTAAAATATTATGACAAATAAATAAAGAATTGTATTGAAGTACTTTGTGATAATAGATTCATGGAATGTGGAGGACAACTTTGTGACATTATTATGCATATGTTATGTTAATGTCGTGATGTGAAAAGAATTTGCAACTAATGTCAGTAATACCCTTGAATATGATAACACAACATGTAAAAAATATCATAGCATAGCATAAATTCACAAAATATGATTTTAGTTCTATAATAATTATGTTGCGATGCAACATAAAAAAATGATGTGCATTCATATTATCATTCAAGTATTATCATGACTTTATTTTTATAACATGATTGAGAGTTTATGTTTTGGCCGCAACGATATAAAAATAACATGATTAAAAATATGTTTTAGAGCAAATACAACTGTGACTCAAAAATGATGACATGGCCAAAAAGTGAGCGATACAACATTGAGAGATGTTGGGATAGTGTTGCAAAGCATTTCATATGTCAAATACTGAATAAAACTATTTATTTTAATAAATATTCACAAAATGCTATAAATAAAAAAAATCTAAAATAAATAATTTCACTAAATTATAATTTTTGATAGAATATGATGAATAATAATCAAATTGAATGATTTTTATGTGAAATTGAGACTTTGTGAATTATTAAGAAGGGAGAGTAAAAAATTATGTAAAATCATAATATTCCTTGTGTTGTGACTTTGTTATACCTCATTAAACTATAAGATATTTTTGACATTCATTCTTAATCAAAATTCTACAGAAATAATCATGTCAAACTTCGTACATCACAGCTCTACCACCTCATCAACACAAACATTTCATTGACATGACTTTGTGGATTGTTAAGATATTATGTGTGTATTTTATTATTTTGAAATAGATTTGTAACGTACATATGCACACAATAATAGTGGTGTTCATTTTAAAGAACCACAAAATATCATAGCTATTAAATTACATATATAAGTGTTATTCTCAATCATAATCTTTAAGTAACTTATTACAATGAGAATAATTGTTCACACTAATATAATTAAATCCACATATTTGCAATAGTAACAAACCTCATGTGGGCACCACATTAAATATACATACAATATGAACATATGCACTATTGTGCATGTGTGTGCACAAGTAATATTTGCATTGAAAATACATTAATTTACAATCCACACATGCATTTCTATACTACCATGTATATATATGAATAAATTAATACATACATGAATCTATATATCTTTATATATCATGTAGCACATAAGTGCCAATTTGTAAAAGCATACACATAAATATTATATATATATATATATATATATATGTATATATATGTGTTTATATACAAAACATATAGACACTTAAATAATTATATATCTACTATAGTATATAAAGTATATGTAGACATAAATTATCTTGCATGCATATGTGTATTAATTGGGATTAAAAATAAATTTATTTGCATATATATACATGTGTACACACATGCATGAACATGGACATAAACATGCACAAATACATATGTATACACCATGTGTGTGTGTGTGTGTGGATAAACAGTACATGCATGCATACATCTATACATAGATAACAATATATAAGTATATAAACATACATATATTCTTCTGAACAAATAAATGGGTGTGTGTGTGTGTGTGTTGCACAATATATACTACAATATGTGTGTGTATGTGTGTGGATAGGCAGTACATACATTCATCGATACATACACACACACACACACACACACAAAATCATATAAGTATATATATACACACACACACACACACATACTATTGTAAATATAAGTGTATATATAGATGATACACAAAATCATAACCCTTTACAGATAGACAGCATATACATAAATAAATCTATATATCCACAGAAATAAGATAAGTATACATAGACATATATACTGCAGTACATATACATTTATATATACTGCTGTATGTATTTATTCAGATAGACATTACATGCATATATATATATATATACACACACAAAGCAGCATATAAGAGTGTTAGTCAAAACACACAGATATATATATATATATATAATGTCTATATTTCCAGACATTATACACATACAAAAATCTATATACCTACAGCAATATAAACTGCCAAGTATATAATGCTGCGTATATACATATATGTATACTACCGAGTATATACATTCAAATAAACAGTACATATACACCAACATTTATATATATAAAGCAGAATATAATTACATAGATAAACATATACTTTTTGTACATATATGTTCGTCGACAGTTATTGCAGTACACATATTCACATATATATACATACATATATATATATATATGTATATATGTATGTGTGAATGTATGTATATATAGCTGGTACAGTTTACGAAAATACAAATTAATGAACCCAAAATACATACCTGGATTCACTCATAATGTGCCCCCGACTTCAAAAACATTGTATACTTACAATTTGGGTTCCAGCGACCCGAGGCAAAATCCGACAGAACCAAAACACAGTTCACAACCTATGCAATTTGTTTATTAGGGTTTCTATAATTTCGACTAGGCTGGCGCAATTTGGCATAGGAAAGGAGAAGAGAGGAAAGAGGAGAGTGCGGGTATCGGGGTTCGGGCGTCAGTTCGTATCTGTGTTTTGGAGCAAACTATGGAAAAGAGCGAATAGGAATGAGACGGAGGAGTCGAGTCAACAGAGAAAATTAGAGTGCAAGAAGAATTTTCGGGAAGAGGGAAAGGCCGGTCGGAAAGTGCCAAAGTATATTTAATAAAAAAAATCCTCTTTTGAATAATATTTAATTAAAAAAAATCTTCTTTTGAGAAATATTTAATAAAAAATAAACCTCTTTTTAAAAGTATTTAATAAAAAAAGTCCTCTTCGACATTAAATAAAATATTTATTTTTTGAAAAAAATATAATTAAAAAAATATTTTTTAAACAAATTTAACAAAAAAGATATCAAAACAAAAATATTTATATTTTTGTGATCTCAATTCTCAAGTAATTAAGCTCAAAAATACTTTTACCACTTTATAAAAAAAATAAAAACAAATATTTTTGAAATTACAGTTTTGCAAATAATATTTTTTGAAAACACAGTTTATAATCATTTATATATAGTTATAAACATTACAGCATAAATTTATATATGTTATATATTGTCATATGGTTAAACATATTTATATACATTTACATATGATTATATATATATATATATAGTTATATGGCTAAACACTATTTCTTTTTTAAGTTTGTGAGCATATATTTTCAAATTTCCCTATTTATGAATATTAAAATATAAATCCATTTTTAATTTTGGAGCAATTTTTTAAGTTTTTTTTTCTAAGAAGACTTTTCATTAAATATTTTGAAAATGAGATTCCCGGCTCCCCCCTATAACTTTCCTTTTAATTATAAGATGGATGGAATAGGGATAAAATGGTCAATTTATTTGAGAAATAATAAAAAATTAATTAAATTTTATTATTTGCGACAAATTATAAAATGATATATTTAACTTAAATATTAATAATTTTCATTTTTGTAAATAAAGCCAAATGTTCTCGTTGGGTATAATTTTCATTTATTTTGTGCATCAATATAGATACATTCTAATAATAATAATAATAATATACAGTTGAGTATTTTTAAAAAACCTTGAACTTTTTCACAAAATCTAAAAATAAAATATGATACACAACTAATAATATAACACACACACACACACAGAGAATATACATATTTATAAACATATACTATATATGGTTATACACGTATAGAGTATACATGTTTTGAAAACAGTATTTTCAAAAATTATAACTTTTTTTACCGTAGATTAGGATATTTTTCAAGTTTCATTTTTTACAGTAGTGGTACCAAAAAATAAAATATAATTAGTCAATTTAAAGTATTATTCACCCTATGAAGTATGACCATATGATATAGCTTAAGATATATAAAAAACTAATGTGCATAATGTTGCTTCTACAGCCACAATTTCAAAAAAAAAATCAAAAAAAATCAAGAAAATCAAGAAACTTAGAAAACCAAGAAAATCAAGAAAACCAAGAAAATAAAGAAACCCAAGAAAAACAAGAAAAACAAAAAAAAAATCAAAAAAATCAAAAAAAAATAAAAAAATTAAAAACCAAAAAACCCAAAAAAAAAAAAACAAAAAAGCAACAAAAATACAACCAACAAAAATAAAACCAAAATCAAACTAAGAAAAATGTCCATGGACCCGCACGAATTAGACCTTATTGCAAGAATGGACTATAGGAATATGATTTATTCATGAGTAACTAAGAACAATGCACCTACCCATACTTACTTGGAGATGAAATCAACTGAAAAGGCTCACCTCAACATGGGATTAGTCAAGATGTGCATAAGCAGATAAATAAACAACCATGGTTAAGAAAAAAAAAACAAGAGCAAGAGCAATGTGTAGCCTAAAGCAGCAAAAATATCAGAGAGAAGAGAGAGAGAGAGAGAGAGAGAGAGAGAGATACATTTTCACTAACTCATATACATGTAGTACAAAGCATAACAAGTGTGTTTCTATTTGATCACCAATATCTATGGTTCAATGAAAAGAAGATTGGGGAATACAAAACAGGCCTCTGGGATAAAGCATTTGGTAAACGGGGCGTAATCTAGCAGTTAATATAATGCTCAGCAAGACCCCCAATGCACATAAACATGATAGAACAAGAAAGGTTACCCAAAAACAATTAGGGCCTAAGCATGAAGAGCTACCCTGCCTGGAAGCTTCTAGATCATACACATAGCCTGCGAGAAGACCTGAGAAAAGAAGGGCTCCCACAGGATTCCCCAACAACACGAAGTTGTAGATCACACCAAAATGTTTCAATCCGAAAAGTTCCGACACGGCCGGCACCATCACGGCATACAAAACCCCATAGCAGATGCCTAGCAGCGCCGTCCCTGCGTAGAGAATAGTGCTCACTGTGTATCTCAATAGAATGAAAGTTATCACCATGATCATCTCTGCGCATGTCATCCACAAGGTTCGAGGAATCATTCTCGTCCTGGAATCATATGATTGTGTTGTGTTAATCAAGAAATGTAATTTGCACGAGGTGGGCCCCAGCCCAACTGGGATGTGCCCCAACTGGGTGGTGGCCCAACTAGGTCGTGGCCCAACCAATTGAGCCCTAAAGAAAGGTGGGACAACCTGGCCCATTTAAAGAGGGTAGATGGTGGGAACCAAACTGTATGCAACCAATTTACCTATAAAGATCCACAGTCAACCATTAATACTATTGACTATGTCTAAGTTGTATTAACCATAATAAACATGTTCTAGAACACAATTTATTGAATTATTTTTTATTGAGTATGTTTGAATTGTATAGAACGAGTCATTCAGATAGGTTTGATTAATTAATTTGAGTAAAATTCAATTCCATTTAATGTAAATTAAATTTAAATTTAAATTATTTAATTAACATTATATTTTTTTTTCATTCTACCATGTTATTTTATGTGAATAACAAATATGAATCTATCTCTCTCTCTCTATCTTTATATCTATCTATCTATCTCTCTCTCTTCTTTTCTTTTCCTCTTCTAATACTGCAAGAACTAGATTTGAGGATGTGTGGTGTGCTCGAGCATTAATCATCACAATAACACTTGATTTTTCAAAATGATATCAGGACTTACCATTGAGAAATATACATTTTTAGCCATTTAGAAGTGTCTGTGCAAGTTTTTTTCTTATGATTTATCATTCAATTCTCTTTAGGTTTAAACAAATTAGTTGTTATAAGATGTTATTATAGACATCATAGAACATATAATTCTATAGTATCTACCAGTTGATCTCTTGGCTAGGCCCTTTTTTTTGTAACCTTTTGATATATATATTGCCTATCTCATATTATATAATTTTAATAATAATAATAATAATAATAATATAAATATAATATTTATAATAAATACAAATATTTGTCTAAACATGTCATAAATTCGCAGCACACTAAAGTATATACAATTAAATCTTAATTTATAAATAAATATATATATATATATATATATATATATATAATAAATACTCAAATATCTACAATGACAAATGATTAATAGTAATATTTCTATAATATATACTTCTTATACTACATGCGATAAAATTTGAAATTTAACATAATCATTGTATTTCTTTAGGCTATTGGGATGACTTATCATCTAGAAAGTCCTCATGTTGTATGCATATATTAAAGGTTATGTTTTGCTGTAATAACAAGTATCTTCATCCAAGAACAATAAATCTTAGGTTCGAGACACACTAGACACAACTTTTTGTGGGTATTACTATCAAGAAATTAACTTCTCCTAGATCTCGTGCTAAAGAAGAAGCTTTGTGCACTAAGTATTGTCTCCTCCATTGCATTTCTCTAAGTTTTTGAATTGTAAACTAATAAATAAAGAACATATACAATGTACTTTAGATCTTATATGGGCTGAGATTCATATAGTGATGTCCACTACACAAATAAAATCGTCTGTCCCTGTGTTGCACGGACACGAATACGGACACGGGGATACAACGCGACAAGATACGGGGACACGGTAAATTCTAAAAAACTAGGATACGGATACAACTAGGATACATCATGATAAAAAAAACAAAATTAAAAATAAAAATTATTAATTATAAATATTAAGTATTTTAAAATAATTAAAAATACTGTATTTTAAAATAATTTAAAATTCTGAACTTAAGAGAGAGGAAAGAAAATTATGATTCTCTGAGCATATTCATAAAGATGACTGCAAGTGATAAGCACATAAGTAATGATAACTATAGACTCACATTAGATCTTTTGTCATATAAAATAATAATCATTCTCGATATATTTTATTTGCTCGTGAAATACTAAATTAATAATAATATGTTAAACTATATGACTATCATAGTAAAGTATCGCCGATCTCTAAACTAACAAGCTCAGCTCTTCTAAAAAATGATTGATCAATTTAAAACTCATAAATAATCAAAATCATAATTTTATATTCTATATTTATATATGACCTAAAAATAATTATTTATCATTTGCTTTACCAGTTAATAAAATTACCTCCAAAAAATGAGAGATAATGATGATTCATTTTTCTTTTGTGATCACAAGAATCTGACTAGAATCTGAATATGCTTCTACTCGGATATACTCTGCCTCTAAGTAAAATTAGAGATCATGGAGCCCTTGTCATATATCTAAGAATTTGAAAAACCATGTCGATATGAATCTATATGTAAAAACTAAAAATCAAAAAAATAATTAACTATACTAATAACATAAATAATATCGATATGTCGAGATCAAATAAAATATTAAAAATATATTTACTCTATGAATAAAACTATACATCATATATAAGCACCCTTAAAACCTAGAAAACACCTTAGGGCATTCAGGATTTTTCATTTGAAACTTGATTTACAAAATTAATTTCAATTGAGATATACATAAATGTTACAAATAAGTCACGTCGAGCCAGCATGCCTATTTCATAGGGTAGCCCAGCATGACCCACTAGCCCATTGGTAACCCGACATGACCCATACAGTGTTTGACCCAACATGGTTCAAACCCAAGCCAATATGGGTTCTACTAGGGCTCACCCGGGCATGGGCTAACAATTAGCCGTGGCTCAATAAAAATGACATGTGATATTCAATATCTGACTTGGGTCAAGATTTCTGCCCGACCTGAGGCACAACTTGGGCATGTTTCATCATCAGACTAAATTTAGCCTGGGAAGGCATGTTTCGAGGAGCATGTTGTGGCATGTGCTATTGTGGAATGCAGGCCGACCTCCTATTCCAACATGACACATGCTACAAGCCATTTCAGTCCATGCATATGAGCAATGCCAAATGACATGATCAAAGAAAATTGAAAAGAACAAAAAAAAAAAAAAAAGCTTCAAGCTTTGAAAAAGTATAGAAATATGAGCAAGCAACAACCTGACAAAGTATTCAGAAGCAGCGCCAGATCCGATACGCCCAACAAAATTGCAGAAGCTAAAGAGTGCTAGCAGTGTTGTAGTGTCGTTTAGGCCAAATGCAACTCCAATCTGAGCCAAATTATTAAGGACGGTGACCCCAGAGCCAACGCCGAGAAAATAAACAGCCCAGAGGAGCCAAAAATCAGCTTTCATGAGAGCCTCCTGCAATTTAAAATCCTCCCCCCTTCTTGGCTTCCTCTTGTTCTTCACGGCTCCTTCTCCCACAGCAAGAAGAATCTCTACATCAGAAGCATCTTCACTTTCAGCAAAACTCCCAAGAAAACCAGCTGAAGAAGATGACATTAGCAGTGGCTCTTTTGATGTCGATCCGCCTTGCTGCAGGGCCAAATGATCAGTGGGATCTCTGAATGAGAGATTTCTTTGAGATTTCTCAGGAAAAACTGTCATTTTGATAGGAATAGCAAGGGGAGACATCAGAAGAAGAATCATCACGACGACCGATACACAAGAAACAGAGTTGCTTTGTGAAATCGTGTGGCTTATTATTGTGATCGTGAGAAGATAAATGGCAAGAACAACACTGGAAGCTTGGGTGAGTATGAAATGGATATGGACCGAGGAATCCTCTCCGGAGATTGGAGAACAGGGGCGAATAAGTAACATCATCACTAAGCAGATCACAGGAATGCCAAATGCAATGAACCCAATCAGCTTTGGAGCAGAGTTCTTGAAAACTATGCTGTACAGAACAGTGTAAACTGCTGCAGAAAGACCAACGTAACCTTTCAGAATGCCAGAAACGGTGCCCCTGCTGAGTGGGAAGTTCCTCATATTGGTTACCAGAACGGCTGTGCCAAACCATGCATTACTATTCGTCGCCACGACGAGTGCAAACCATAACTGCCATAACAAAGATTACAAGGTGAGACAGATAGAGCATCTTCTTGGCATCGTGTTTCAATGCTCACTCCTCGACAATTTTTCCAATATTCCATAATCAAATTCTTACAATACTGATCATTAGATCATAGACTGGAGTAATTGTGTTAGTGAAACGCGATAAAATGGAATTTAAGAAACAGCCATTTAATTAATACAACTCGGACAAGTATCTGCTACCTCGACAAGTTATAAGTTTGGCCTGCACGGGAACATATAAACAGAGGAAGAGAAGTGATTGTGGTTCACTCACCAGCCAATAGGGCAACCCAATTACAGTTTCAGTAACGGCGAGCCACAGAACGCCATACCCAGTGAAACAAGAAACAATACCGACAGAGAGAACCACCCATGGAGGGAATTTGTTGCAGGCAATACCTGGGAGCAAGCCCACGTTCTCTCCGATATCATTGGCCACGCCTAGGATTGTTACCTGCTGCTGATTGAAACCTAGAACTGATTTCAGTGCCGAAGAATACAGCGGAAAATTGTACGCATTTCCTGCTGATATCTGAACCCATACTGCAGCTGCTAAGCCCACCCATGGAGGCCTGCTACCTGCTTTCAGCACTATATTTGGCATCTTCTCACATGCTGTTCAGACTGGGCATTTTCAGTAACCAGAATCTAAGAAACAAGACTACGATCACGACCACGATCAACTGCTAAGCCTAGACATGTCTCTTCGAAAAAACACGGAAATTAATTTGGATTTTGGCACTCCCACTCTCCTTAATATATTTTTTTTATTAAGATTCCATTTGTAAAATATTAAACAAAATATGATTGCTAAGGTCATCTAATTATATGTAACAAATATTTGACTTATAAAATTTTATAAATTTTAAAACAAAAAAATATCAATTATAAAAATGGGTTGCATCATACCCAATCCACCCTAGATTTCTAAAGGTGGAGGTGTTTAGAATCATACATACAGCCTCCATGTCATATTAAATATTAACTTATGGAATGCCACATGAAATGTATCACTACGTCAAAACACTAAGTCCATGACAGATGGGTGCACCAAGGCAGGTGGATTATGGTAGATTATGGGTTTCATCTGGATCAGGTGGTCTCATTTGATATATTTAGTAGCATGGGAGCATAGGCTACAGGGGGTGAAAGTTAAGTGTGTGAGAGCAAATTTTCAAGGTGCTATCATGGTTACACCAAGAGGTGATATTGCATCATAGGGTGGGTGGTGGATGCCCCATTGGTCTGGCATGAGTCAACACAAGCATAGGTGGTGATATAGTTCATTATGAGCAAGTGGTGGTTAATAGATTTATTCATTTGAAATTTATAGAAGTGTTTGCATGAGGAGGCATACCAGATTGGACGAGGGAGTATCATAGACTATTATTTGGCTGTGTCTTTGACTTCTATTGGCCATATTTAGTTTGAGATTCATATTCTTTTTGTAAGTCATGTGATCATTGTCAAAAGACAACCAGTTCAAGTAGAAAAGATTGGAGTTTTTGCTTGGGCGATGACTTGTGAGCATGTAGGGATGCATATAAGATGCCCATTTATTTGGTACTTTATTGATTGTTGTTGGGGAAGCCATGCTACCTTCCAGTTGAGTTAGAACATGAAGCTTACTGGGCTATCAAAAGTTTCAACATGGAGATGGATCAAAGTGGAGAACACAAGAAGTCGCAACTACATGAGTTAATAAAAAATTTATAATGATGCCTATCAGAATACAATGATTTATAAGGAAGAGATGAAGGCTTTTCTTGACAATATGATCTCTAGAAAAGAGTTCAGAGTTGGTCAAGAGTCATTTTATTCTAGTCGTGGTTTTGTTTGTTTTCGAGCGAGTCTCATTCTAGTTGGATTGAATGTTTTATTGCTACTAATGTTTTTCCTCATTGTGTAGGTGAAATTCAAAGTAAATTGTAAAATATCCAAGGTTAATGGTCACATACTTTAACCTTTCCACAAAAGTCCCCTAGTAGAGACTGTGGAAAAATTAGGACTCTGAGGATCCGATTTTTACTAATTGAAAAAAGAAGCATTGAGTAGATCTAATGACAATAAACAATGGTGTTGTTTTGGGGGAAACCTAAGGGGAGTTCATCTCTTCATCTTCTTATTTATTCTTGCATAGTTTGTATGTAACCTTACATTAGAGACAATGTAAGTTTTATAGGCAGTGTTGAAAATTTATGTATTTCAAAAAAAAAAACTTTTTTTGAATCATGGTTTTCAATGATTCTTGGTTGTGTATACCATGAGTAAGATTCAATTAGGCTTAAAAAATTCATTGGAATGAATAAATACTTAACCTTCCAACTCAAAATTAATTAATCTTGCAAGTTTCCTATACAATAATAGTGACCGAATATGGAGGACAAAAGCTAGAGAGATTTTGAGTCATCCATATCAATTTCACTATTTTCTTTCAAGTGAAATATTATTCTGTGGATTTGTTTCTTTAGAACTTGCCTTGATTGTCTTCGAAGTCATATTGACACATGCATGCAAGAAAATGATCAATATCTTCTTTCTTATCGGTTAAATAACCCAAACAATTTTCCTTTTAAATAATTTTTCCCTTTGTTGAACCTATTTTTAATCTATATTCATTTATTGTGAACTCACCATACAAGCTTAAAACCACCAAAAAAACAACTTTCTCACCCTAGGTATAGAATTAGTGGAGCACTATTCAACATTATGATATATATATATGTGTGTGTGTGTGTGTGTGTGTGTGAACTATATAGTATTTAATTTGTTTTGTTATCTATTTCCTTAACACTCTATTTTGTTTAACTATTTTATTTATAAGTGCATGAACTAATATGATGAGAGAGTTGATACATGATATTGGAATAATAATGAGGGTCCCACTACCAGGTCAATGGAAAAAATTTTTTTTTGGGGCATTACCCAATCCGCTTTGAAGATCCAAACCATTCTATTTTATATAGAACCCTAATTGTTATGTGTGTGTGTGTGTGTGTGTGTGTGTGGTGTATCTGTAATCACAAATGTGTGCTCTATTCTTTTTTTCTCTCTTGATTATGTACTAAAACTTTTTGAGGTTATTAAATCTGAAAGTATTACTCAATTTTTTGGTGGACATAACTAGTTGTATTGAATTACTGGTGAACCACAATAAAACTGATATTTGTCTATGGTTGTGTTTTGTTCTTCTTGTTCCTTATGATATTTTATTATATTTTGCACAATCCATTTATATTACATTCAATATAATTACTATATATATACACATAGACAAAGAATTCTAACAGCTACAAATAAGTATAGCAGTGTTTAGATTGTGCAAAGGCTACTTGACTGGTTAAACGGAACATGTTCTCAATTTGGGTGTTTCATTATTAACTTTTATTTTTTGTTTGTTTGATCTAGAAAAAAAAATAAGAAAATGAAAAAAAGAAAATAAAAAAAAATGCGTGATAAAGGAAATTGTTTTAATCTATGTTCAAAGTTCCTCTTAGATTATAAGGGAGTATATTTATGCGTGATATCTAAAATGGTGGAAATTTTTGTAAAAGTTTATTCCCTATGCAAATGAAAAGTGCTCTTTTCAAAGCATGAGTTTTACATGGTTAGATGTTTTAAATTCAAATTGAAGAAGTGGTTGAGTGGAGTGACTAGTATTATATGTCTAATTTTTAAGCTTGAGTTGATTTATTCTCTCCACTAGTTTCAATGGCTTCTAAGCTGCACTTTCCAATATTTTCTACCTTGATCCTAAGCCACATTACAACCTTTGAAAAGTCCTTGTGATTTATGTTATGCATGTGATCGTAGTAGTGAAACATGATAATATATATAAACTTATGGTAGATCATTTACTTTGGAATGAACGTGAATTAAACACATACTTTTAAAACACCTGAAAGTTGAGTATTTATTGCTGTGATGGTCTACATATTTAGTTTAATCCATTTATGAGAGAAAATACTGACTAAATTATTGTAAGTCAGTATTGTGACTTTAGGTTAATTCAAACACATACTAATAAAGCCACAATCATTCCTAGTATTGTGACTTTAGGTTATAAAGATTAGATTAGATGTATTAGTCATGATCATTCCCAAAATTACAAATTTTTATTCTAGAAAGAAATTGTCTTAGTCACAGTCATTTCCAATACCTTGACATTATGTTCTAAAAGATTGTTACATTGGTCATGGTACTCATTGCTATTGTAACTTTGGTACTTTTGAGAAGATTTGATGAGACAAAAATTATAACCTCAAGCCATCACTATAGCTTCCAACTAAAATCATCACATGATGCCTCAAAGTATTTAAACAACACTTAGAAGAAATAAAGAAAAAGGGCTAGAGGAATTGGGTCTCAATCTAAAAGCCACTACAAGCCCTAGGTGCTATGACTCCAACCCCCAACTAGGGGCAAATTCAAGGTTAACGAGGGTAACACTTGATTGAGTTTAGGTTTTGACACTTAGATACATATTTGAGCATGCATTAGGAACTCTTGATTCATTTGATATGCCTCTCAACATATTTTGCATGAAATCTTTTTTAATGTTAGACTTAATTGATATCTAAGGTTAAATCATGTACTTGTGTGTGATAGACATATTACTTTTTTATGATTAATATTTGTGTTAATTTTACATTGTGGAATATTGATTGATATGAACATGTTATAGGACTAAAATTTAGGATTATTGCTATATCATATTTTTATGTATGTTGAGCATGGTGGATGGTATAAGTATATCATGAGACGTACTCATGTGAACAATAAGAAGAAAGTAACAACTATTCTAATCTTAAAATGCAAGATAAATTCTTGTGCAAAAACTTTAGTTAGAGGGAAATTTAATCATTTCTAGTATGATGCTCACTAAGCCAAAAATACAATAAGCTCATGACTAATTATTATGTATTTCTAAAAAAACTAACCTCAAGTAATATGGGGGTTAAGTAGAACATCTATCCTAGGAATTTCATCATAGTATGTGAGTCATATATTAGTCATGGTAGATAGAAACAAATAAGTCATGTGATACATGCAAGATATGATGGTGGTAACAATAATATCAATCAAATTTTATTGTATAATTTTTATATGTGAGATTCATAGAGAGAGTATATTAATTATCATATATATAATACTTATGAAATTAAAAGTATTAATACATTTATTACCACATTATCTCATGTCTTTAAGACATTAGAGGTCAAAAGAATAGAAGACATGGTGATTGAGCTATCAATGGAACAATATGTTACTTCAATGGTGAATCAAGAGGACAACTAAGAAAGGATTATCCTTGGTAGTGATAGTTTAAGGATGATAACCACCTTGTTTTCCAAGAAGGCACATAAGTATTTTTATACTAATCTACCATTCATTCAGTAATCAAACACAACATTAAATAAATGCTTGAAAATTTTCTTCACACACAAAGAAGTAAGTTAACCCTAGCATCAAAATATCTTGTTGAAAACTCATGCTGATCAATTCAATTAGAGAAGTAGTTAGTTTACTATTGATTGCTCATACTACCAACTTTGTTCCTATGTGATCGATATCTCAACTTATATTCATTTTATAATTTATATGACTCATATACTTGCATGATTATATTGAATGAGAGACAATCACTCAGCAAGATTTTTGGATCGTGTCTTTCCAAAATAAGATTTGACACCATCACAAATTCACAACACCAATGGCACCTTCATAAATGACTCCAATTTCCAATCACAAATTTTATTTCACTTTAATTCAGCTCAATTTTTTAGCTACTCAAAAGTATCACATATGTGTTAAAAGTAGTTTAGCCACTCTTTTATATTAATCACCATATCATCAATATATACTTTCATAGTCTTTCCTAATAATTCCTAGAATATCTTATTACTATGCTTGGAAAAGTATCTCTACTACTTTTTTAGCTTAAATGCATTACCTTGTAGACATATGATTTATATGAGAGGGTGAGGAAGAAATGCTTGTATGAATTATGTAGATGCATCATAATTTAATGGTAGGTAGAGAATGTCTAAAAATGAGAGCATTCCATTAACAATTTTGGAAACCATAATCTGATCAATTTGAAGAAATGTAAATTTATCTATCAGAAAGCAATACTTAGATCAATATAGTTGATGTTGACATTCTATTTTCTTTCTATCTTAACACAATATCCATGTTTACTAGTGAACTTAGGTATTTTTCTCCCCATAAGAACAATGCACCCAACAAGTTAATAACTCCATCATGTGTGATTCTTGAGAATATCATGAACATGTTAGGGGCCACAGATAAGTGTATTCAATTATTATTTGATACTCTATGTATCAATTTTTTTTGAATGATTTGACATGTATTTACTATTGTATTTATACATATTTAAGCATTTATTGTAGAAATTTCACTAAATGTCTATGTTAATGAATGTTAGTGAAATAATATTTATTTTGGGTGAAATTTATAGACTCGGTAGATCGAAGACTTAAATGAGAGAGAAATGATAGAGTTGTGATATTTCCAATTCATGATTGGGTATATCTTCTATAATCTTACTAAGTAGTTATAACATTACTTATTGGCTAATTCTACAAACCAATCATAATAATATTTATACATCACAACTATACTATTAAGTTGAAATAATTATTTCACTATGTAACATAGTCTTTATGTATATGATATTTTCTTTAAGTTATAGTCATATTATCTCTAAAACACATATCGACTGCCACATTATTTTCACATCGTCGTAACTAAGAACCCCATTATTATAATTAGTCATGGTAATTTATAACACCGAGAATTATTCAATATATATCCAAAACACCAAGTATTTTGAGTTTCAATATTATTTTCCACCATGATATTTTGTTTCAAGGGCATATACTATAGTCATGGATTTTTCAATACCATGACTTTGTACTCCAATGAGAAAATACCAAATTAGTGGTCATTACCAATGGCATGAATTTTGTCTTACAATGAGTGAATAATTCATTCATAGTCATTTCCTATGCTATGACATTTTCACCATAGAGAAAAGATCAAACTATAACCATTCCTTGTGTCATCACTTTGTTTTCTAGAGAGAGTTTATCTCACTCATGACTTTTCTAGTACCACCACATCATATTCTAAAGGGGAGTTGCTTGAGTCATGACATTCATCACTACCATGTACTCTCGAAAAGATTTGATAAGACAAGAAAATCATAATCTTAAGCTAGTATAGTAACTTCCATCTTAAAGTATTCCTTAAAGTATATAAGTAATACTTAAAGAAAAAGAGAAATAAAAGAGTAGGAGAATTGAATTTTGAGCCAATCATGAAAAAACTATGGCCCACAAATTACAAACTCTCAATTAGGAGAAAATCCAACGTAAAAACAAGTAATATTTGATTGAGTTTAGGCTTTGACGCTTAGATCCTCACTTTGGCTTTCAATGGGGGACCTACATTCCATGATATTCCTTTCAAAATATCTATTATGGATTTTCCCCTAATTTAAGCTAAATTGAGATCTATGATTAGTGTAATATATTAATGTGTGATGAATAGATGATTTTATAAAGTTTATGTCTGTTTTGATATTATAGTTTAGAAGTTAATAGATATGAAGGTTAATTAGAACTATAATTAAGGATTTTCATTATTTCATAGGTTTATATGTGTTGGTTATGATAGATGATGGCAAGTATGACATGGAAGACACCAATGCAATATGGTAAGAAATAAGTGATAACCTTTCTAATCTTAACATATAAGTTAACCCTATATGTAAAAATCTAAGATTAATATAAGTTCAATCATTATAAGGTTGGTGTTTACAAAATCAAAAGAACGAACACACATAGGACCAATCCATTATATATACACTTCTAATCTTACCATGGTATCAAAGTCATGTGTTGATTATGATAGATGATCGCAAGTAAGTCATGGAGTACATGCAAGGGAATATACTTCATATGATGATGACAACCCTAATAATCAATTCTTCTTGTTTGATTTCCAAAGATTTGATTTATGGGAAGCCATATGTTCATTCTCATGAGCATTATGCTTACAAGCTAAAAATATAAATAAATATATTTATTATCATATCATCTCATATCTTCAAAACATTAAAGGTATATGAATAGAAGTGTATATTCAAAGTAATTATTAAGGGCACATGTAAATTTATGCATATCTTAAAAGGAGTAAATATGTGAATGACTCATGAGCAGAATAAGGTATGGCTTTGATGAAAAAATATCAAGGAGAAAACTATGAAAGAATCATTAGTATGACTTTATTAAGATGCCCAATTTTAAGTATTAAGCAAAGTCCCTAATTCTTATTATGAAAATATCTATCATCCAACTAGTTTTGCAAGTATATGGCTCATATAATTTGTAAAGTGGACTTTTATATAAATAATGATCATACAAAGATTTCATAAGTAGTTTGATCAATCAAATATCAGTCAACTACAACTCTAGTTGAAAAGAAAAAATATGTTTTTGGTAAAACTATTAGGTCTATGGTTGGTGTATTTCATTACACAAGATGACCTATCTAAAGAGTTTGAATATTATAATGCTTGGTTATAGATCCAAGATAGGATTATTATGAAAATGACCTAGTGCTCAATTGCTATACAAGGTATTTATTAATTATTGTGACCTCTCTCATGATGGTCTACTCATACTTATCCCCTTGGTACTTTTCCATTGAAATAACAAATAGTCCCTACTTGATAATTATTTATAAGTTCATCCCTTTAGATAACTTCTCAGTTATTCTTATTAGTTGTTTTGCGTGTATATTCTTATTCTCTGACCTCATGAGTTATATAGATATTAATTAATATAGTAGTAAAAATATTTATATTTTTAGCTTTATAAGCAGTATACTCACATAATTAATTTATACTTTTTCTCAAATCTCACCTATAGTAAACATATGATAGAAAGTAACTTATATGATTGTTACCACCTTATGAGTCAACTGTAATCATTTATATCTCATGACTTACATTTGACTCCAATAGTAAAGATAAAATCTTTAGGAAAATATTCTATAAAATGCTCACATCTATTAAGGGTCAGTTCGTCTAAGACATACATAATATATTGATTTATAAAAGTATTTATGCTTTCAACTTCAAAAATAAAATACTTACATGATTAACTTACCTTAAATATTAAGTTTTAACATAAGTTTATCTCATGCATCATAATTGAAAATAATGTCACTTCATTTCTACCATTATACACAAGTATCCTTTGTGACTTATTTATCATCATCTACCATGATAGTACTCACAAACCCACAAATAGTACAATACTAATTTTAATTCTACATAAACACTACATCCATCAACAATTAAACTATAACAAAATCTAAATATTAAAATCATTCATTAAGCATTTATCACATGAACTTAAATACAACCCTAGATCTCAAATTAGCTTGATATTAAAAAGGAATTCACATGAGATAATTCAAAAGATATCTCATAGAATTTTAGATTTCTCAATGATAGTCCTCAAGAATCCCTAGGAACCAAACCTTAGATCCAAATATTAAAGCATCTATCACATGAAATCAAATACTCATTTGGGCACATTTGTTTTGCCCCTAGGTGGAGTCAAGATTCATGCCCCCTTTTAGGTTTATGTCAATGTCTTGCAATGCCCTTATACTCATGGATCTCTTTTAGGGTTGGGTGAAATTATGCTCCCATACCTTAGATTTTTGTCATTTCTCACATACCCTAGAATTCTTCTTTAAAAATTCATATTTTGTACTTGAATGATTAGGAGTAAAATTTAAGTCAAAAGTCAACTTTTAACTAGGATTATTGTGGATTTATCTTTTCATTTTTATAATAGAAAGTAACAACTCTGGAAATGCAGTTGGATCATAAAAAACATCCACAGCAACAAGGAAGTTAGCACCACACTGAAGTACTATTGTTCCAGCTGCAACTACATTTTCTTTTGTCCCTATGGCCAATTTAGTTATCATCTAAAGTTATATGCAATCATCTAAAGTTGATAATTTCTAAGTAGGAAAGAATTAGTTAGACAAAATTGAGTTATCATAACTTAATGAGCTTATTAATATAATTTATTATACAAACATATATTGTAACATTACTTCTATATAGGAATTAATCAACTAGGTAAGTTGATATGAAAATTATGAGTTTATGTTAATATATTTTTGTTATAGAACATAATATTAATTACAACTTACCTTGTTTACTTTTAGCGTTAGAGGAGTGTGGTTATCTACTCGATGTTTTGGTTGCTCAACAATTTCAGGAAGGATAATATGTTTTTGGAGCATGTTAGAGCTACCAACATCAGATTGAGGTGTGGTGGGTACCATATGAGAGAGTTGGAATAAAATTTTTGCCTCAAATTTTGATTGTCGCTCTTGCGATTCTTTCATAAATTCCCACAAAGCATGATCTGCCATAGAATGAAAATATTGTCTTGGTGTATAATACTTTCTTTTAGCTCGTACTCGACCACTATATTCAGGAGTTCCCAATGCTTCAGTAAGTATGTCATTTCCATTGAACTCAAACTACTTTATTGTGACTGTTACAACATCTTATCCTAATACACAATGATGTTATAAAATGTAATCTCATATTGGTTAATATAAATAAGTTATTAACGTAAATGAAATACATGTTACATAACTTATACTTATAATCTTCTCCACAACCAGAATGACCACTTCATCATAAGTGTCATCTTTGTTCTCTATTAATTTCTTCCATAATACACTTCTATCAATAACTTTAGTAAAGCTGGTTACTACCAACTTTTAAAATATTGAAATATAATATAATGAGTCTTTAGTCAATTTCAACATATAAAAAATTATAAATTAACATCTTTAACTTACCATCTCTTCCTCAAGACCAGCATATCCCTTGCTACTAAGATGATGATTATAAATATGATTTTTCCTTCTTTCTTTTTGAACTTCTCTCAACTCATTCAAATTTTATTTCATATTAAGTAAAGAAAATATGAGTATATGACATGAAAATAATTAGAAATTTACCTGAAATCTTTGAGACAATCTTTCTTTGACATAAATTGTCCAATCTTCATCTTCAATAAAACTATATTCAACTGGTGGTTTTTAAGAAGCTCAAGTTGGTCTTTGAAAAGAATGATATATTTTGTAGTCAATATGTTCTGTGTCCATACCTACCATAAAAATATTTATAATGTTTAAATAAAAGTACTAAAATATCTAACAAAAATTTAAAGAATAAAAAATTAACTAATTTAAGGCAATACCTAATCAGCTACTTTGCATAAAACATAATACTGTCAATGTTTTGAATAATGTCAACCTGACTTAACTAAAATTGAAAGCATAACAATCATCTAATAACAAAGATAATTAAATTAACTAGTAAGCATACACTTACCCTACAAAAAACTATAGTAGCATATCAATTCACAATACTATAACAAAGCTACAATTTGGTTACATATATGATTTGTTTTCAACCCAAAATCCCTCACAATAATCTCGAATACAAATTTGATCAGAGTCATCCATTACATCTTGGATATGACTGGATTGTGTACAAAGAAGATATGACTTTGTTAGCTCTTTCTGTAAAGTCTTGTTAAGGAGTTGACAAAACAATTGACCATATTGGATTAAGCTCATCTTGTACATAGAAGACTTTCTTAGATTGGGAGGCTAATATGAACGGATCTGACTTATGAGCCACTCTGCTAAATTCAACTAAGGTAAACCCAAGATCATCGACTTTGATTCAATTCTTATTATCAACCCAATCACACTTGAAGACTATAATTCTGAACATAGTATAATCAAGGTCCCAAATCTCAGTAATAACTCTATAGAAACAAAGCTCCCCGAAAATAGGATTTTTATTCTTGGCACTAGTAATTTGCATGGTCGTTGCTACAATACTAACTCACTATTTTGGGTAACTCGTAAATCATCATGCTCCTTAGTATTATATTGACACTCGTTGATGACATAACTATTATACTTCATCACATTATGGCTTGGACCAACAACTATCCATTTAAGGGTTTTAGATACAAGTTCATTATTTCCAATTGCAACTTCAACCTATAGAAATAAGTTCAAGTTATAATTTATATATTAACCATTAATGTAAAAGATATGGAAAATTTAAGAAACTATTATGGTACCTTTTTTCATAACCAAAAGGCAAAAGTACGAGCATGCTCATCCTGTAACCACTTTTGCCATTTTGATTGACATGGATGTTACTTTCAGCCATTGCATGTGTTCTCTATGAAGTTATGTATAACAATTAAATAATTAGAGTAATATATTATTTGTACAATAAATAAAGAAACAAAAAGTAAGTGGTGCTTACTCAATATAAGGTTGGACAATTGAGGTATTTTCCAACACATAATGATGTGCTTTAACCATAAATTGGAATCGGCCTTCATAGTATGACCTCCAAATATTGGTGCCCCTACTTTTTGGTCAATGTTTGAACTACTAGGAATTCCAATTGCATCCACATTTGATAAATACTTTGTACAAAACTTGATTCCTTCTTTTACAATATAGCATTCAGCAATACAACCTTCAGGTCGAGTACGATTTCATACATAGCCTTTTAACAATTTCATAAACCTTTCAAATGGGTAAATCCACTTAAAGTAAACCAATCCACATAGTCTCACTTCTCTTACAAGATGCACAATAAGATGCACCATGATATTAAAGAATGAAGGTGGGAAGTACTTTTCAAATAAGCATAATGTCACCACTATCTCATTTTGTAACTCATCTAATGAAGGAACATCAACGACTTTACTACAGAGAGCATTGAAAAAGAAACTCAATCTACTAATGGCATTCCTCACATGCTTGGGGAAGATAGAACATAACAAAACCAGCAAAAATTATTGCATTAATGCATGATAGTCATGAGATTTTAATCCATAAAGTTTCAAGTCTTCCATTGACACGAGGTTTCGAAAGTTACAACAATATCCATAAGGAACCTTCAATTGCGAAAGTGTTTGACAAAACGCCTTCTTTTCCATTGTAGAAAGTGTATAACATGTAGGAGGGAGATATGTTCTTTTCGATTCAAACCTTGGTGCCAATTCGCTCCTTAAGTCCATTTCTACAAGATCTAAGCGAAAATTAAGACCATCATTTGTCTTACCTACAATATTGAGTAATGTACCAATAATGCTTTCACAAACATTTTTCTCAATATGTATTATATTCAAATTATGATGAACATGAAGATATTTCCAATACTCAAGATCAAAGAATATGAACTTTTTTTCCAACAATTTGTATTGTTGATTTCAGATTTACCTCGTTTAACCTTTTTTTCCCCAAAGAATTGCAAATTCCATTGATTTTTTTTAATATTTCCTCGCCAGTCAATATTTGTGGAGGTGAGCGAAACTCTTGTTTTCCATCAAATACTTTCTTTTGTTTCCTATCTGGATGGTTTCTTGGAAGAAATCATCTATGTCCAGTACAGGAGTTCTTTTTTTCCATGCTTTAACCTACAAGAATATGTTTCTTCTCCACATATTGGACAACCATAATATTCTTTAACTGTGCACCCTGACATATTTCTATATGCAGGAAAATCATTGTTTGTCCATAATAGAACGGATCTTAATGTAAAGAATTTTTATTGATGTGCATCGTAAACTTGAACTCCGACCTCTCACAATGTTATTAGATCTTCTATTAGCAGTGCTAAATAGATATCAATGTCATTGTCAGGTTGTCGTAGACCTGAAATTAATAAAGATAACATCATAAATTTTCTTTTCATGCACAACCATGGAGGAAGGTAGTAAATTATCATGAGAATGGGCCAACAACTTTGTTTTTTATTAAATTAACTGAGAGGATTTATGTCATCTATAGAAATTATAAGTCTCAAGTTTCTAGGTTCTAAGAAAAACTCAGGCAATCTGTGATTAACTTGCTTCCATGATGGTGAATCTGATGAATAATGTATTTTCCCATCAAAATTGCTTTCTTCAACATGCCATATGAGCTATTTTGTAATTTTTGATGATTGAAACATTCTTCTAAATCTTGAAATTGGCGGAAAATACCACATTACTTTCGTATGAACTCCTTTTCTCCTCTTAGTTCCTGTGTTATCTGTCTTCCACCTCGAAGATTCACAGGTAGGACATAAGGATGCATCTTTCAACTCATTCTGATAAAGTACACAATCATTTGGGCATGCATGTATTTTCTCATATTTCAATTCCAAAGAATTTAATGCCTTTTTCACTTCATACATGGACGAATGCAATTCATTATTTAAAGGAAACATATCTCCATGTATTTGTAAAAGCTCTGAAAAGCTATTATCAGACCACCCAAAACATGCTTTCAAATTGTATAATTTGATCAAGATAGACAATTTTGTAAAGTTTTTGCAACCATGATATAATGGTTTTTCTACATCTTGTAGTAATCTTGCAAACAATTTAGGATCATTTTGACAATCATCATGTGTATCTTGAACCAATTCTATTGTACTATATTAATCATCAAATTGAAGTTTATCATAATGTTGTGCACTTATGGTTGGTGGGCCACTTGGAGCTACCTCTCCATGCCAATACCATGTATGGTAACTTTGATTATTCCAAAGAAAAACAAATAGTCTCGAATCTTTTGAAGAGTATGGAATATCATATTACCACATTGTAAGCATTGATATTTAATGGAGGTTTTATTTGCAGAATTTTGTATTGCAAATGTAACAAAACATTCAACTCCATCTTCATATTCGTTCGATCTTCTATCTTTTGAGATCCATGAACGATCCATTTTTAAAGAACAAATTATTTCTAATAGTGATTAAACTTCAAATGGAAGAACATATCAACATTCTAATGTTATTCGTTTATCAACCTCTATTTTCTCTGTTTAAAGAAAATTCAATGATCAATTTTATAAAACATTTATAAGCATGTCAGATCTAAGATAGAAGGGATGAGCATTACTATTCTAATCATGTTGACTTTGTTTACATAGATCTACCCTTATAGAATAAAATACTGAATATTTATAAATTTAAACAATCCAATTATGTGTGTGTGTGTGTGTGTGCATTATTGCCTAATAGTAGTAAATTCAAAAAGATGTATAATCACATTACAACAAGTGTATATAAATATTAACATATATAATATCAAGTTATGTTATTTGTTTTATGATAACATTTCTAACATCATAAATTATGGAGTGGTTCCTATCCCATATAGAAATACATAATTTCTATGTCAACCACCAATATACTTAGATTCATTTTTTAAAATTGATTACATATCGCATTAATTTTAGAAGATTAACTTTTTTCGAATCATTTACAAGATTAACTTACACTTATTCTACCGTATGCTTATTTCAAATATATTACTTTTATTAGGATGGCCTAAGAATCAACTTTCAACTTAAAGCAACATCTAAGCAGTCAAAATACTATGAAGGAAATTGAATGAAATTAATTAATTCTGATTATTTAAAGTGCACATAAGTAATTGTCTCACAAAATAAACAACAAGGCAACCAAAATTTTTATTATTATCTAACGTATCATAATAGCCTAAATGATGATGATTATTATTATTTTTACTATAATTATATCATTATTTTAATTTTATCTTTCACAAAAAAATGATTATATATATATATTGCAACAAAAGATAACTTTTTACTTATATATATTCAAACTAAGGATAACTTTTTACTTTAAATATAATGACTTTGTGTTTGAATTAAACTGGAGAAGGATAATAAGTGGTCTTTTGGGTTGACTATTAATTTTGATGTCTCTATCTTTATATTTAAACAACAAATATAAGAATAATAATAATAATAATAATAATAATAATAATAATCCACAAATCAATAAATAGTTATTAATTTATTTCAAATTGCACATTTTCTTGAAGGAAATCAAACATGAGAAATTATTTCTCACGGTTAGTACGCTTCTTAGAAAATTAAATATTTAAACAAAAAAATATCTTTTAATTATTCTATAAATAAAAGTCAAATATGAGAAATTTAATTCATTATTATAAAAATATTTTATTCTCCTCCTAATCTGATCCTAGAACCTCCCATTATGCATTCTAGTGCATTATAGGTTTTTATTCCTTTTTTGTTATTTTTTTAACGAAAAATTATTTAAATCATATTTGAGATAAAAGCTAATTCTCTAATTTATAAGAAAAATGACATGACATTGGGGAAAAGAAAAAATAAGATACTTTTTTTTATCAAACATGTCTAAGAAAAAAAGAAAATAAAAAGCATTTTGAGAAAAGATAAATTTTTATTGGCCATGTATTTTCCTTTTAACTATATTATTTTATTTATTTCTAGCTACTTAAAAATTTTATATAATATTTACTGGACCCCCAAATCTTATTTTCCTTATTTGTGTAGCTTATTTTAAAATATACTTTGCTTAATTTCTTATTTTCCATAATCAATATTCTCATGTATAAAAGGTATAAAATGTATATATTCTCTTTTTGATAGTAATATCCTTATTTGTGTAGCTTATTTTTATAAATACTTTGTTTAATTTCTCATTTCCTATAATCAATATTCCCAGGTATATAAGGTAAATCTTCTTGTTTTAATAATAATATCTATCTTTTCTTTTTTTTTCTTTTTGTGAGGAAGATTGTAATATTCTATCCAAACTTCTCAATGAATAGAAAACATTTAAAAAATAAAGTAAAAGTATTTAATTAGGTGAGTATTAATTTACCTATCATCTATTTCTATACAAGATAATAAATAATATATTTTGATTTTACTATAATATCAAACATAAAATAAACAAATACGTGAGCTAGACTAATTTATAGATATGACATTACATGTCTCTAGGTCCTTAGGCTAATTGATTTTGAAATGACATGACTATAGAGCACACATTTTTAGGAATTATAGCCTCCTTTTTTCCATACATTCATAGTCTAAAAAATAGAGGAGGAGAGAAAATCCTTGGCACTCCACTTTGCCTTATTTGACATCCTTTCCCAAGAAATATTTTATTTTATTTTGTTGACATGTGAAAAGATTGACATGACTCAATGAGTAGAAAATATGAAATCACATTTTTTATAAATGGCAGTGTGATAGGAAGTAGAAAATTGTTCCAGAACTTAGCTCCCAATTTGCTTTCTCCCTTCAAACCAAACTAGCGAACTTAGCTCTGAAACTAGAAATAACACCCTCTAAACGTCATAACCTTTCAAACACTAACTCAACCCGTTAACTCCTAAAAAAATGTAATCTTACAGTAGTAAACTCTTCAACTTTTTTAAAGTAGAGCCCACCCCATAACACTATAATCATCCATATTTGATAAACTTAAACAGTTTAACAAAAAATAATAGGGAAGATTTTCCCATTTTCTGATACATAAATTATTGTGAACTAACCCATTTTTGATACATAAATTAAAAGGAGACAAGGAAAAAGACATTAAAAATTAGACTCCTCATTTATGAGACTATCAAAGAAGTCTCAAGGTCCTCCACCAATAAAATCAATGTCTGAATCGTAAATATAGTTAATTTCCTTACCATATTTGCAAGAGGTCCTCATGGGTGAGAACATTAAAAGTTGGATTCATCATGTACAAGCCACCATAAGAAGACTCTGGATTAATAATACCACAAAATCATTGATTCAATATGAGCTTTCAACTAATTCAGTCGGAAGAATGAAAAGAAGAGTAGTAGTCTACCATTTAGATTTGTGTTGTTTGTTACTTTGTGCTTTGTCGGGTTGCAAGAGTTTTAGAGCATCTCCAACAATGCTCTCTAATTTAGCAACTTAAAAATTATTAAAATAATATATTATCTATTTTAGCTATTCGATTTTTAAAGTTAACTCCAACAATGTTATCTATTTTAGCTATCCACCTCAACAAACTATAATTAACTTTTAAAAAATAATTTTTTAACTAATATATAAAATATAATTTCATCACAACACACACAATGCTGATATATACTTAAATTTAACTAGATAATTATTTTAAAAACAAAAAATAAAATAAATGTCTTTGACCTGAATAAAAAAAAATTATATTTAAGAAAAATGAGATGAAATTAAAAAACAAACAAAATTTATATTTTAGCTATCCAGATTTTGCTATATTTATATTTAAAAAAATGAGATGAATTTAAAAATTTATTTTTTAGCTATCCAGCCATGAAATCTGGATAGCTAAAATCCAGTTTTTGCTAGATTTTAACTAGATAAAATAGATAACATGATTCACGAAATCATGTTTCACGAAAACATGATTCAATACATCTCATTTATATCTAAAAATGAGATGAAATTTAACTAGATAAACATGATTCAAGAAATCATGTTTTCGTTGAACGAAACCATGATTTCGTGAATCGAAATTTAGATTTCGTGCATCAAAATCAAGTTTTCGCTGCCCGAAATATTTTTTTTGATTCACAAAATCATGTATTAGCGAATACATGAATTTTCTTTTTTTCGATTTATTAACGAAATCTTGATTTCGTTGCTCGTAATATTTTTTTCAATCAACGAATCAATATACTGGGACATGGTGTTGAAGATGAAATTGAAAATAATGCTCAAAATATAATCTCGAATGATGCATTAAAAATATTAAGATTACCTGAATTTTGGATACTTTTCAAAATGATAATCTCGAGTGATGCGTCTGGCGAGGAATGAAGACTCGCAATTTCTAGCGAGTCTTCATTTTATTACTTATATTTTAAATATTATATTCATCACATCATTTTATTAAATGACCTTAAATTTTCATTTTATTATTATTTCTCTTAGGGATAAATTAAATATTAACAGATTAATTTTAAAAATTAAATATTATTACTTATTTTATAAATAAAAAATTCAAATTTGAATGTGAAAATATTTAAATTTTTTTTAATTTGATCATAAGTTTCTTTTTATTTTTAATAAATAATTTTCAACTAAAAATTGATAATTTTTTTTTATTAATCTAGAGTAAAATTTAAAATATTATTACTTATTTTACAAATAAAAAATACAAAACTAATTAGTTCCAAATCAATAAATTCAAAATTAATATTTTCATATCCATGACACTTATAAAAGTGACAAGGTTTTAAATTTTCAGCCCCTTATTCCCTGACATTTTTTAAGGAGTCAAGAAATTTCATAACCTATTAATCTTAACAATGACACTTCTAGTAAGTACCTTAAAAATAGAAAACATGTTTCAAATAATGATATTTTTAGAAAAATATCATAACATGCCTAATTACAAATAGAATAATGACATTTTCTGAAAACGTCAAGGAACAAAACATCATAAATTTAAAGCTTTGTTGTGGTGTCAAAATGATCAATCAACTTAAAATTAATCTATCTTCAACAAATCATTTATTAAGTTGGGAATGCAAGAGATCCATTATAGTATATTTTTTAATAGATTGATAACACATCTCTTAAGTTGACAAGTATCTCCATTTTTTCTATTCATATATATATTTTATAATATATATAATATATTGAATATTCTTTGATATCCCAAATATTTTTATTTTTATTTTTATTTTACACATACGCGCACACACACACAAACACACACACACACACACACATGTGTCTGTGTGTGTGTTTATATATATTTATATTTATATATGTTTACGTTTAAAAATTTATATATGATTATGTTTGTGTGTGTGTGTGTGTGTGTGTATTTGATATTTATTTTATTTTATTTTGTGTAGCTTCGAGGTTGGTTGAGCGGAGTGTTTTGTAATATTAAGGGTGTATGTTTGAATCCCAGTTGTGTAATCATTTATTTTTGACGTGATAATTATTATCTTATTTAATTTTTTTATTATTTTAGAACCCTTAGTGTCTTTGATTTTCAGTGCATTAAAACTTAATATTTTGCATTTTGTTACTTATTACATTTTTTTTTTTTAGTTTTTTAAAAATTATTTTATGTTAATAAAATATTTAAACATAGTTGTCAGTTATGTCAAATCTGGCCGTTTACCGGTGGTCATCACCGGAATTAGGCACAGCCCGACATGCGCCACGCAAGTCAGCATCGTCTGACTGGATGACCCTCGTGCAATAATAGCACATGCCAAATCGGGCATGTCCGGAGAACTCTGAAGTCTAAACCGACAAAAATATCATTCTGATTCAATCATCACCATCAAGCATCATCGTCTGTCCCACGTCGCTTAAACTTATTCGACTGTCAGTCGGCAACTTTGGAAGAAGATGTCATGAATATATGTCACGTGGGGGTGGAACACGACTGTTACGCATGCCTGATTCCATGCCTAAGCCTACATGTCACATGCTCGGAGAGATGGACGGACCTATGACACATACTAAAATTATAAGTAGCCCCCAGTGGCAAGCCCCACTCCCAGTGATAGAAATACAATACAGCACGCGTCTTAGATTTCAAATCTAAGACACATTTGCACGTGGCAAGTCTAGACTATTA
Source organism: Sapria himalayana (assembly GCA_029783825.1). Taxonomy (NCBI): domain Eukaryota; kingdom Viridiplantae; phylum Streptophyta; class Magnoliopsida; order Malpighiales; family Rafflesiaceae; genus Sapria; species Sapria himalayana. Next base: position 2,027,766 of record JAREIK010000385.1, read on the forward strand.
TTTAATCAGATTTACGAAATCATGTACAAACACTCACATCTAAGCAAGAAAAAATAATTAAATAAATTATTGTATATCTACTTGGAAAAAAAATATTTGAAAAAAATAATCTCTTAGTGCTCACGGCTCACCCTATAAAATAATTGAAAAATATGCATTAATTTTAATATTTTTTAAAAAGTACATCAAACTCTTAACTAATTAATTTTTGATGTTTTTAAATATAATAATTACAAAATAACATTATGTTAATACATAAATACTTAATTAATTGTTAATGAATTAAGTATCACCTCAATCCTCACCCCTCTCCCCTCTCTCCTTACCCCTGTAACTCCTTCGATGGAGCTCCATCAAGCTCCTCAGTGGAGCTCCATCTAGCTCGTTCTAGGCTCATCCAGAACTCATGGCCATTAGGAGGTCATCCAGTTCATTGTTACAACTCAATATGCTCCATCGAGCTCCTTGTTGGAGCTCGGTATGCTCGATCGAGTTTCTCGATGGAGCATAGTGGATATCCGTTGTGGCGCTTCTGTGCGAGCTCCATGTAGCTCGTCAAGCTACCTGGAACTCGCACAGGAGCTCCTTACATCTCGACTTTGAGCTACATGGAGCTCATCAAGCTCGACCAGGAGCTAGATCAAGCTCCACGATCTCTTGGAGCTCCTGTTCGAGCTATAGAAGCTCTAAGAGCTCGATGGGAGCTCTTGGTCAAGCTTCTGTTCGAGCTCCATGGGACTCATGTCATGCATCTAGAGCTCAATGGAGCTCAACTAATGAGCCCCTAGAGCTTGATGAGCTCCATCAATGAAGTTACGTGTGTCGATTGAGTTATAGGGGCAAGGGGAGATGAGCGAGTCACAGGGGAGAGACGCAAGGGATGAATTATAGGGGAGAGAGGCGAGGGATGAGGTATAGGGGAGGGGCGAGTTACAAGGAACAAGAGCAAGAGGAGAAAGGAGTGGTGATACTGATAATTAATTAACAATTATTTAAGTATTTAAGGAATTACTCAAGGGTATTTTTGAATTATTATATTTCAGTGCACCAGAAATCAATCAGTTAAGGATTTGTTTCACTTTTTTGTAAATATTAAGAATTGTTTTTTTAAAATAAAATTATTTTAAAGGGAGTGTACATAAACATTATTCTCGCTATTTGTAAAACACAATTTTTAAAAACTAATATTTAATCACGAAACAACCTCATTTTTTATAAAAATATAATCATTATTTCTTTATAAAAATAGTTATGTCACTATAAATTATAATGGTAGCAGAATTTTATTTATAAAAAATCTAACTACCATTAAATTGAGTAAAATAAAAAAAAATATCTTTCATCCAATAAAATGACAAATGATTTATTTTTAATTTTGAGACAATTTTTGAGGTCATCATAAAAATATTTCTAAATTTTATAAATTATGTTTATTAATAGGTTGTTTTTATGACAGATAGGACTTATGGGTCATAAACAACCACACCAACATACAAGAATGACCTAAACCGATTAAATTATGATTAAAATGATAGGCAAATAATAAATGAAATGAACAATTGATTTTTTTTTAATATTGGGCAAATAAAAAAGTTGAGCAATACAAAGAGTCTTCTTATCTTTGTAACTTTATATATGTATGCAAAAATATAGTTTAATGCATACTTACATATATATCGATAAACAATTATATAAGTTGAATTATATGTAGGCATTCATTAAACTATATATGTATTTATAGTTATTTTAAACAACATATAATTTATTTATATTCTATTTTTTGCATCGCTCATTTCGTTATCTTCTAAATAATATATGCTCCTGGTTGGGTAGGAACTCTAGCGACATTGTATGTAAGACTTTATCTTTATTCGCGAGAGGATGGCATTTCATTCCCTTTGCTCCAATGGGGTTATTTCATTTGATTCAAGGGGTCCATCGTAGTTGATCCACGTTCCACTCTTGTATGGAGCTATTCTTTTGCACTCAAGCCCCTAAGATTTAACAACTATTCAACCGATTTACTCTTATAGTAGGTGGGTGGAGATGTATTTTTCCTTTCATTTCTACTTCATGACTGCCCACTAAGTGATGGATGATTCACCAAGATGCCTTAAGTTGCTTTCGTTGGACATTGTGATAATCTTTTTTCTTTCTCCTTTTATTTGACAAGTTACAGATCCTTCATTTCATCTCCATAGGATAGTACTTGACTCAAAAGTAACTAACCTCTCTAGAGGTCCTTTCTTCGATAGTTATTTCCAAGTTGAGCATATATTATTTTTTAATTCTAGTTTATATATCATTATATATATACATTATCTATAACTATATGGTTTTTAATGTATATAGTTTATATATCATGCCATGGCCAAAATAGCATGCAAATGGGTCATACTAGGTTACCTATTTCTAGAGTCATTCTAAGACTGCACATATAGTGCAAAAACCAACATGACATGATGGCTCAGACGAGCATAAAAAATGGATTATGCCATGCAGGAATGGTCCATTTAACATCTCGAGTGCATAACTTTTTTGTAGTCAAACAATTGTAAATAACATATAAAAAAATAAACCCTAAAAAACTGAGTCAAGATGAATATGAAGAATTATACTTTAGGGTTACCTCCATGATTTGATAATGAATAGATAAAAATACATATCAAAATTTTATCAGTGAAATGAGGATAGAAAAGCTATGAGAGACAAGAATATGAAGATTTATACTTAGTTTTCCTCCATGATATGGTAATTAATTTCTACATATCAATATATTATCGATGAAATGACAACAAATAAGATATTATAGAAACTAGAGTCATTGTTTAAAAAGTATATATTCAAAAATAAAAATATGATAATTAGATATTAAAGTAACATGAAGTTTAAAAAAGAAAATCCAATATCAACAGACAACAATCTTCTATAATGGATAGTGAAGAGCATTGCATTTGCATCTATGAAAATGCTATTGGAGGATGAACTACTAGCTTAATATTAAGAAAGGTTTGTGCAACAGAAATAATCTTGTGGTTTTTCTAAGTGTGTCATCACTCGGATATATTTTTTCAATGTATATTGGCATGGTAAAATTATTACCTAAAGAAGCAAAGAAAAATGAGAAAATAATAAAATTCTCATTTTATCTATATTTATAAAAAATATGGTAGGAGTACCTATATGCACACACATAATTAAGGAAGAACATGCTCTTCCAAAATTAAGTTATAAAATAGAAAAACAATGAAATATTAGCACCATAATAAACGAGACACATGATAAATATTGATAATAGTGAGACACAATAAATTTTGGGCATGTGACGCATTTATTTGCAAAAGTAGTTAAAAAATTAGTTAATACTGAAAGATGTCAGGCATGTACCAGATATTCTTGTCAACCAAAAGTCCATAGGAATTTTGAATTACATGTGATACACGAGTCATTTTAAAATAGTTGATGAAAACTAGCTAAAAGCTCATTAGTCATTATGAGGCGTAAGAAATATAGTGTTTTGTATGTCATTGAGGTAATAATGCCTAGAGGTCAAGTAATATTATTTATCAAAAGAATAACATTTGACTCTAGCACAATGGACTTTGTCAGGAGTTACTAGACCATATGGATGAAAAAAAGTCATTAAGCACATTTTCACTCTCTTCCAATATTGAAGAGATTAAATATCCATCTTTAATATACTGATGCTACTCTATGCAAAGTGAACACTTAGTATGACCTTTTACTTAGCAAAATATCAAGAATGACTTGTCTTTAAGTATTTACAAACTATAGTTGAGTGGGAGACTGAAATAAAACTAATATCAGTATGTATTAAAATGGTAATTAATATCAAGATCAATTTGAGAACTACTTTAAATCTCATGACATTAGATAAAAAAAATAATAGCCAAGATGTCTTAATTAAAAGATATTACTATAAGGATGAATTAGACTATTGAAAAGAGTGTCTCGTGCATGTTTTTCATGCACATCTTCTCAAAGAAGATGTGCCTATAACTATTCATGTAATCTATATGTGTCTTATAATTATCCTAGATATGGAGATGTTTTTAGCAAAATCTAGACTAGGAAAGATATCTCATATGATCAATTAAAAGTGTATTCACCTTCAAAGCATTTATTTACAACCAAAAATATAAATGATTAAAACTCAATGATACTAAATGTCCATAGTTTTTCATTGAATGTAATCATGCGGAGTTCGAGTTTAGATAATTTTTCATTGAATGTATTCATGCGGAGTTAGGAATAGACATATGATTTTTCTTGAGGATAAATTAGTAGATTATAGTCATCCAAGTAGAAAAGAGAGTGAAGTCATAAAGATTCCTATTTTCAAATATTTGGTATTAGTTCCTTCTAGAGATCAATCTAATCAATGGAGAGAAATTAAGTAGTCACCTAATGATTCTGAGCCATAGAATTTAATTGATATTTCTAAGCTGTAGTGCATGCCTAATGAAGAGATGAGGAACTAGATTCTAACTTAATGTAGGTAGTACATAATTGTTTTTGATTATATATCTTTGTCTAAGCTGAGAACATTTATAGGCCCCATTAGTTATCCTATAGATTCTATAATTATATATTTACTCTTGGATTCAAGCGAGCTCAAGACTTTTCAATAGGTAATATTACTTTAGAATAAAGATGAATGACTTTATGCCTTATAATAAGAGATGTAGTCTATTTGTATAAATTAAGCATTTTGATCTAATACACTTACCTAAAAAAAACAAACTCTAAACAAACAACAAAAACCCAATGTTGATAATTCTCAACCAAAGTGCAAGGCTTGTTTCTCAAAGGGTTTTGTCAAAAATGAATTAATTTTATAACACGTGGACCTCAAAGACGTCGGTCCCCATGTGACGAACACATGTTAACCAGTTGACCAACCCCAACCCATGTGTCGCATGGGAACTATGTATGTGTCCCACTTGGTTTATTAATTTTGATAAGACAATTTTTCTAATGATGAAGTTATCTTTTATCCGAATAGTTCTATGTATGAATATTAGTTTTAATTTAGAAATGGAACAACTCAATATTAAGATAATATTACTTTATGGTAACTTTTATGAATTCTCTATATGGTTCAACAAGAGAGATTCATAGTAGAATAAAAAATATTATATGAAAACTAAACAAGAGATTGTTTGTTTTTAAGTCATCTTTTAGATGGTGGTTTAAGAAATTTTATTCTTTAAGTCTCATAACCCCTAACACATCTCTTATGATAACTACATATTTGTTAGTTCTTAGTTGAGGGATAATTGACTTATACTTTTATTATGTATTGATAACATATTAATCATTGGATATAATATACCACAAAATGATTTGTTTAATGGGAAGTTAATAAATTTATTTTTTATGATTGACATGCTCATTCATATGAATTTTAAGGATGGGCATCACCCAAGATATATTTTCTAGGCATAAATGATTATCTAAAGAATATTATATAAGTAAAGTTCTTGAAAGATTTTTTAAGAAATAGACTAAGTCTGTTCTAATGCCTTTAGCTAAATATTTTAAGCTGGTACTTGTACCTGGAATGGAAAAGACTTGAGGTTTTGAATTGAAGTCTTAGGACATGCAACATTAGAGAAAAAAAAAAACAATGTCTCGAGCATAAAACTTTATGCCTTAATAGACAAATAAGAAAATATGGACATGCTTGATGGGAGCTGAGTAATCGGTTAAAATTATGAGTTAACTAGGGACTAAGGTTTGTGAGGCCCGAGGTATTACAATGTGTCTCCCTAGTTAGGGCAGAGAATGATATTTTGGGGTCTACCATAGATTTATAGACTAAATTCTAATATATTTGTATTCATGTTTGGTTATTTTAATTTCATATTTTAGTTACTATTGTATTTGATTATTTTAGTTTTTTTGTAGATGTAGAGCATGGTACATCAAGAATGTGAAATAATTTTCCATGTTCTACAATTCCAAAAAAAAAAAAAAAAGAAAAATAAATAAAAATTGAAACATTCAATTGTTCCTAAGAGGCATTTAGATAGATAACCAAAGTGTATTTTTTTGTCCAATGATTTTTGTGCATGCATTCTTTTGATATATAAAAAGTTTTAAGTTCAATTTTCAAAAAAAAAAGCATCGGAGTTGTATTTTTCTGTCTTCCTTAAAGAGACAAAATTGAAGAAAAAAAAGATTAGGGGCAATATTTTTGTATGATAGTTGTGTCTTTTTGTGTGGAAATTGCTATTGATGGTCATTTAGTGTTGTGTTGGATTGTGTTGTTCTTCAAAGACAACTAAATGTTAGACAAATTCTTCTCTTGTGTCTAGTAATTAATATACTGAAAGTAAAGAGTTTTTAGCCATTTAAAGTCAATGGATTAAACCCTTAACATAAAGAATAACAACAGTTATATATGATTCACACACACACATATATATGTCTCTCTCTTTTTCTCTGTATGTTTGAGTGTGAGTATGTGTATGTGTGTGTATGCTTATACATATACATACATATAAATATATATATACACATTCATGTATGTGTGTGTGTGTATTGTTATATATATATATATAATTATAACCTAAAAGTATTAAATGGATCATGCCAGCTCAACACGATCAGAATTTACTGGCCAAGTCGTACCACCTTGCCATGTTGTCTCAGCACGTGAATATTGGAGGACAGCTCCACCTCTATATGGCCTAATGGTTTGCCTTCCTCAATCATACATGCCGAGTCATGTTGAGTCTGGCCAATAGTGGTACAAGACTACCACATAAGATAGTAGCCAGATCGATGGGCAGTGGTAGTGGACATCACTTGTCCCACTCATTGCGTGCCACTACCCAAAGGTAGTGGAAATGGAAGGGTAGTGGCCACTCCACAATGCTAGGACACCAACATTGAGTTGGGCACTAGGAAGTGCAGTTGCCACTAACATTGTGTAATGTGATGCCACTGCAACACCAACTTTTAATGTTAAGTTTGAACTTTAAAGTAAAACTTTAATTTTAAAAAAAAAAAATACTTTAATTAAACAACACTGCACAATAAATTAAAATGAATAAAATTTAAAACTCAATAAAAAATACATATATTTTATTTTTTGTGAAATGAAAGTTAGAAATAAATTGAAAAATTTTAAACGACAACAATAACATTAGCAATAATATAATTGCATCATAGGCTAATCATCTAATATTGACAATGAGTCTATGTTTGTAGTATAGTCAGAATTATTATGTTTGATTCTGAAATTAGTTGAAATCTCAATATTCTCAATGTTGCATGAGTCATCATTAACTAGCAGTTATTTTACTGTATATTGAATACCCTTGAATTTTCATTATCTTCTAAACTTGAAATTTTATCTATGATATATGGTCATAGTTTAAATTTTATATCTAAAATAATATTTATAGTCAAAGAAAAATAAATTACGATACTATTCTATTCTAGACCCCAAATGGAAAGTAGATCACGTGTCATCATAAATAACATGAGATAAATGGATTCGTATATTTTCTATATTAACTTAATATATCTAAATTATTTTAATTATAATGTGATTGAATAGTGTAGTAATCAATATCTAAGTACAGAAATAACTCTCTCCTATTGGAAGGTTCACCCCATCATTTTTCCATAACCAACTGAATAAAAAAGTCAACTTCTCAAAATGTGTGGATGTTCATACTCGGTGTCATCCTACAGCTATCATACATAGTATCAAAACATATAAATATGTTAACTATTTTTTCATAAATTCAACCATCTAGTTCTTTTGCTTAGTTCATGTATGTAGATATGTATTTTAAATATTTTTTACTCCTTTCAGCTCAAGTCTAGGATCTATATCAGCATACAAACAATAAAGAGATGGAAAATAGAAATATTATTTCAACTACTTGGTCTTCACCTCAACATCCACGACAATAAAATTAGGTTGTTCTCTATACTTGCTAAATATGCTAATAATATTGATTATGTACCTGACTATAATACAAGTTGTGGGAGTGTATACATAGGAATACATGTTTGTCGTATCATATAAAATTTTTTGAAATTTCAAAAATGAAATTCTTGTCTGTCTATATTAATCATCATTATTAAGTTCATATTTTTTACTTTTTATGTAGTTGGATATCACATGTTGGAAGCCAATACGTTACTCTAATATTATGTTAATATTTGACATCTATTAAAAATTTTTTTTATAGGCGCTCTAACAAACATAGAGTATAAAACTCTTGTTGTTCGCTACGTATCTTAAATTATTTTAATGAATTTTGTTTTATATTATGAGAGATTATTTTTATTCTTACTTACACCACTAGCTTAATTACATGTACACATAATATGAACGATATAAACTAATTGTATATCTTTAATGGTTCTAATAAATATATTAATTACAATACCATTATTTGAAATAATAGTGATTATCATGGTAAAAATTTTATTTTTAATATCATATTTCCTAAAAATCTTTATGAGAGACTTATATTTAGTTTGGCCATAAAAATGATGCACGATCTCAAGAAATTCTAAATTTTTTATATTTAGTTTTCACTTAGAATATACATTGTGTGCGATGAGATAAGTGAATTTCGTATCATCAAAACTAGTCAATATGTTTGATATCACGGAGACCACTCTGTTGTGTTTCCAAAGTTCATTAATTTCAAATATAAAACTAGTCTATAGGTAGACAGTAGACCTAAGAATTCTATGAAAATTAAGCTAGAAGTAGGTATGCATAGTATTAACTACTTTATGATACTTCAAAAATATGATTAAAAGATTTATGTTACTAATCAATTTGATCATGTATTCTCTCTCAATGTAAGTTTGATAAATGAATGGGACCAATAAACCTGAAGTTGATCAAACTTCAAAGAATTTATCTCAGAGTTGGATTTGCGAGGGATTCAATGCATCATATTTTTTGGTAGATTAATTACTTATCCCTTTAGTTAGCTAGTGCCACCATTATTCCTTCACATATACTTTTTATAATATATATATTATGTTGAATCTTTTGTGATATTATTTAACAATTTTATTTTTAATTATGTTAATATATGTTCACACTAATATAGTTCACTTATTTAGATATCATTTAGGCATATAGGGGGAGTCTTGGTCTTTGACCTTTTGATTAGGTTATCGTTATTAATTATATTTAAGTCTAATTCATTTTTACTATATTCACTATTTATCATTTTTGTAATGTATAAGATTGAACTTGTAGGGTAGAAGGAGAAAATTATTTTATTTTTAATTTTTTATATTTTTTAATTTATTTATTAATCTAAAAATTACTAAATATAATAAATTAATTTCTGCACAATCACAATTTGCAAAATACGCTTTGAATATTTCATTTCGTATTCTCGAGTCAAGAAGTCGTTGCACATCACCAAAATAAAACAAAAACTTCACAAAATTAATACTACAAAATTTTATAAAATGAACACAAATAGAGCATAATATCAATATAAGAGATATGAGAGAAGAGCATAATATAGATGAACATTGACCATGAAAAATAAAATATATCAAAATTTATAAAAGAGTATTTTAAAATACATATTTTTTTTTTTAAATTTTAAAGTATTTTTTAGCGTAGAAATATGATATCAATCGGATTTTTGCAAATGAGTCATATGGCACAATTCAACGATACAAAAAAATATTTAAAAAATATTTAAAAAATATTTTATTATTATAGTCAACAGGGCAACAATTGCCTTTGTATTATTACAATCATGTTATGTGGATGTCTTATCGCATGTTGATGTCTCGTTGCATGCCATTATCTTGCTGAAGCACAAATGGGCAAAAAATTAAGCAACCTTTTTATACAAAGGGTGTTTGTTTTTTAAAATTTTGTCATTCCAATAGGTAGTGCCAGCGTGCTTGACATGAAATGAGGATGTGCAGTGCTATGCTTAGCATGACTAAATCTGGTCATGCATAATGTCGTGCATTTTTGCCTGGCTAACTTGACATCTCTAGTATAATTATATTTTATACACATGTATGTGCGTGTATTTATTTATTTATTTAATATTATACTATATACGTTTATATATATGTAGGTATACACACAAACACACAAACACACACACATATTATGTGTATATATATATATAAGTATATTCATTTCTATATCTAAATATATAAGTATATATTTACTATATATATGTGTGTAAGTGTGTGTGTGTGTGTGTGTGTGTGTGTAACGAATTATCTGCACGGGCAAGAATAAAAATTTGATTTTGCATACTACAATACATAAATTATTTTTGCATTATTTGTTTAATTTTTGAGAGATAAAATGTATGCTACAAAATAGGAAAATTTATATATTTGTTTTGATGTTCCAATATAATATACTGCAATATGAGCGGTATCGAAATGTAAAAATATAAATTATTTTTAGGTGAACAAAACACAAAGTAATTAAAAAAATTGTTTTTTCAAAATAAAAAAAAATGCTCCAAAATTGTAAATTATTAATGTCATGATAATCTCAAATACTTATGTCAATTTTATCACATCACTTTTAAAAAAAGAGAGAATTATGTTTTAAAGTATTCCCTACAAATTAATTGAAAAGAATAAACTAGTTTTTATATTAAAAAAAATACATTAAACAATAAACTATTAACTAATTGATTTTTGGTACACTCAAATATATTAATCCTAAAATATTATTAATTAATTAAGTAATCCCTATCTCCTCGGCACTCTCCCCTTGCTCCTCAGCCTCGCACAACATGCACGTAACTAATAATTAAAAAAAAAAAAGGATTGGGAGGAGCTCCCATAACTCCAATTAGGAGCTCTATTGCACACCGAGCTCCAATGAGGACCTCGGTGGAGCTCCTAGAGCTCCAACAAGGAGTTTGATGGAGCTGCCCGAGCTCCAGATAGGAGCTTTGGGAGCTCCACTGAGATCCTCGATGAGCTCGAGGAGCACCAACGAGGAGAGGAGCGTGGGGCGAGTGGAGAGGTGAGACTTGAGAAGGAAGATTGAAAATTCATTAAAGGTATTTTAGAATTAGTATATTTGAGTACAACAAAAATTAATTAGTTAAAAGTTTAGTGTAAGTTTTTTTTTTAAAAAAAATCAGAGTTATTTTTAAAAATTATTTTATAGGGAGTATATCAAAACATAATTCTAAATTAAAACAAAATTTAAAACAAAAACTACTATTTGGAATTCTAATATCAAATAATGAAAACCAATTTTTTATACCCACACACGTTTACTTTTAAAAAAAGTGGAATACTTTTTCATACAAAAAGCAATTTTCAAAAAAAATACATCACTTTTATTGAAAAGTGATTTTTGGAAAAAAAAAAGTTTTTTAAATCAAAACTTATATATATATATATATGTATGTGTGTGTGTGTGTATGTGTGTGTGTACACACACATACACATGTTTACACACACACACACACACACACACACACACACACATATTTATATATTAATTTATGTAAATATATATGGTGTGTGAGTGTGGGTAGATGGGGGTTGATATGTATGTATTTATGTGTGTGTGTGTGTGTGTACACACGTGTAATTATTTTTGATTTTCTAGTATTTATATTTAATTTAATTAGATCTAATTGTTGGTGCACGAAAACAATATCTTTGATGAAGGGTACAACTATAAATTAAGGATAGTTTCCTTTCTCCTTCGCATTCGCCACATCCCCGAGGGCCGGCCATAAAGCAACCACCGACCATCAACAATGGCATCCAACTCATCTTCTTCCGTGCGCACCTGCCTCTGTGCTCCCAGAACCCATCCAGGGTCCTTCAAGTGCAGCCTGCACCGTCGTACTCGGAGACTAAGCCGAGGGAAATCGACGCCACTTACTCAAGTTTTGCCTTCGTCAACGTCGACGAATCAGAGATCAGATGCTAGTTTTATAAATTCGTTGCTAGTGCATCTTATCAACCCCCACCACCATGATCACCAAAGGAGGAGAAAATTCAGCCCTAAACCATCTTATCTCTCTGTCTCTGAACTTCTTCCCACATGGTTTTCACCCATATCAAAGATTAACAGTTTGTGTTGAGTTAAATTTATTTTATTTTTACCCCAATTGTTAGTAATCTCCGAATAAAATTTCAAGAATAGAAAAGATGGATACTTCTTCGTGTTCTTTAATTATTTACTAATTACAAATAATCACGCGATCAAATATATTAATTATTAGGGTAATTATGATTTGGTGTACTTTCACATAAATATCAATTGATTTTAAACTGATCTTTTAATATTTAAATAATTGTCTGTGCCCTCTATCATACGCCCTAACCCATCAGCCCTCGCCCTCAGTCATCAGTCCTAGCGATGTCTCATTGAGCTCATGATCGCACTTCTGGAACTCGATCGAGAGCTCCTTTGAGCTCCTGGAGCTCAACGAGGACCTCAATAGAGTATTCAGTCGAGCTTAAGGAGCTTGGTGTCTAGTTCCATCGAGCATTTGGAACTTGACTGAGAACTTTGTCGAGCTCTTGGGGCTTGACCAAGAGCTCTGACGAGCTCCTAAAGCTTAATCAAGGGTTTCGTCGAGCTCTCAGTCGAGCTCTCAGTCGAGCTCTCAGTCGAGCTCTCAGTCGAGCTCTCAGTCGAGCTCATCGTCATTCTTTTTGAGCTCGTCATCAAGCTCCAACAACTTGGCTTCGAGCTTCATCGAGCTCCAGGAGCTCGACCTATCAAAACTCCGAGCTCCAGGAACTCGACCTAAAGCTCCTTCGAGCTCTAGGAGCTCAACCTAAAGCTCCTTCGAGCTCCAAGAGCTCGATCGAAAGCTAAATCGAGTTCATGGAGCTTGTTGTATGCTCCTAGAGCTCTTCGTCGAGCTCTAGTAGCTCGACGTCAAGCTCCATCAAGAACTGAGAGCTCGATCAAGAGCTCCATTGAGCTATAAAAGCTCGACTAAGAGCTTCATCGAGTTCATGGAGCTTGACAGAGAGCTTCATTGAGCTCCTAGAGCTCGACTGAGAGCACTATCGAGTTTGTTGGGTAATTGGGCTTCCACGGTAGTGAGATTAAAAACAGAAACAACAGAAAATACAGAAAAATAAGCAATATAATCTCAATTCAGCAAGCATCCACGATAGAATCAAAAACGAGAAAATCAACACCGAAAAAAACGTGGTTCGCAAGTAGCTCAGTACGACTAGCTACATCCACCAGAAAATGCTTATGCATTATAGATTAAAACCAAAACTGAAACGTCTTACAGTATGCAGCACACAGTAATCGCGAAAATTCGCGCATATTGAAGAGAGGGACGCTGAACAGTTCCACGAGTCAAAAACAGCCGCCTGAAAAATAAAATTACAAATCATTTTATATTAAAAAAAACATCTGGTTCATTTAACCGCAGCGGGACCTCCGTTATTGTGCTACTGCTACATCCCCGGGCTTTTAATATTTCCTTTCCTACACTTACATGAAAATATTAAAACAGAAAAGTAATTTGTTATACAAACAGATTATTAAATAATAAACAAATTACATATACAATAGAGTTCTTGGAACTTTATTGAGAGATTTGTCGAGACCCTAGAGATTGATGACGAGCTCGATGGATCTCTTGTCGAGCTCCAGGAGCTCATCGTCGTTCTCCAAGAGCTGGTCATCGAGTCGAGGAGCTTAGCCCGAGCTCCTTGAGCTGGGCGTCGAGCTCCTGGAGCTCGACTGAGAACTTCGTCGAGCTCCTGGAGTTCGTCGTGTTCTCCTAGAGCTAGTTGTCGAGCTCCAAGAGCTCAATCGAGAGAAGCAGGAGCCAAGAGCTCCATCGAACTCATTGTCAAGCTCTAGGAACTCGATGGAGAGTTCCTGGAGCTCTACCGAGAGCATGATTGAGCCTGTCGTCGAGCTCCAGGAGCTCGACAGACCTCTCAGTCAAACTCCAAGAGTTTAATTGTGCTCTTGGTGAAGCTCGAGGAGCTCATGGTTGAGCTCCATCGAGCTCGATGGAAGATGGTCGATAAGAGATAGCCAATAGTAGAGTGCGAGGGCAATTTAGGATAAATGTAATAGACTACCCCAATTTTAATTAATTATGAATTTGGTGATTTTTTTTAAAATATTAAAGGATTAGTTTCAAATCTTTAAATATTTTCGGGGAAGAATCCCAAAACATAATTCTCTCTTTATTATTCAACCCCTATAAGCTAATTGCTAGAGTTAGCTCATATGTATAAATTAGTATTAGTTTACATCAATCTACATTTGCTTGCTCACAGATTGTTTAGGATGGTTTGGGCACGATGGACTTAGATTTTTGTAAAACTAGTGTCAATTTTTTTTTGAAATTAAACTTTTAATATAAAATATTAACTGTGATAGAGAGAGGGAGAAAGAGAGGGAGAGGGAGATGAAAAAAGAGAGGGAGAAAGAGGGGAGGAAAGAGGGAAAGAGGGGGGAGGGAGAGGTAAAGAGGGAGAAAGAGAGGGGAAAAGAGAGGGAGAGAGAGGGGGGAGAGAGAGGGGGAGAGAGAGAAAGAGGGGGGGGAGGGGGGGGGGAGGGAAAAGGAGGGAGGGAGAGAGAGAGAGAGGTAGGGTGGGAGAGGGAGAGAGAAAGGGAGGGGGAGGAGGGGGGGAGGGAGAGGGAAGAGGGGGAGAGAGAGAGGGAGAGAGAGGGAGGGAGAGAGGGAGAAGGAGAGGGAGGGAGAAGTAAAGGGAGAGAGAGGGAGAGGGAGAGAAAGAGAGAGAGAAAGTGTGTGTGTGTGTGTGTGTGTGTGTATTTATGAAAATTAACCAAGAAACACTATTCATGAAACAATAAATGTTCAAGCTAATAAACATTGATAAAAAAACACAAATAAGTAAAATCTAGCAAAGTTGATTCAAACATAAAAATAAAAAAAAAAGTCACAATATAATAACATTGAATTCAATATAAAAGTATGCTAAAAACTTGTTCACACTTCCAATCCACGATCTACAATTCACACCCAAAGAATATAATGTATTGATCAAAGATTTATTCCTCTAGAATATGAAATCTATGGAAAAGGCAAATCCAAAATAAAAGACAAATGAATGATAATTCCATTAGAGTTGAATGGAAACATACACATATAGGGCAGAAATGAAAACAACATCAAGAATAGTTGTTTTGCACAGTAACAAAGTATGTTATGTGGATGAAAAATAGTGCAATAACATGGAAGTTGATCCTTACATCATTTGTGAGATAAATCCATGCATCCTGTAGTTAAACGGATGTTGTTGAAGATATAACCCCAACTCTATCATCTTCATCAAGTTTCACATATGAAAATATACATTTCAACACACCACACTAGTATCCACACACTCTCTCTCTAGTAGATGAAATATGAGAGAAGACAACAATGTCTGAGTGTTGTTGTCTCCTTCATATTTCTTTTCTTCCTTTCTGTTGCACACCACATCACCATGCACATTCTAAATCTTCATTCTATTTTTTTTATTTTGCTTTTTAATCATATCATCATGCATAATAGAAAAGACATCTTTATGTTATGCTACCTTGATTGTTCCAACCCACGACAAAAAAATAACATATAATGAAACAAATAGATTTCAAAATTAAAAATAAATTATTTTAAATTAATTCAAACCTAATTTGAATTAGTCTACCCACCTAATGTATGCCCATAAATCTCCCCATTTGCTCGATGATGATAGAAGAATATCATCATATTATCTAAATAAATTATGTTTCACTACAGAGAAGAATTTTATAAGTATATCAGTGATAATTTTGTTTTATATTTTTTTTCAAGTATAATTTGCTATTATTTTTCAAAAAAAAAAAATCTTGTATTCAATGATATTTCACATAAATATACTTAGACTTATAAAGAAATATTGAATATTTGTATAGATTAATCAAACTATGACTGTCACATAGAATAGCGAATCAATCACATGTACACAATAAAATCTACTTGAAACATTTTTTTTTTGAAAATCAATTTCAAATTGAAAAACAATTTTGAAATTACAAATAGTAGATTTTGAATTTAAATACTACTATTTTTTATATGATTTTTTTTAAAAAAGGTACAATAACAAATTCAATATTATGCTCTTAAATACACAAAAAAGTATTCATTATTGAATTTTGATGCACTTTCATTTTTAATTTTAAAATAAAATCATTTTTTAATTAAGTTGTGTTTGGGGAACCGAAACAAAAAATCGCTCTATTTTGTAGTTTAAAGTATGTTTTTATTTAAAATAAAAATACTAACATTTTAATAAATATCTCAAAAAACGTAAAAAAATAGTTCAAAAAAATACTTATATTTTGTGACATTAAAAATAAGAAATCTAATTTTGGCACGTGCCGACACTTCTCATAAATATATGTGTATGTGTGTGTGTGTGTGTGTTAGAAAAAAAAAATACAAAACTAATTCTAAAATTTGAAAAGTAGTTTCGAAATCGAAAAGTAGTATTGAATTTTTTTTTTGTGTTACATGCTATAACAGGGAGAAAATGGGATTTCTAATATTGGGTATACAAAATATAAAATAAATATGTTTTGAAAACTAATTTTTTTAATTTTTTGAGAACGAATACTAGAACATAAATATTTTTATGTTAGAGCCCTTAACAAAATTTATCTTTGTTTGATAAATTTATGTTAGAAGAGTCCAAAATAAAAATATTTATGTTTGAGTACTAACTCAAAATATTTTAAATAAATAGACCCAAAACATAATAATTTAAATTTTAGTATATACATTTATGTATTCATATCATTAAAAAAAATAACAATTCATTAAATTAAATATTATAAAAAACTATTCAAATATTTTTTCAAATTAAAATATCATTTTTGAAATTATTGTTCATGAAAACCATATAGTTATATATGTATATATAGGTTACATTGAGTTATTGTTGGAGTATGGCAATAGTCGAGTGATTAATTTGAAAGTCTTAGGCTCACTTGAATCCATTAGTTAATATAATCAAAGAATCTAGAGGATAACTAGTAGGCCCTAAATGATATTCTCAACTTAGACAAAGATTTATAATCAAAAACAACCAAGTCTTGCCTAGTTTCACTTAGAATATGGTCCCTCACCTTTTCAATGGGCATATCCTACATTTTAGAAATATCAGGTGAAATAAATAGCTCAGAATCATCAGAAAACTACTCAATTTCTCTCTATTGATCTTATTTTTCTTTAGAAGGAATCAACCTCAAATATATGAAAATAGGGATCTATAAGGCATTAATCTATTTTATACTAGGATGACTATCATCTGCTAATTTATTCTTTATAAAAATCATATCTCTACTCCTAATAAGCTTCATTGATAGTGGGTTAATTGTGGGTTCCATGATCTAAACACAAACTCATCATGAAAATAGTCAATGAAGAAGCATGAACATACACCATTATTGAATTCCAAGCTAGCCTAGGTCAGGCTGGCTAGCTTGGGTTATGGTAGACTACCTTGGGTCATTCAAGGTTAGCTTGATTATTTCCATGCTAGCTTGTATAAGGTCCAGGCCTGCTTACTTGGCAAGCCAGGACAAAATTGGCATGCACTGGCCTTAATGCTAGGTTGTGCCATGTCATACCTATAATGTCATAAACATTGTTTCAACCTAACCTAACCTAACCCGAGTCATGCCATGGTATCCATGCACGGCACTGAATTGGGTCATTCCATGGCAGTCATGACTGAATTGTTCAATGACTTGTGACGTGCTTATGATATCCGACTCACTTGGCACGCCTATTTTATACTCCATATATTTTTAATATAAAAAAGTTTGTCATATTAATTTATTATCACAGAAAAATTTGTTCATGATAAAAAAGTCAATATCACCCAAATGTAAACAATGCAAGCAAAAATAATTCAAATCATATTTGATATTACTGTATTGATACAAAAATAATTAGATATGAATATAATAATAAAGAATAATCTAAACACCATGCCAATATCAATGAACAACCCCTCGGTGGGGACCTTAATGCCATTTTTAAATAGTATTCTTAACCAATGCCATGATACTAGTTGTTGAGATAGCTTAGTCGAGTAGTGGTTAATCCAAAATTACAAAAAAGTATTAAGAATATATTTTACTTTTAACGAAAGAAACCTTTAATCAAAAATATCTAAATTGAGATTCAATTATATATTTTAAAAAGTGTAAAGCATTAATTAAATAAAATTTAGGGTAGAAATTGTATTTAAATCAAAACTAAAAAATTAATTAAAATTTATTTGTACCATTTATAACTTAAAAATCACATAAAATCCAATATGCACATTACAGACAACATCCATTATATTGGGCCAAAATACATAATATGTGTTTAAAATGTAATCACACATACTAAATTTCATAAAAGAAATTATACCCAAAAATTATGTTTTTACCTAGAATATAAAATCTTTGAATATGATAATTCAAATAAAATAATGTAACCCTACGATTTATGGATAGAATAATCTAGAGATTTTTTTCACATTATGCTCTGCGTTTAGTATTCAATTTGTCGACCTTAGTTGAATAGAAAATTATCACATTTAGTATATTAGGTATTGGTGAGAGAAGAATAATTTATCTAATTATTATTTATTTTTGTGGCACATCACAACACAAACTTAATAGCTGTAGCAACTTCTTGACCAAATGATTTGCCTACCTTAAAAATTATAGCCCTTACTTTCTTTTTTTTTCTTCGATTATTTCTCTCTTAAGATGATAGATAAACACAGTTGTAATTAATTTTTGAAAAATAAAAACACTTTGTATATCAAAAAACACTTGCATAAAAACAACTAGAAAAATAAAATAGACTTTTCCCTCTGAAAAATGCTACACCTTCTATAATAAAATTTTAAAATTAAAACTTATTTTATGGTCACAGCCCAATCTAAGAGGCACCATGCACCCCTCTATCTGAAAAATATGTCATTTTTCAATTTTGTTTTATTTGTTTTTTGTTTTATTTTTTTAAAAAAATTTAGAATGTGAGAAATTATATCACATTCTTGTTCCACCATGTTTAACAACTGCAAAAAAAAAGTACAAATTAAATAAAAAAAATAAAATATAAATGCTTAAAATTAACAATTATAGATTGTTATATTAAAATTATAAAAGCAAACAAAGAACCCTTTTTATTAAAACTTTGTCTATCCAACTTTGGCAGACATATCAATTATACTTTGAAAACTACATAAGTTATAACATAAATATATGTCTGCATAGATAAGTATGTATACATATATATATATAAATAAATATAATGAAATATAAACTAAATCTTAAAAATAATATATGTCTGCATAGATAAATTATATGTTGTTTAAAACAATTATATGTTCATAGATAGTTCAATGAAAAGCTACATTATTTAACTTATATAATTGTTTACCCCGTACTTATGTAAGTATGCATTAAATTATATTTATGTATACTTATACTAATGCTACAAAGATTACAAAACTCATTTTATTTCTCAACTTTGTTTATTTGTCTGAATTTAAAAAAAAAATCAATTGTTTAATTCATATATTAAACATAATTTAATCTCAAATGTTAGTAACATTGTAAGTAATTCAAATATTTAATCTATTAAATTTTATAACATTTCAAAACTAAATTATATCTATAAATACTTATCATATTTTGTAATATTTTAATAGTTAAATTTATTTAATTTACACTTTAAAATTGAAATTTTTTTATGATTTATTTTTTATCCACAAATTATAAAAACCCTTAGCATTAGCAATAGCAAAGTGACATATCCCTAGTTGTATTAGGGCTGGCCTGAGTCATTCTTGTATGTTGGCGTGGTTGCTTATATTTGCAATATTAAATTTAAATACTTTAATAATTAAAACAACCTTAACCATAAGTGCTATTTGTGTGATATAAATATAAATATAAATATATATATATATTGATATTTTACTCAATTTAATGGTATTTTTTGTTTTTTATAAATAAAATTAATCTACCATTGAAATTTGTAATGACAACTATTTTTATAAACAAATAATGATTATAATTCTAAAAAAAATGAGACTCGTTCATTTATTAAATATTTTTTCTTTAAAATTGAGTTTTATAATTTTCCTTTTTTCCTAAGATATCCAAAAATTTATTTAATTATTTAAATATTATGTTTAATTGTGAGTGTTCGAAATGATCGCGTACTCTGATAAACAAATAATGATATATGTAACTGGACTTGCCACGTGCTCTGATATTGGACATTTGAAATCTGATAGCCTGTATTTCTGTCACCGTGACTAGGCAGTGGGGTCCAAACATAATATTAGTACATTGTAATACAGTCTACACATCACGGTGACCCATAGTCAAAGGTCCATTTGTCCGTGCACGTGACCCGCAGGCGAGTCAGGCATGCGTAAAACGCAGGCATGATATTTTCAAATGTTGCTTCAAAGTGGCTCTGTGAATGATATTTTAGTCGGCAGCTCGGTTTATGCTTCAGAGTTCACAGGGCATGTACGATTTGGCACGTGCCACGTGGTAAGGGAGTGGGTGATCCAGTCAGACGATGGAGACTTGTGCGCGAAAGTGCGTGGCCGTGCCGAATTTCGGGCGTCACGGGTAAATTATTACATTTAATATAAAATGGTCAACGATGGGCAAAACAAATATTTAAGGATATTATATTTTGTTACACTGAAGATTAAAAAAATTAAAATAGTAACCATCATGTCATGTCGGCCAGGTTTTGGGAATAATAAAATATTATATGTTTAATTTATTTATTTTTTTTATTTTCGATTTTGTTTTAATTTTTAAGTAAGAGTGGTCTGCACAGAGAGAAACGGACATACAAAGACCAACACCAAAACAAAAAATCAAAAAGCGGCTCATTCACCATGCAGAAAAATCACGTGTGGTGACTATTCGCGAAAACAAAAACTATTCTCATTTTTATTTCACTAAGTTTCAGTAATATTTAAGAAAAATTGTTTATTTTCATTTTCGCTTTATGTTTACAAGGGTGCTGGATTCGCGCGAAGTTTGTGTCAATTCTGTTGACGGGCTGTTCGATTTGTTGAGTTATGCAAGTGAAATTACAAAATTATCCTTAATGAGCAATTATCGGTGCATTACTGTAAAATAATTTTTTTTAGTACATTTATGTGTTTAATTATCGGGCTGATATAAAAGTCGATATCTGTTGTTGACCTAGCTGCTGGATGATTATTGAATGTTTTGAATTGGTTCTGCTGCGTGATATTTCTTCCTCTCTTCTTCTCCTATGTTCTTCTCTTCTTCTTAAACATTCTGCTTCTGTTCTTGAGAATTTCTTGTGTTAAACAAGAAATAGTTGTTTAAAAACAACATTGTGGTATCAGAGCGACGATACCTAATTGCGATTGAAATTATTTTTGAACAATATTCAAATCTAATTTCTTCAGTTAGGCGTTCTCTGAAAACCTAAATATTTTTCACAAATTTCTTAAGATCGAGCATAGATCTAACCAGATCTAGTAAGATCTAAAGGTTTTGTGGTTTTCTAAAACCTATTTTTAACAAAACCCGAACCTTCTGTTCATATTTTTTCAAGCTGTTCTTAAGATATTATGTTTTCAAAAACTCAAAACACATCAAACTCGGGTTTAATTCCTATTCCCTTGTTTGATGGTGATAATTTTGACTATTGGCTTGTCAAAATGCGAACATTATTTATCTCTCAAGACATATGGGAAATAGTGGTTTTTGGATATGAAGAAGCTCCTAATTTCTCTATTCTGGAAGGTAAAGAACTGTTACAAGAGAAGGAATTGAGGAAATTAAATGCTAAGGCATTACTTTTCATCCAACAGGGTGTAAGTAATGCGATATTTCCTAGATTACTTGGCTGCACTCAAGCCAAGGAGGCTTGGGACCTCCTAATCGAGGAATATCAAGGAGATAAGAAGGCTCGAGGAGCTCTTCTGCACTCCTTGAGAAAAGACTTCGAGAATCTGAGTATGAAAAACTCAGATTCTCTTACTGAGTTTTCAACTCAGTTCTTAGATATTGTTAATCAACTAAAGATTCATGGAGAAAATGTCTCTGAGACTCGATTGGTTGAAAAACTTTTAATCTGTATGCCTGATAAGTTTGATGCCATTGTGGCAGTAATTGAGGAGACTAAAGACCTATCAAAACTCTCCATCCAGCAAGTTTTGAGCTCCTTGAAGTCTTATGAGGGTCGATTACTGAAGAGAGCAGAAAGTTCTGCAGAGACTGCAATGCAGTCAAGATGGGAAGATAGCTCCAATAAGGCTGAAGTGCAATACAGAGATATGAGGAGCAAGAAAAATACACCAAGGTATGAGTCTAAAAATAAAAATAAAAATAAAATTAAAACAGGCTCTTTTTCTACTCTCTTCAGACTCATCTAAGGAACAAGCTTCCTCTTGCACTATTTGCAAGAGATTAAACCACACTGCGACAGAGTGTTGGTTTAGAAAACAAAATCAGTGCCAAAACTGTAAAAAGTTTGGGCACAGTTCAAAGAACTGTAAGAACATCACCAACCAGAGTGCTGGTTTTACAGAACGAGTAAGTTCTGTAGAACATCTGTTTTATGTAAATGAAACAGAAAATACACACTCTATAAACACTTGGTTTCTGGACAGTGGCTGCTCAAACCACATGTCTGGAAATGAAGAGATATTTGTGGATTTACTTTCAGTAGTAAATTCACAAGTCAAATTGGGGAATGGTGAACTAGTTCAGGCGCAAGCCAAGGGCAGAGTGGCAGTACCCACCTGCTCTGGAACAAAGTTCATAAAAGATGTACTTCTGGTTCCTGCCCTGGACCAGAATCTACTAAGTGTTGGCCAGTTAATTGAAAAAGGCTATAAATTAATGTTTGAAAATAAAATATGTAAAATTTTTGATCAAAACTGTAATCAACCTTCCTGGATTGTGAAAATGTCAAGTGGAAGAAGTTTTCCACTGACATTTGCTGAGAAAACAGATAAGGCATTTTCAATGAATGTCCAATCTGTCACATCTCTATGGCACAGAAGGTTTGGACATTTGAATTACTCTGACCTAAAAAATATTTTTCAAAATAATTTGGTAACTGGTATGCCTTCAAACCTTACACAACCTAATTTTATCTGTGAAGTATGTTCACTGGGAAAACAATCCAGAAGAAGCTTTCCGAAGCACTCTGCCTGGAAAGCTTCTCAACCTCTGGAACTATTACATGCTGACATATGTGGTCCTATGTCAGTAAAGTCCTTAGGCAGTAGTAGTTATTTCTTGTTATTTATAGATGACTGCACAAGATATATATGGGTTTTTTTCTTGAAGCACAAGTCTGAAGCACTTGAATGCTTCAAGAAACTTTTACCTCTTGTTGAGAGACAATCTGGTCTAAGTGTCAAGTCACTTAGAACAGACAGAGGAGGTGAGATCCTCTCTCAAAAATTCACAGATTACTGTGAATCTAAAGGAATAACTAGACAACTTACCACTGCCTACTCACCACAACAGAATGGAGTTGTGGAGAGAAAAAATAGGACAATAATGGAAATGGCCAGAACACTGTTAAATCAGAAAAACCTACCTAAGAATTTTTGGGCAGAAGCAGTGAACACTTCTGTGTACCTGCTCAATAGATGCCCAACCAAAGCACTGGAAAACATAACTCCAGTGCAAGCTTGGACTGGTAGGAAGCCTAGTTTTAAACACCTAAAGGTATTCGGGAGTGTTTGTTACTCCCATATACCAAGTGTACATAGAATCAAATTAGACTCCAAGAGTCTAAAATGTATTTTAGTAGGCTACAGTCTGCAATCCAAAGGTTATAGACTGTACTCACCAGAAACAAAAACATTTCTGGTGAGTAGAGATATTTTGATTGATGAAAACAGTATGTGGGATGGAGATTTAAGTGAAGCTAATTCTGGAACCAAAAATGGTTGCACAGAAGTTGGTGCAACCTGCTATAAATTTAAAAATGCTCCAAGGTATGATTTCGGCTCACCCTCTACTTTTTCTTCTGAATTTATTTCTGATTCTGATTCTTTTACTGAACATGATTCTCAACACAAGTCCAAGTCTGTTTCTGAACATAGTGATTGTACATCATCTAATTCTGAATTAAGGACTGAACTTAGTAAAATAACCCCTGTAAAGTATAGAAACCTGTCTGACATTTATCAGAGATGTAACTACACCTCAGTTGAGACACTTAACTATGAAGAGGCTGTAAAACATCAATTCTGGTTCAAAGCGATGCATACAGAAATATCTGTTATTGAGAAAAATAACACTTGGACTTTAGTTGACTTACCTCAAAATAAACACAGTATAGGTGTTAAGTGGATTTATAGAATTAAATTTAAACCAAACTCAAATCAGCCTGTATACAAGGCTCGATTGGTAGCCAAAGGTTACTCACAAAAACCAGGATTAGACTACCATGAAACCTTTGCTCCAGTGGCAAGGTTAGAAACCATAAGGCTCTTAATAGCCTTAGCCGGACAGAAAGGTTGGAATTTATTCCAATTGGATATAAAATCTGCCTTTTTAAATGGTAAACTTAAGGAAGAGATATATGTAGAACAACCCCCTGGGTTTGTGAAAAAGGGGAGTGAACACTGTGTTTATAAATTAAATAAGGCCTTGTATGGGTTGAAACAAGCTCCTCGTGCTTGGTATCAATAAATCAACTCTTATCTTCTGAATCAAGGATTCAGTAGAAGCAAGAGTGAGCCTACACTCTATATTAAAAGAGATAACAATTCTGGAATTTTGATTGTTTCCTTGTATGTTGATGATATTGTATTTACAAGTAATAAAACAGAATTGATAAATAATTTTAGGAGAGAAATGGAGATTAGATATGAACTGTCTGACCTAGGAAGTCTAAAACAATTCATAGGACTTGAAATAATTCAAGACACAAGTGGTGTGTCCGTTTCTCAAACCTCATACATTAAACAAGTACTGAAAAACTTTGGAATGAGTGACTGCAAACCAGTATCTACCCCTTTAGAAGTAAATCAGAAACTTCTTTCAGCTAAGGGTAAACCAGTAAATGTGAAAAATTTCAGAAGTCTAATACGTAGTCTGCTGTATGCATCAGCAACCAGACCTGACATAGTTTTCTCAGTTCATTTGTTATCACGTTTTATGCACTGTCCGAATAATATACACTTAAGTACTGCTAAACGGATATTGAGATATCTCAAAGGTACACTTAATTTAGGTCTGAAATATCATAGAATTAACCATACAGAAATCATAGGTTATTGTGATAGTGATTGGGGAGGAAATCCAGAGGATTACAAAAGTACCTCTGGATATGTATTTAATCTTGGAACTGCTGCAGTTTCTTGGCAGTCCAAGAAACAATCAACTGTAGCCTTGTCCACTACTGAAGCTGAATATGTTTCAGCTTCAGTTGCAACCTCTCAAGCCTTATGGCTTAGAAAACTGTTGGGCGACTTAGATAAAGTCCAAAGATATCCAACAAAAATTCTGTGTGATAATCAATCAACTATATCTATTGCGAGTGATATGGTAATGCACAGTCGAACTAAACACATAGGTTTGAAATATCACTTCATTAAGGATACGATTGAATCTAATGAAGTTAAGTTGGTTTTTTGCAAGACTGAAGATCAAGTGGCCGATATATTCACAAAGTCCCTACCAAGAGAAAAGCTTATCTATTTGAGAGAAAAGCTTGGACTGACCTCAACTACATCGAATCGGGGGGATTATTGACGGGTTGTTCGATTTGTTGAGTTATGCAAGTGAAATTACAAAATTGCCCTTAATGAGCAATTATCGGTGCATTACTGTAAAGTAATTTTTTTTAGTACATTTATGTGTTTAATTATCGGGCTGATATAAAAGCCAATATCTGTTGTTGACCTAGCTGCTGGATGATTATTGAATGTTTTGAATTGGTTCTGCTGCGCGATATTTCTTCCTCTCTTCTTCTCCTCTGTTCTTCTCTTCTTCTTAAACATTCTGCTTCTGTTCTTGAGAATTTCTTGTGTTAAACAAGAAATAGTTGTTTAAAAACAACAAATTCACTATTGAGTTAGTGCGGTGTTTTGAATAATATTGTGATCAAGTCGTACTCATGGTGTGTTTGTGTCATGCTTGTAGTGTGTTTGTAGTGCTGTGGAATATTGTGACATGGAGGAATATATAAATATATATATATAAACATTTGTATAAATAAATATATAAATACAAAATACACGCACACATATATGTTTAAATATGTAGCGTTGTGGTTATTAATTAGTGTGGTTTGCAATATTGAGCATGTGTGTTCAAATCATGGCATTGTAAGTTTCTTATGATATGATAAATTTGTATTCCTTCATGTCTACTCTCACATCTTGTATTATACTTAGGTACATATGGAATAATAATAGTTTATTTGTCAAATATAAAGAATATCCTAATTTTAGTATTATGGATATTGAGATAAAGATTAAGTTTTTATAATACTAGTAATATATTTTATCTATTTACTGCTTGTCTACCTGCATAGATCATAAAGTTAGGCTGAATGTGATAAAAAATATATTAAAATTTATATCAAGCTACATGAACCAAGCTAGGAGCAAATAATGTGGGGTTCGTTGAATAGAAGAGAGTTATTTTAGTACTTAGATTGTGATTACAACTCTATCTAACACATGAAAATGATAATAATAATTTAGATATATTAAGTCGATAGAAATTATACAAATCTACATATCTCGTGCTATATATGATGACATATTATCTACTATCCCCCATTGTATATAGCATAAGATTGAAGTCACTTTTTTCTTTGAATATAAGTATTATTTCAGATAGAAGATCCAAGGTATGATTAGATATCATCGAATCACTTTCATATTTGAATGACAACAAAAATTCAATGATAATTACTGAGAATATAGTAAAAGAATTACTAGCAGAGAATGACTCATGACATCGAGGATATTGAGACTGCCACTAACTTTAGAATCAAACATTACAGTCCGAAGAATACTACGGACACAGATTCATCGCCGATATTTAAGGATTGTCATGTGATGCATGTTAATATTAATGATTTTGTTGCTATTTTTTTTTAAATTTCAATTTATTTTTATTCGTCATATTGAAAAAATAAAATATAAGTTTTTTTTATTGAGTTTTGAATTTTATTCATTTTAATTTAGTGTACAGTGTAGGGTAGTTTAAATTAAATATTTTTATTTTTTAAAATAAATTATGTCATAGAGTATAATATTAAAAATAAAAGATGATATTGTAGAGAGATTTCACTGCAAAATGTGGGTGTCCACAATATTGTCTAGTGGTGCCATTCATGCACTAATGGAGTAGCCAATGCAATTCCTTGCTTGTTGCTCTTCCTTGCCCACTACCAATGATCTGTGTAGAGCTATCAAATGAACTGAGCCATCCTGGCCCGACACGAGGCACGACACTGTTCAACTATGCTTGGCCCACCACGGCACACTATAGTGCCTTGCCTGGGCCCGTGCCAGGCACACCTATCGCACGAGTCGTGTAGTGCTGGGCCAAAATTTTTGGGACACATTCCGTGCCTGGCAAGGCACGATACGCGTGACCACGCATCGATCCAGATATAATATCTTATCTCTATTAATGGATGAAGGAGGTTTTCGATCCAGAGATAATAGGGAGAAGATTTTTCTAAATAGAAAAAACCAATTATATTAGCTTTTTACTTTTAGTGTTTTTTTAACAATTATAGTAATAAATCAGTTAAAAAAACAAAAAAATAGCTTAGCACTAAAACTAATTTTCTTTCATTGTTATGCCAAAAAAAAAAACAAAATGGCCTTAGTCTTACACTTTTTGGTCAAGTTGTTATTATATATATTTATCTAAGTCTAATGGATTTTTATTATATTTATTATTTATTATTTTTTTAAAGGATGAGAATAGATTTGAAGTTAGTTAAAAAGAGAATTATTTTTTAAAATTTTTTATTTAGTTTCAAATTTATTCATTAGTCCCAAAATTATTAAATAAAATATATTAATTTTAACATAGTTATAACATGTACCTTAATTTTAGGTGTGCAGGTGATATTTTGGTTGCTCTTTCTCATATTCTATAGCATAGAAATCATAGCTCCTCACTAAACTAAAATCATCTATCAACAAAATTAAAATTAAAATCTAAAAAAATTTGGACACAAACATTGCATAATTCAATATAAAATATATGAAAATGTAATTTATAAAAAATTATATAAAATTTAAATATATTAATTTTAATTTTTTTTTTTTTTTTTTTGGGAATGAATCTAACAACCAATTGATTTATATAAATGAAACATATGATGATAGTCGGGGTAACAAAAAAATGTTAAAAATTCATTTTTGTATTTACAGTTGATATGACAAAGATAATCATTATCCTGTCAATGTCCATTCGCATGCCGATTTCTTGTCACTATCATTTTCCCAGTCCGAATGAGCATTAAATAAAAGTAACCTTCTAAAAAAATAGGTGCTTATTTTTTAAGAATTTGTCATTCCAACAGGTTGTGCCACCACACCTGGCACGACATGTGGTCTGTGAGACTTGAGTCCTACATGACATGAGCTGTGCCATGATCTAGCACATGCTTATGGTTTAGGTATAAATATATATGTATGTGTGCGTATCCACACTATATGAATATATAGATATGTATACGTATACAAATATATAAAGATACATTATATATATAAGTAAATATATACATATACATATACATACACACACGCACACGCACACACACGCACACACATATATATATGTACATTTATGTATGTATATGTATATAAATAAAAATATATAATTAAGCATATATGTTATGTTTATGTATATATAACTATATATGTGTGTGCGTGTGTGTGGATGTGTGTGCTTCAGTAAAATGAAATTATTATACATATTTATTTTATTAGATATTTGTGTTTTTTTAAATTCTTGATATAATTGTTTTGAGTACTAAACACAAATTAGCCTATAAAATATCTTGTCAAACAATTATTAAGGATAAAATCGGTATACCAACTTCTTAAGTACAACTATAAATGGAAGGAGCATTTCCTTTCTCCCTATTCCCCACGTCCCCTAGTGCCATCAAACAATCACTGACCATCAACAATGGCTTCCAATTCAGCTTCCTCCGCGCGCACCTGCCTGTGTGCCCCCAAAACCCATCCTGGGTCGTTCAAGTGCAGCCTGCACCGTCGTACTCTGAGACTAACCCGAGAAAAATCGACGCCACTTATTCATGTTCTGCCTTCGTCAACTTCGACGAGTCAGAAATCGTATGCCAGCTTTATAAATTCGCTGCTAATGCATCTTATCAAGCCCCATCACCATGATCACCAAAGGAGAAGAAAATTCAGCCCTAAACCATCAAGATTTTGTCTTCTGAATGGCACTCACAGCCATGCAGCACCAGCAGTCGTCTCTTCCTGACTCCCATGCCTCCTCTGCTCTCCTTCTCTCTCTCTGAATCTCGTCGCCCTCTCTTTCTCACTCCTATCAGAGATTAACAGCTTATGTTTAGTTTTTTTTATTTTCTTTCGACACCAACTGCTTGTAATCTCTGAATACAACTTCAAGAATAACAAGATTGGTAGTTGTGCGTGTCGTTAATTATTTACTAACTAAAATTAAACATGTGGGTAATTAAATCTATTATTCAATTTTTAGTGTTAGCTCATTGCCAAGGGTGCGAATTAGTTTTAGTTTACAGCAATCTACTTTTCCCTGCTCATAGATTTTTGACCAAGAGGTTGGTTTGGGTACAAAATAATTAAATTTTTGTAAATCTAGCTAGTGGTAATTTTTTATTCTCAAATTTAATTTCTAATATAAAATATTACAAAAAAAATTAACTTGTGAAAACCCCAAAATTTATCTAGTGATTTTAAATAATATGTTTAGAGGAAGAGATAGATAGAAAGAGAATGAGAGTGATCAAGAGAGAGATAGAGAGATAATGATCAAGAGAGATAGAGAGAAAAGAGTGATTGAGAGAGAGAGTGTGTGTTATCGAGAGAGAGAAAGAGTAATCGAGAGAGAGAAAGATAGTGATCG
Source organism: Sapria himalayana (assembly GCA_029783825.1). Classification (NCBI taxonomy): domain Eukaryota; kingdom Viridiplantae; phylum Streptophyta; class Magnoliopsida; order Malpighiales; family Rafflesiaceae; genus Sapria; species Sapria himalayana. The sequence continues at coordinate 2,057,935 of JAREIK010000385.1, forward strand.
AGAGAGAGTGTGTGAGAGAGAGACAAAGAGAGAGAGATAGAGAGAGAGTGAGTGAGTGAGTTTTCTAGAGAGACAGAGAGAGAGAGAGAGAGTGTGTGTGTGTGATAGAGATAGAGAGAGTGTATGTGTGTGTGTAAAAGAGAGATAGAAAGTGTGATAGAGAGAGATAGAAAGATTGATAGGGAGAGATAGATAGAGAGTCTAAAAGAGAGACAGAAAGAGTGATAGAAAGAGAGAGAGAGAGAGAGAGATGGGAAATCTACATTCCTACCTTCATCAACAAGAAGAATAGTAGTTAAATGGATAATGTCGAAGAGACTATCCCACCTTCATCATCATCTTCATCAAGTTTCGATATGGGAAATGTACATTCCTACTCGCCACAGCACCATGCGGGCGCACTCTCTGACCTAGATGAAAAATGGGAGAAGACAACAGGGAGAGAGTGGTGTTCTCTCCTTCACATTTCTTTCTTCCTTTCAGTTGCATTGCACACAACACCACATCAGACATTCTACATCTTCTCCCCTATTTCTTTTATTTTTTTTTTCAATCATATCATCATGCACAAAAGAAACCACATCTTCATCTCATTCAACTTTGATTCTTCCATTCTATTAGAGGGTAAGACAACTATATCATGATTTATTCGAAATAACAATATAACAAGAATTATGTCTGATTAATAAAATAACAAAAATAATAAATTTAACAACCCAAAAATAAAGAATAATTCAACATCTTATATAACTTTGAAAAATGTAACATAAAAAAAAAATAAAGTCTAAATTACACAAGTACCAAATCAAACAAAGTTTGCCAAATAATTCTCCATATGCGAAAGAAGTATGTAAAGTACACAACGTACAAAATTAAGTTTTGGATTAAAATGTTTTTTCTAAAATATAAAACCCTAAACATATAAATTACACCAGTACCCTAAAAATAAGTTTTGGAGCAAATATGTTTGTATATAAATATATAGACCATATGTATATAAATATATATAAATATATAAACACAGACACAGACACACACACACACACACACACACTCATACACAAACACATATAAATATATAAACATAAAAATATTTATAAATAAACATATAAACACACGCAAGCGCGCGCGCATACACACATGTGTGTGTGGTATATATAGGTATGCGTTACATTTTGAAGCATGTGGGGTTTGAAGTTATTTCTTTTATTTTTTTTTTTATTTGTTAATTGTTGATGTATGAGTAGGGGGAAATTTTTTGTTTTTTTATTTTCAATATATGAAAAAAAAAAGTATTTTACATTTTGGTGTATTTTTTTAAGTTCTTTGTTCTCAAAGATTTTATGTTGGATATATTAAAATATAAAATCCCCAGATATATTAAAATATATATTAAAATATATTAAAATATAAAAAGTATTTTACATTTTTTCACTTATTATTAAAATATCAGCGGATCGCTAATATTATGACAAATCTGGGCCGTTTTCTCGTGACGGTCGTTATCAGACAGCCACACTTGCACGCGCAAGTCGCCATCGTTTGACTGGAAATTCCACTACCTTACCATGTGGCACCTGCTCAATCACACTGCCACATCGGATTTGTTTCGCTAACTCTGAAGGCTGCACCGAAGAGATATTATTCTATTAGTATCATGTGTGAGTGTGACACGATTATTGTGCACGCCCGATTGCATGCCCCCACGGTCAAGTCCCAACTCCAACCCGTGATAGATATGCCGCACATGTGTTAGATTTCAAATCACAAATATGATCGCACGTGGCAAGTCTATGTTACTATTAATCAGATTTTCTAAATCACGTTCAAACACTCACATTTATCCATAAATAAATAAATAAATAAATCATAATATTATTTGGAAAAATAATAGCTTTAAAACTTTATTTAAGAAATTTTGTATTTAAGATATGTTTTATGCCAAATATGTATTTTGGGTCATAAACCATAACCATCACACCAACTGACCAACATATCAGAAAGACCTAAATTAACCTTAAGGTAACTAGGGGATATATCACATTGATAATGCTAACCCTAGAATTATTATAAATTGTTGGTGAAAAATAAATTGTAAAAAAATTAATTTTTAAATATGTGAATTAAACATAATTCAGTTTTTAAATATTACAAAACTTGATTGTTATGTAAGTCTCTTTTGGGTAGAATGAGTTTTAATTGATTTGTATTTTTTGTCATATATTTTAATCTTAAAATAATAATATATTATAATTATTTTAAGATCTTTTTTTTTTGTATTTTTTTAGTTATTGGTGTTTTGCTTTTTTTTTTTAAGTTATTAATTTGTATTATAATTATTTTAGATATTTTTAATTGCTTTTTAATTGTATTTTTTTTATTTGCTTTTTTTTAATTGTTAAAATAATAATATATTATAATTATAATATATTATAATTGTTAAGCATTTTAGTTATTGGTATTTTTTATTGGGGTTTTAATCTTAAAATAATAATTATATATTATAATTATTTTAATCTTAAAATAATAATATATTATATTATAATTATAATAATATATGTTTTAATTGATTTGTATTTTTTTTTTTTTTTGTGTTAAGCATTTTAGTTCACTTGAATTCATGTATAATATATATTCCTACAAAATATATAGAGGAAAACTAGTAGGGGCTGAATGATCTTCTCAACTATGACAAATATGTATCATCCAAATACAATTGAGCCCTACCTAGTTTCAATTAAAATATAGTCAATTACCTCCTCAATAAGCATATCCTACATCTTAGAAATATCAGGTGATTCATGTGGCTTAGAATCATCGGGCGGCTGCTTAAATTTTCTCATTGGATCTGATTGATCTCTAGAATAAACAAACACTGAATCCATGAAAATAGGAATCTCTATGGGCTCACTCTGATTTTTAGTCGTGCCTAGACGAGCACGACATGGTCTAAAACCATGTCCTGTCTTGGGACATGATTCTCCGAGACATAGTTCATGCTTTGCCGGGCCAGTACAAGTCATGACTCATGCCGGGCAAGGCATGAATCATGCCTCGTGTCGAGCTAGGCATGACCTATGTGCCTAGCCTAATGGCAAGGTCCATCGACCAGCTACATGAGGACTCAATATCGAAGAAAGGTCAAGGGTCAAAATTTGCCTAGTGATCGCCTGAAGCTAGATCTCTCTTACATGGCCAATTGAAATTGGCCAACCACTTAAGCCAACCACTCATTGTGTCCCTATGTCATGTTGGGCTAGCCAGATGATTCATGTGTCTTACTGAACAAGGAAAGGGAATTATACCATGCCATGTTTGGCACGGCTCGGTAACACTCCCATGCCTTACAAAAATAGGTCATGCCTATATAGAACGACCCATTTGGCACCTCTATTGATGTTTTTAATATTAGCAAATTTCCTATTTACATTTTCAATAAAATATTTCTCATGTCTGAAATCTCTATTATCGCACTATTATCCATCTTCATCGTATCATAATCATTAGGTATGTATGTAATAATTAAGTAAATATGTGGAGTAATTTGATATGAAACTCTCGAGTCAATAAGCTAATCACTTTCCTAAGATACTAGATTAACAAAATTATAATCACTAGCTAGAATCAAAAAAGTTGTGGGTAGAGCCTATTCTAAGAATATTTTCTTCCTTCATTATGTGTGTGTCAATTGATGCTCCTATCATGTTTCATAAAAATATGAATGCAATGAGAATTTCATCCATTTTCTTTTGTCTCTTTGCTTCTAGATACAATAGATTGTACGGTACAAAATATTTTGAAATAACAATTTCTAGTGGTGACATACTTTGGGAAATTGCAAAGTCATCTTAGATGTTCAGAAGTGTTCTTAGCATTAGGAAAGTGAGTAGCTCAACTTTCAAAAGAGTTTTCATAGATGAAAGGTTGTTCACTAGGTCTTGCACAAGATTGATGTGAGTTGATATTAAATTTTTATCTTTGAACTTCAGGTTAGATATCCAATGATGAACTTTTTATTTCAAAATATAATCTTTATATACATAAATTCTAGTTTCTGTCATTGTCTGTATGATCTCATTTCATTAATAAGATATTTATATCTATTTATATCTATTAATAACTAGAACATGACGACAATCATAAAGTACAAATCTTCATTTTCTTCACTCAATATTTAAGATTTTTTTATAGGGTCGCGTAACTGTTTGATTACAAAGTAGTTATGTAGTAGAGAATTCTAACGGGATGTACCAACACTGCATAATGCTTTTCTCTAGGCTTGTTCGAGCCACCGTGCTAAGACAATTTTAGCATGGGACGTGTTGAGCTGGCATGACTCTAAAAATTGGTAATTGACACAACTAACATGCCTTTTGGCTGGGTCATGGTGAGTCATTGGATTATGCTAAGTTGGCTCAAACCTAGCTTGGATACACCAGTTCATTCAAGGCTAGCATAGGTTTAGTTCAACCTTGACTAGGTTAGGCTAGGCTAGCTTGGGCTTGGTCAGGCAAGTGTGCTTTGTTCCAGGCTACCCTGGGTCATTCCAGGCTAGCCTGCTTCATTCCATGCTAGCTTGGGTTTGGTCTAGGCTAAAATGGGTTAGCACCAAGCTAGCCTACAAGTTTTATTTGCATTAAAACTAACAAATTAAAGTAGGAATATAAATGTACCATTTACAATTTAAAAATCATAGAAAATCCGATATGTACATTAAAATATATAGCACATGGTCATTTTTTCTTTGATTCTTGCTCTCTGGAGAAGATAGATACACATAATTTGTATCCTTTTTTTCCTAAGATAAAAACACTTGGCACATCAAAAAACACATCCACATAAACCACTGCATGTAAAAAACACACACGCACATTTGTTTATATGAAGAAAACTACACCTTCTATAATATATATATTTTTTCAAAATTAAAATCTTAATTGATAGTGGGTACTCCCCCATTATGCGATGCGCATGGGGGCAATGTGGATAAAAATGTGAAATTTTCAATTTTGTTTTTTTTTATGATTATTTTTTAATATTAGATAGAGAGAAATTATATCACGTTATTAATCTACAATGCCTAAAACCTACAAAAAATAAAAATAAAAAAAACCATTTTAACTAAAAAATAAAATATAAAAGCTTAAAATAATAATTATATATAATATATTATTATTTTAAAATTAAAATAGCTAACATGGAGACAAATCAATTAAAACTCGTTCTGCCCAACTTAGACAAATATAATAATTACATATCAAAAACTATATATGTTAAACTATATGTATGTATGTGTAAGTATATAACGTCATATTGGTATGTTGGTGTGGTGGTTAATGGTTTACGACCCGAAAGTATTATTTGTCATAAAAAAGACCTTAAAATTTAAATACAAAATTTTGTAAATAAAGATTTTAAAAGTCCATTTTTTCAGATAATCATATAATTTATTTATTTATTTATAAATAATTGTAAGATTTGAAATCTAAATATAATTAATAGTAACCTATATTTGCCACGTGCGCTTATATTTGAGATATTAAATCTAAGACACCACCTGCGAAATACCGCGTGCGGTATTTCTATCTCTGGGACTCGGTGGTGGCATTGCTATTCACTTATGCACGCACAAGGCATGCATGTCCGGCTGGTCACGTGCACGGCCCACGGAACATGTCCGATGTGGCATTTGCTATTGTTGCAGGTGACAAATGGTAAAGAGGTGGAATTTCCAGCCAGACGATGGGGACTTTCGCGTGCATGTGGGGCTGTGCCGAATTCCGACCGTCACGGCCTGATTTCTCACAACAGAGAACGATAGGTCAGATATTTTGGTAAACGGCCAAACATAAAATATATGAAAATAATTAACTTTAAAATAAATAAATAAAAAACAGGGGGAATTGTGTTTCAGAGTGCTCCCCCATAAATATTTAATAAATTGAAATCATCCTTTTAATATTTTTTTTTTAAAAAAAATCCCTGAATTTTAGTTTATTTATAATTTTGTGCTTTTTTTGAAATATTAAAATATGCACCCTGATACGCAATTTCCCCTAAAAAAAAATACTAAAATGCAAAATAATTATTGTTTTATTGATTTTAAATAAAAACCTATTTTTAAGCCCAACTTGTACTTCAACGAATAATAAAAAATAAAAGAAAAAAAATCCACATGCACACATGCTTCGAACCCAACATACTACAACAATCGCACATGTCCGATGTGGCATTTGCGATTGTAGCAGTTGCCACGTGATAAGGAAGTTGAATTTTTAGTCATCAATGGCGACTTGCGGTTACAATGCGCTGTGCCTATTATGACCTTCATGGGCAGACGGCCATATTTATCTTAATAGTCAACGATACGCTGATATTTTAGTGATAAGCAAAAAAAAAAATGTACCATTCTAATAGAAATAACTGGGGATTTTATATTTTAGTATTCAATAATATAAAATATCTGAAAAAAAAAACTTTAAAAAAAATACACCAAAATGAAAAATAATTATTTTTTCATATATTGAAATAAAAAACTAAAATTTTCCCCAAACTTATACTTCAACAATTAACAAATAATAAAAAATAAAAGAAAGAACTTCAAACCCCACATGCTTCAAAATATAACACATACCTATATATACCACCGACTTATAAATATATAATTATGTAAACATAAACATATATATAAAAATAAACACGCGCGCGCATGTTTGTATATGTGTTTATATATATATATATATATTTATGTTTATATATTTATATTTGTTTGTGTGTATATATATACACATATTTGTATATATGTTTATATACATAAGTTTTATACACACACACACACACAAATATATGTTTATATATAATTATATATAATTGCATGTTTTTATATATCTATATATTTATTTTTATATATTTATATATGTTTATAAGTATGTGTGTGTGTGTGTGTGTCTGTGTATGTGTTTATATATTTATATATATTTATATACATATGGTTTATATATTTATATACCAACATATTTGCTCCAAAACTTATTTTTAGGGTACTGGTGTAATTTATATGTTTAGTGTTTTATATTTTAGAAAACATATTTTAGTCCAAAACATAATTTCGGACGTTGTGTACTTTATGGACATCTTGCACACGTGAAAAATAATTTGGGAAACTTTGTTTGATTTGGTACTTGTGTAATTTAGACTTTATTTTTTTTTATGTTACATTTTTCAAAGTTATATAAGGTGTTGAATTATTCTTTATTTTTGGGTTATTAAATTTATTATTTTTGTTATTTTATTAATCAGACACAATTCCTGGTATATTGTTGTCTCGAATAAATCATGGTATAGTTGTCTTGCCCTCTAACAGAATGGAAGAATCAAAGTGGAATGAGATGAAGATGTGGTTTCTTTTGTGCATGATGATATGACTGAAAAGAAAAAAAAGAAAGGAAATAGGGGAGAAGATGTAGAAGGTCTGATGTGGTGTGGTGTGCAATGCAACTGAAAGGAAGAAAGAAATGTGAAGGAGAGAACACCACTCTCTCCCTGTTGTCTTCTCCCATTTTTCATCTAGGTCAGAGAGTGCGCCCGCATGGTGCTGTGGCGAGTAGGAATGTACATTTCCCATATCGAAACTTGATGAAGATGATGATGAAGGTGGGATAGTATCTTCGACATTATCCATTTAACTACTATTCTTCTTGTTGATGAAGGTAGGAATGTAGATTTCCCATCTCTCTCTCTCTCTCTCTCTTTCTATCACTCTTTCTGTCTCTCTTTTAGACTCTCTATCTATCTCTCCCTATTAATCTTTCTATCTCTCTCTATCACACTTTCTATCTCTCTTTTACACACACACACACTCTATCTCTCTATCTCTATCACACACACACACACGCATGCACACGCACACACACACACTCTCTCTCTAGAAAACTCTCTCTCTCTCTCTCTGTCTCTATCACACACTCTCTATCTCGATCACTATCTTTCTCTCTCTCGATTACTCTCTCTCTCTCTCTCTCTCTCGATCACACACACACTCTCTCTCTAGAAAACTCTCTCTCTCTTTCTCTGTCTCTATCACACACTCTCTCTCTCGATCACTATCTTTCTCTCTCTCGATTACTCTCTCTCTCTCTCTCTCGATAACACACACACTCTCTCTCAATCACTCTTTTCTCTCTATCTCTCTTGATCATTATCTCTCTATCTCTCTCTTGATCACTCTCATTCTCTTTCTATCTATCTCTTCCTCTAAACATATTATTTAAAATCACTAGATAAATTTTGGGGTTTTCACAAGTTAATTTTTTTTGTAATATTTTATATTAGAAATTGAATTTCAGAATAAAAAGTTACCACAAGCTAGATTTACAAAAATTTAATTATTTTGTACCCAAACCAACCTCTTGGTCAAAAATCTATGAGCAGGGAAAAGTAGATTGCTGTAAACTAAAACTAATTCGCACCCTTGGCAATGAGCTAACACTAAAAATTGAATAATAGATTTAATTACCCACATGTTTAATTTTAGTTAGTAAATAATTAACGACACGCACAACTGCCAATCTTGTTATTCTTGAAGTTGTATTCAGAGATTACAAGCAGTTGGTGTCGAAAGAAAATAAAAAAAACTAAACATAAGCTGTTAATCTCTGATAGGAGTGAGAAAGAGAGGGCGACGAGATTCAGAGAGAGAGAAGGAGAGCAGAGGAGGCATGGGAGTCAGGAAGAGACGACTGCTGGTGCTGCATGGCTGTGAGTGCCATTCAGAAGACAAAATCTTGATGGTTTAGGGCTGAATTTTCTTCTCCTTTGGTGATCATGGTGATGGGGCTTGATAAGATGCATTAGCAGCGAATTTATAAAGCTGGCATACGATTTCTGACTCGTCGAAGTTGACGAAGGCAGAACATGAATAAGTGGCGTCGATTTTTCTCGGGTTAGTCTCAGAGTACGACGGTGCAGGCTGCACTTGAACGACCCAGGATGGGTTTTGGGGGCACACAGGCAGGTGCGCGCGGAGGAAGCTGAATTGGAAGCCATTGTTGATGGTCAGTGATTGTTTGATGGCACTAGGGGACGTGGGGAATAGGGAGAAAGGAAATGCTCCTTCCATTTATAGTTGTACTTAAGAAGTTGGTATACCGATTTTATCCTTAATAATTGTTTGACAAGATATTTTATAGGCTAATTTGTGTTTAGTACTCAAAACAATTATATCAAGAATTAAATAAAAAAACACAAATATCTAATAAAATAAATATGTATAATAATTTCATTTTACTGAAGCACACACATCCACACACACGCACACACATATATAGTTATATATACATAAACATAACATATATGCTTAATTATATATTTTTATTTATATACACATACATACATAAATGTACATATATATATGTGTGTGCGTGTGTGTGCGTGTGCGTGTGTGTATGTATATGTATATGTATATATTTACTTATATATATAAATGTATCTTTATATATTTGTATACGTATACATATCTATATATTCATATAGTGTGGATACGCACACATACATATATATTTATACCTAAACCATAAGCATGTGCTAGATCATGGCACAGCTCATGTCATGTAGGACTCAAGTCTCACAGACCACATGTCGTGCCAGGTGTGGTGGCACAACCTGTTGGAATGACAAATTCTTAAAAAATAAGCACCTATTTTTTTAGAAGGTTACTTTTATTTAATGCTCATTCGGACTGGGAAAATGATAGTGACAAGAAATCGGCATGCGAATGGACATTGACAGGATAATGATTATCTTTGTCATATCAACTGTAAATACAAAAATGAATTTTTAACATTTTTTTGTTACCCCGGCTATCATCATATGTTTCATTTATATAAATCAATTGGTTGTTAGATTCATTCCCAAAAAAAAAAAAAAAAAAATTAAAATTAATATATTTAAATTTTATATAATTTTTTATAAATTACATTTTCATATATTTTATATTGAATTATGCAATGTTTGTGTCCAAATTTTTTTAGATTTTAATTTTAATTTTGTTGATAGATGATTTTAGTTTAGTGAGGAGCTATGATTTCTATGCTATAGAATATGAGAAAGAGCAACCAAAATATCACCTGCACACCTAAAATTAAGGTTCATGTTATAACTATGTTAAAATTAATATATTTTATTTAATAATTTTGGGACAAATGAATAAATTTGAAACTAAATAAAAAATTTTAAAAAATAATTCTCTTTTTAACTAACTTCAAATCTATTCTCATCCTTTAAAAAAATAATAAATAATAAATATAATAAAAATCCATTAGACTTAGATAAATATATATAATAACAACTTGACCAAAAAGTGTAAGACTAAGGCCATTTTGTTTTTTTTTTTTGGCATAACAATGAAAGAAAATTAGTTTTAGTGCTAAGCTATTTTTTTGTTTTTTTAACTGATTTATTACTATAATTGTTAAAAAAACACTAAAAGTAAAAAGCTAATATAATTGGTTTTTTCTATTTAGAAAAATCTTTTCCCTATTATCTCTGGATCGAAAACCTCCTTCATCCATTAATAGAGATAAGATATTATATCTGGATCGATGCGTGGTCACGCGTATCGTGCCTTGCCAGGCACGGAATGTGTCCCAAAAATTTTGGCCCAGCACTACACGACTCGTGCGATAGGTGTGCCTGGCACGGGCCCAGGCAAGGCACTATAGTGTGCCGTGGTGGGCCAAGCATAGTTGAACAATGTCGTGCCTCGTGTCGGGCCAGGATGGCTCAGTTCATTTGATAGCTCTACACAGATCATTGGTAGTGGGCAAGGAAGAGCAACAAGCAAGGAATTGCATTGGCTACTCCATTAGTGCATGAATGGCACCACTAGACAATATTGTGGACACCCACATTTTGCAGTGAAATGTCTCTACAATATCATCTTTTATTTTTAATATTATACTCTATGATATAATTTATTTTAAAAAAATAAAAATATTTAATTTAAACTACCCTACACTGTACACTAAATTAAAATGAATAAAATTCAAAACTCAATAAAAAAAATGTATATTTTATAGTTTCTATATGACAAATAAAAATAAATTGAAATTTAAAAAAAAATAGCAACAATATCATCAATATTAATATGTATCACATGATAATCCTTCAATATCGATGATGAATATGTGTCTGTAGTATTCTTAGGACTGTAATGTTTGATTCTAAAGCTAGTGGCAGTCTCAATAACCTCGATGTCATGAGTCATTATCTACTAGTAATTATTTTACTCTATTCTCAGTAATTATCATTGAATTTTTGTTGTCATTCAAATATGAAAGTGATTCGATGATATCTAATCATACCTTGGATCTTCTATCTGAAATAATACTTATATTCAAAGAAAAAAGTGACATTAATCTTATGCTATATACAATGGGGAATAGTAGATAATATGTCATCATATATAGCACGAGATATGTAGATTTGTATAATTTCTATCGACTTAATATATCTAAATTATTATTATCATTTTCATGTGTTAGATAGAGTTGTAATCACAATCTAAGTACTAAAATAACTCTCTTCTATTCAACGAACCCCACATTATTTGCTCCTAGCTTGGTTCATGTAGCTTGATATAAATTTTAATATATTTTTTATCACTTTCAGCCTAACGTTATGATATATGCAGGTAGACAAGCAATAAATAGATAAAATATATTACTAGTATTATAAAAACTTAATTTTTATCTCAATATTCATAATACTAAAACTAGGATATTCTTTATATTTGACAAATAAACTACTATTATTCCATATGTACCTAAGTATAATACAAGATGTGAGAGTAGACATGGAGGAATACAAATTTATCATATCATAAGAAACTTACAATGCTATGATTTGAACACGCATGCTCAATATTGCAAACCACACTAATTAATAACCACAACGCTACATATTTAAACATATATGTGTGCGTGTATTTTGTAGTTATATATTTATTTATACAAATGTTTATATATATATATTTATATATTCCTCCATGTCACAATATTCCACAGCACTACAAACACACTACAAGCATGACACAAACACACCATGAGTACGACTTGATCACAATATTATTCAAAACACCGCACTAACTCAATAGTGAATTGACACAAACTTCGCCCGAATCCAGCACCCTCATAAACATAAAGCGAAAATGAAAATAAACAATTTTTCTTAAATATTACTGAAACTTAGTGAAATAAAAATGAGAATAGTTTTTGTTTTCGCGAATAGTCACCACACGTGATTTTTCTGCATGGTGAATGAGCCGCTTTTTGATTTTTTGTTTTGGTGCCAGCGCCCGCACGTCCGTTTCTCTCTGTGCGGACCACTCTTACTTAAAAATGAAAACAAAATCGAAAATAAATATAAATAAATAAATCAAACATATAATATTTTATTATGCCCAAAACCTGGCCGACATGACATGATGGTTACTATTTTAATTTTTTTAATCTTCAGTGTAACAAAATATAATATCCTTAAATATTTGTTTTGCCCATCGTTGACCATTTTATATTAAATGTAATAATTTACCCGTGACGCCCGAAATTCGGCACGGCCACGCACTTTCGCGCACAAGTCTCCATCGTCTGGCTGGATCACCCACTCCCTTACCACGTGGCACGTGCCAAATCGTACATGCCCTGTGAACTCTGAAGCATAAACCGAGCAGCCGACTAAAATATCATTCACAGAGCCACTTTGAAGCAACATTTGAAAATATCATGCCTGCGTTTTACGCATGCCTGACTCGCCTGCGGGTCACGTGCACGGACAAATGGACCTTTGACATTGGTGATGTGTAGTACAATGTACTAATATTATGTTTGGACCCCACTGCCTAGTCACGGTGACAGAAATACAGGCTATCAGATTTCAAATATCCAATATCAGAGCACGTGGCAAGTCCAGTTACATATATCATTATTTGTTTATCAGAGTACGCGATCATTTCGAACACTCACAATTAAACATAATATATAAATAATTAAATAAATTTTTGGATATCTTAGGAAAAAAGGAAAATTATAAAACTCAATTTTAAAGAAAAAATATTTAATAAATGAACAGAGTCTCATTTTTTTTAGAAATATAATCATTATTTGTTTATAAAAATAGTTGTCATTACAAATTTCAAAGGTATATTAATTTTATATATAAAAAACAAAAATACCATAAAATTGAATAAAATATCAATATATATATATATATATATATATATATATATATATATATATTTATTTATTTATATCACACAAATAGCACTTATGGTTAAGGTTGTTTTAATTATTAAAGTATTTAAATTTAATATTGCAAATATAAGCAACCACGCCAACATACAAGAATGACTCAGGCCAGCCCTAATACAACTAGGGATATGTCACTTTGCTATTGCTAATGCTAAGGGTTTTTATAATTTGTGGATAAAAAATAAATCATAAAAAAATTGCAATTTTAAAGTGTAAATTAAATAAATTTAACTATTAAAATATTACAAAATATGATAAGTATTTATAGATATAATTTAGTTTTGAAATGTTATAAAATTTAATAGATTAAATATTTGAATTACTTACAATGTTACTAACATTTGAGATTAAATTATGTTTAATATATGAATTAAACAATTGATTTTTTTTTTTAAATTCAGACAAATAAACAAAGTTGAGAAATAAAATGAGTCTTGTAATCTTTGTAGCATTAGTATAAGTATACATAAATATAATTTAATGCATACTTACATAAGTACGGGGTAAACAATTATATAAGTTAAATAATGTAGCTTTTCATTGAACTATCTATGAACATATAATTGTTTTAAACAACATATAATTTATCTATGCAGACATATATTATTTTTAAGATTTAGTTTATATTTCATTATATATATATATATGTATACATACATATCTATGCAGACATATATTTATGTTATAACTTATGTAGTTTTCAAAGTATATTTTCTATGTCTGCCAAAGTTGGATAGACAAAGTTTTAATAAAAAGGGTTCTTTGTTTGCTTTTATAATTTTAATATAACAATCTATAATTGTTAATTTTAAGCATTTATATTTTATTTTTTTAATTTAATTTGTACTTTTTTTTTGCAGTTGTTAAACATGGTGGAACAAGAATGTGATATAATTTCTCACATTCTAAATTTTTTTAAAAAAATAAAACAAAAAACAAATAAAACAAAATTGAAAAATGACATTTTTTTCAGATAGAGGGGTGCATGGTGCCTCTTAGATTGGGCTGTGACCATAAAATAAGTTTTAATTTTAAAATTTTATTATAGAAGGTGTAGCATTTTTCAGAGGGAAAAGTCTATTTTATTTTTCTAGTTGTTTTTATGCAAGTGTTTTTTGATATACAAAGTGTTTTTATTTTTCAAAAATTAATTACAACTGTGTTTATCTATCATCTTAAGAGAGAAATAATCGAAGAAAAAAAAAGAAAGTAAGGGCTATAATTTTTAAGGTAGGCAAATCATTTGGTCAAGAAGTTGCTACAGCTATTAAGTTTGTGTTGTGATGTGCCACAAAAATAAATAATAATTAGATAAATTATTCTTCTCTCACCAATACCTAATATACTAAATGTGATAATTTTCTATTCAACTAAGGTCGACAAATTGAATACTAAACGCAGAGCATAATGTGAAAAAAATCTCTAGATTATTCTATCCATAAATCGTAGGGTTACATTATTTTATTTGAATTATCATATTCAAAGATTTTATATTCTAGGTAAAAACATAATTTTTGGGTATAATTTCTTTTATGAAATTTAGTATGTGTGATTACATTTTAAACACATATTATGTATTTTGGCACAATATAATGGACGTTGTCAGTAATGTGCATATTGGATTTTATGTGATTTTTAAGTTATAAATGGTACAAATAAATTTTAATTAATTTTTTAGTTTTGATTTAAATACAATTTCTACCCTAAATTTTATTTAATTAATGCTTTACACTTTTTAAAATATATAATTGAATCTCAATTTAGATATTTTTGATTAAAGGTTTCTTTCGTTAAAAATAAAATATATTCCTAATACTTTTTTTGTAATTTTGGATTAACCACTACTCTACTAAGCTATCTCAACAACTAGTATAATGGCTTTCATTATGAATACTATTTAAAAGTGGCATTAAGGTCTCCACCGAGGGGTTGTTCATTGATATTGGCATGGTACCTATGTTATTCTTTATCATTATTTTGATATCTAATTATTTTTGTATCAATACAGTAATATCAAACATGATTTGAATTATTTTTGCTTGCATTGTTTACATTTGGGTGATATTGACTTTTTTATCATGAACAAATTTTCTGTGATAATAAATTAATAGAGACAAACTTTTTTATATGAAAAATATATGGAGTTTTAATAGGCATGTCAAGTGAGTCGGACATTATAAGCACGTCACAATACATTGAACAATTCAATCATGATTGTCATGGAATGACCCAATTCAATGTCGTGCATGGATACCATGGCATGACTTGGGTTAGGTTAGGTTGAAGCAATGTTTATGACATTATAGGTATTAAATGGCACAACCTAGCATGAAGGTCAGTGCCAGCCAATTTTGGCCTGGCTTGCCAAGCAAGCAATCCTGGATCTTATACAAGCTAGCATGGAAATAATCAAGCTATCCTTGAATGACCCAAGATAGTCTAGCATAACCCAAGCTAGCCTAGCCTGGCCTAGGCTAGCTTGGAATTGTTGTTTAATAACAATAATTCCTTGTTAAAACAAAGATTTCTTAAGAACAATAAGCACAGAAGAGATGAGTAGAAGAGTAGAAGAAGCGAGAGTCGCCCAGCAAAAGAAAACCAAAGTATCAATCAACAAAAGAAATGTTCAGCACTTAGGTCAAAAGAAAAAAATAGAGTTTATATATTACTCTAATAATTGAAGTAAAAATAAATAAATAAAATACTTTACAGCTGCATGTTTAATAAATATTCATTAAGGGAAAAAGAGTAAATGCACTCAAAGCCCGCTCAACTAATCAAATAGCCCATCAACATTCTCTCCCATTTGATGTAGTTGAGATTAGTCCAAGCTTTTCTCTCAAGTAAACTAGTTTTTCTCTAGGTAGTGACTTTGTAAATATATCGGCCACTTCTTCTTCGGTCTTGCAAAAAATCAATTTACCTTCATTAGATTTAATTGTATATTTAATGAAGTAATATTTTAAGCCTATGTGTTTAGTTCGACTATGCATTACCACATCACTCACAATAGATATAGCCGATTGATTATCACACTGAATTTTAGTTGGATATTTTTGAGATTTATCTAAATCACCCAAAAGTTTTCTAAGCCATAGGGCTTGGAAAGTAGCCACTGAAGCTGAAACATATTCAACTTCAGTGGTAGACTGGGTGACTGTGGAATGTTTCTTGGACTGCCAAAAGTAGCCTTAGTTCATAAGTTAAATACATATCCAGAGGTACTTTTGTAATCCTATGGACTTCCTCCCCAGTCATTATCACAGTAACTAGTAATTTCTATATGGTTAATTTTATTGTATTTCAGACCTAAATTAATTGTGCCTTTAAAATACTTCAATATCCTTTTGGCGGCACTTAAATGTATGTGATTTGGAGCATGCATAAATCGTGACAATAAGTGGACGGAATACACAATATCAGGTCTAGTTGCTGATGCATACAAGAAGCTTCCAATTAAGCTTCTGTATGTCTTTCTATTTACTGGTTTTCCTTAAGCAGAAAGTAATTTTTGATTTACTTTTAAGGGGGTAAAGATAGGTTTGCAGTCACTCATTCCAAAACTTTTAAGCAATAGTTTAATGTATATAACTTGAGAAATGGACACACCACTTGTGTCTTGAGTTGTTTCAAGTCCTAAGAATTGTCTTAGATTTCCTAGGTCTGACATTTCATACCTAGTTTCCATTTCTCTCATAAAGTTATTAATTAACTCTATTTTATTGCTTGTTAAAATAATATCTACATATATAGAGACAATTAAAATTCCAGAATTCTTTTCTCTTTTAATATAGAGTGTAGGCTCACTCTTACTTCTGCTGAATCCTTGATTCAGAAAGTAGGAATTAATTTGTTGATACCAAGCACGAGGAGCTTGTTTCAACCCATACAAAGCCTTATTTAATCTATAAACACAGTGTTCACTCCCATTTATTACAAACACAGAGGGTTGTTTTACATAGATTTCTTTCTTTAGATTTTCATTTAGGAAGGCTGACTTTATGTCTAATTGGAATAAATTTCAACCCTTATGTCCAGCTAAGGCTATTAAAAGCCTTTATGGTTTCTAACCTTGCTTCTAGAGCAAAGGTTTCATTGTAATCTGTTCTGGGTTTTTGTGAGTAGCCTTTAGCTACTAATCGAGTCTTATATGCACGCTGATTTGAATTCGATTTAGTCTTAATCTTATAGATCCACTTAACACCTATACTGTGTTTATTTGGGGGTAAGTCTACTAGAGTCCAAGTGTCATTTTTTTCAATGACAGACATTTCTGTCTACATTTCTTTGATCCAGAATTGATGTTTTACAGCCTCTTCATAGTTGAATAACTCATCTGAGGCATAATTACATCTCTGGTAAATATCCGACAAGTCTTCATATTTAACAGGAGTTATTTTATTTGGTTCAGTAATAGATTCAGAATTGTGTAAGGATTTACAACTATATTCAGAAATAGATTTTGACTTGCATTCAGAATCACATTCAGAAGAAAAATCAGAAAAAAATTCAGAAGAAAAATCAGAGAGTGATTTGAAATCATACCTTGGAGCACTTATTAATTTATTGCTAGCTACAGCAGCTTCTGTATAACCATTTTTAGTTCCAGAATTTGCTTCATTTAAACTTTCACCCCATTTGCTGTTTTCATCAATCAGTATATCTCTACACACTAGAAATGACTTAGTTTCTGGTGAATACAGTCTGTAATCCTTGGATTGCAGACTATATCCAACTAAGATGCACATAAGACTCTTTGAGTCTAATTTGGTCCTTTGTGCACTTGGTATATAGGAGTAACAAACACTTCCGAATACCTTTAGATGTTTGACACTTGGTTTTCTGCCAGTCCAGGGTTGCACTGGAGTAAGGTTATCCAATGCTTTAGTGGGGTACCTATTGAGCAGATACACTAATGTGTTCACTACTTCTGCCCATATATTTTTGGTAAACATTTCTCATTCAATAGTGATCTGGCCATTTCTATTGCTATTCTATTTTTCCTCTCCACAACTCCATTTTGTTGTGGTGAGTAGGCAGTGGTCAACTGCTTAGCTATACTTTAAGTTCACAAAAATTTGTGAATTTTTGAGAGAGGAATTCACCTTCTCTACTTGTTCTAAGTTTTTTTTATACTTAGTCCAGATTATCTTTCGACAAGGGATAGGAACTTCTTGAAGCATTCAAATGACTCAGACTTGTGCTTCAAGAAGAACACCCATATGTTTCTTGTGCAATCATCAATAAATTGTAGAAAATAACTACTGTTACCTAATGATTTCACTCACATGGGACCACATATGTCAGCATGCAGTAGTTCTAAAGGTTCAGAAGCTTTCCATGTAGAGTGCTTTGGGAAGCTCTTCCTAGTTTGTTTTCCCAGTGAGCACTCCTCACAAACAGAAGTAGGAATAATAAGGTTTGAAGGCACTCATTTCACCAAATTATTTTGAAAAACATTTTTTAGGTTTAAATAATTTAAGTGCCCAAACCTTCTGTGCCAAAGAGAAGCTATAGACTAGACATTCACTAATAATGCCATGTCTGCTCTCTCATCAAATGTCATTGGAAAGCTTCTTCCACTTGACATTTATACTGTCCATGAGGGTTGATCACTTCCATGATCAAATATTTCAGATGTATTATTCTCAAATGATAGTTTGTAGCCTTTTTCAATTAACTGGCCAACACTTAATAAATTCTTGTCCAAGATAGGAACCAGAAGCACATCTTTTATGAATTTCGTTCCGGTGCAGGTGGGTACTGCCACTCTGCCCATGGCTTGTGCCTGAATTATTTCACCATTGCCTAATTTAACTTGTGAATTTACTACTAGAAGTAAATCCACAAATATTTCCTTATTTCCAGACATGTGGTTTGAGCAACCATTGTCCAAAAACCAGGTATTTGTTGAAGGTATATTTTCTGTTTCATTTGCATAAAATAGATGCTCTACAGAGGCTACTCCCTCTGTAAATCCAGCATTCTGTTTGGAGATACTTTTATAATTCTTTGAATTATGCCCAAACCTTTTATAGTTTAGGCATTGATACTATTTTCGAAACCAATACTCAGTCGCAATGTGGTTTGATCTCTTGCATATATTGCAAGAGACGAGTTGGTCCTTAAGTGAGTCATTAGAGAAAGTAGAAGAAGATCCAAGTTTTATTTTATTTTTATTTTTATTTTTAAAACCATACCTTTGTCTATTTCTTTTAATCCTCATGTCTCTGGATTGAGTTTCATCCTTGTTAGAATTGTCCTCCCATCTTGACTGCATTGCAGTTTCTCCAGAGACTTCTGCCATCTTCAATAATCAGCTTTCATATGATTTTATTGAACTCAGAACTTGCTGGATTGATAGTTTTGATAAATCTTTTGTTTCCTCTATCACTGCCACAATGGCATCAAATTTATCAGGCATACAGATTAGTAATTTTTCAACTAATCGAGTCTCAGAAATGTCTTCTCCATGAATCTTAAGTTGATTAACTATATCACGGAACTGAGTTGAAAACTCAATAAGAGAATCTGAGTTTTTCATACTCAGATTTTCGAAATCTTTTCTCAAGGAGTGCAGAAGAGCTCCTCGAGCCTTCTTATCTCCTTGATATTCCTCGATTAGGAGGTCCCAAGCCTCCTTGGCTTGAGTACAACCAAGTAATCGAAAGAATATATCATTACTTACACCTTGTTGGATGAAAAGTAATGCTTTCACATTTATTTTTCTTAATTCCTTCTCTTGTAATAATTCTTTACATTCCAGAATATAGAAATTTGGGGCTTCTACATATCCATAAACCACAATTTCTCATATATCTTGGGAGATAAATAATGTTCGCATTTTAACAAGTCAGTAATCAAAATTTTCATCATCAAACAAGGGAATAGGAATCGATCCCAAGTTTGATGAGATTTGACCTTTTGAAAACATATTTATTTTAAAGAACAACTTGAAAAAACTTGAACAGAATGTTAGGGTTTTATAAAAAATAAGTTTTAAAAACTACAAAGACTTCAGACCTTTGTAGATCTGGTCAAATCTATGCTAGATCTTAAAAAATTCGTGAAAATAATTAGGTTTTTCAGAGATCGCCTAATCTGGAGAAATTAAATTTGAATAATGTTCAAAGATAATCTCAATCTCAGTTAGAAAACGAAGCTCTGATACCAGAATATTGTTTAATAACAACAATTCCTTGTTAAAATAAGGATTTCTTAAGAAAAATAAGCATAGAAGAAATGAGTAGAAGAGAAGAAGAAGAGAGAGTCGCGCAGCAGAAGGAAACCAAAGTATCAATCAACAAAAAAAATGTTCAGCACTTAGGTCAGAAGAAAAAATTAGAGTTTATACATTAATCTAATAATTGAAGTAAAAATAAATAAAAAAAATACTTTACAGCTGCAAGTTTAATAAATATTCATTAAGGGCATAAGAGTAATTTCACTCAAAGCCCGCTCAACTAATCGAATAGCTCATCAACAGGAATTACCCACACTAGCTTGGCCTAGCCCAAGCTAACTTGAATTGAACGTAGGCTAGCATAGAATGAACCGAACTAGCATGTCGAAGTTTGAGTCGACTTGTACGACTTGATTTGACCCACCATGACCCAGCTAAAACACATGCCAAATTTTAATGTTCGGCTACCCATTTTTAGAGTCATGTCTACACTACACATTTCATGCTAAATCTTGCATGGCACATTGCTTTGGATGGATCTAAAAATATGGGTCATGTGATGATGATGCCGGCATGACCCATATTACATCTCTACTACATAACTACTTTCTTGTCAAACACTAGTTATGTAGTATCAACTCACATCAACATCTTTTCGATAAAATGAGGACAACCAACTTATGATAGGAACAAGTGTCCATTTTTAAAAAGAATATATCCAAAAATAAATTATTAATCATTAGATGTCTGGTTAACCTAATGTTCAAAGAAAAAAATCTAATATAAACTCACATCAATCTTGTGCAAGGAAAAGTGAACAACCATGAATCTATCAAAATGCTTTCGGATGATCAATTACTTATTTGCCTAATATTAAGAATACTTTTGTTCAACTGAGATAACTTTGTGGTTTCTCTAAGCATATCACCACTAGGATATATTTTTTCAATATATATTATCAATAGAATACTTATTGTTTGAAGAATTTAGAGTGAAAAGAGAAAAGAATAAAATTCTCATGTTATCTATATTTTTAAGAAACATGGTAAGAGCACCAATAGGCACACACAAAATTGAGAAAGATAAAATTCTTCCAAAATTAAGTCATAAAATAGAAAAATAGTCTTGCATTACCTCTATACGAAATAAAACTTGTGAACAAATGAAAAATATGCTTAGAAAATATTGTGTCAATCGTGCATTTCAAGAAATTAACTCAAGCGATAGGCTAATGTAATCTTAGAAGGTAATTCGATGCTCAATAGTGATGAAAATTCTAGTAATCTAGAATCTCACAAAAATGATAGCCTTATTGACTCGAGAGCTTCATTTCACAAAATTATGCATATTTACTTATTTATTGCATACATATCTAATGATTATGACATGATAAAGTTAGATATTAGTAAGACATCATAGATTTTGGTCAAGAGAATTATTTATTTAACAATTGTAAATAGGAAATCAACTAATGTAGAAAGATGTCAGATACATACTATACACTCATGTGAGTCTTAATTCTATAGTCATTTTGGATGACATGGGGGATGCATGAGTCATTTTAAAGATGGCTAAAGGCTCATTAGTCATTGTAAAAGATAAGTAATAGAATACTTTGAATAATATTCAGGGAAGCATGCCTAGAGATCAAGTAAAAAATTTTTATCAAAAAATAACATTTGACTCTAGCGTACTAGACTTTGTCATGCAAGTGCAAAGTATCTTTATCTTCTAGGTAGAAAGAATATCCTACTATTGATAATGTATCCTTTTTTCATGAGTGTATAGACTATATGGATGGAAAAAGTCATAGAGTACCTTTTCACTCTTTTCCACTCTTGAGGATATTGAATAACCTCGATCTTATATATACCAATGCTACTCTATTTAAGTAGAATATAATGTGGGGCCCTTTGCATTATTACATTTATTGATAATCATTCTAGCAAAGTATTGGCATTTACATTGAAATCAAAAGATCAAGTCTTTATTGCCTTTAAGGATTTTCAAACTAGATTTGAGAAGGACATTAACATAAAACGTAATATAAAGATAATTTTGATAATTATCATTCAAAATGGACACTAATATTAAGATAATTTTGAGAGCTATTATATATCGCATGACATTAGATATAAAAAAAATATCATTCAAAATGTCATAATTAAATGATAACAATGAATGGATTGAACCATACTATTTAGGATAGAGTCTAATACATGCTTTTTGATGCACATATTCCGAAACAATTTTGGGAGAAGTGCATACAACTATTAAACCAATCGACATGTACCTTATAATTATTTTATATAGAGATGTTCTAAACAAAATCTAGACTATGAAAATATCTCATATGATCAATTGAGAGTATTTAGATACGATGTCTTCATTCACATACCAAAATATAAATGATTAAAATTTAATAATATTGCATGTCCATGCTTCATCATTGACTATAATCATGAGGAGTTCGTGTTTAGATTATGGAATCCAATATCAATGAAGCTTATTAGGAGCAGAGATGATTTTTATTTAGAATAAATTAGTAAATGATAGTCATCCTAGTAGAATAGAGAGTAATGCCATATAGATTCCTATTTATATTTTCGAGGTTGGTTCTTTCTAAAGAGAAATAAGATCAATAGAGATTAATTCCGTAGTTTTCAGATGATTTTGAACTATATAATACACATGATATTTCTAAGCTATAGGGGTTGCCTATTGAAAAGGTGAGTGATCATATTCTAAGTGAAACTAAGCAAGACAGTTGTTTTTGATTATAAATCTGTCTAAGTTGAAAGGATTATTTAAGGCCCACTAGTTATCCTATGGATTCTATGATTATATGTTACTATTGGATTAAAGTGATCTAAAGACTTTTCAAGAGGCAATCTCTGTTGAGGATAAAGATTAATGAAGGTGGGCTCTATACGAAAATATGAAGTTTGTATTTTTCAATCAAACTTATGATCTACTAATCTTGCCTAAAGCGGAGCAGACTCTAAAAAATAAATAATTATTTGGACTAAAACCCAGAGATGATACTTCTAAACTAATATACAAGGTTAGTTTGTCAAAGGGTTTTGTTAAAAAAAAAATTCAATTTTGGTATACATGTGAGCATCATACACCTCAACCCCCATGTGACTTAAACATGTTAACCATTTGCCCAACCCCCACCCACATATCACTTGGGGACTAAAGTTTATAGGCTTTACTTGTGTCATAAATTTTCATAAGATATGATTTCTCGTAATAAAATTAATTATTATTCGAGTAGTTCTGAGTATGAATATCAACTTTGATATAAAAAATTAAATAACTCAATATAAAGATAAAATTTTTTCCTAGTAACTTTCATAAGACTCTCTACATAGATCAACTTGAGAGATTAATCGTAGAAAAGAAAGAAAATATAATATATAAACTAAACAAGAGGTTATATGGTTTTAAGTAAGCTTCTAGGTAGTGGTATAAAAATTTTATTCATTAATAATCTCATAATTTTTAGCATATCTATTATGAAGGCTACATATTTATTTATTGTTGGTTGAGTGATACTTGACTTATACTTTTGCTATGTATTGACAATATTTTAATCCTTGGGCATAATAAAGCACAATATGATAAGTTTGAATAAAAGCTGAAAAAAAAATATATGAAAGACTTTAGCTCATTCATATGGATTTTAGGGATGAGCATCACATGGAAAAAACTTTCTAGGCTTAC
Source organism: Sapria himalayana (assembly GCA_029783825.1). NCBI lineage: Eukaryota > Viridiplantae > Streptophyta > Magnoliopsida > Malpighiales > Rafflesiaceae > Sapria > Sapria himalayana. Next base: position 2,082,151 of record JAREIK010000385.1, read on the forward strand.
CTAGAAATCACTAGAATATTATATTGATAAAGTTCTAGAAATATTTTTTTCGTTAAATAGACTATGTCTATCTCAACTCCTTTAGTTCTATATTTTAATCTCATAATTGACTCGTATTGAAAAATACTTGGGTTATTGAGTTCAATTCTTAGGGCATGTGGTATGGCAGACAAGAACAAGTAATGAGTCATGTGTAAAACCTTATGCCATAATGAGAAAATAGGACAACAAGAGCATGCTCTATTAAAGCTGACAACCTGTTAATACCATGAATCATCGAGGAACTGAGGTTTGTGAGGCCTAAGGTGTTATAATGTATCTTTCCGTCTAGGGTAGAGGGGCATATTTGCAGACTTGGATCATGGTGGACTATGAACATGAAATAGTTTTCAATGTTCTGCAAGTCAAATAAAAAAAGGATGACAAAACAAAAATGAGACATTTATTTTCTTAAGATGCACGTGTCATAACTCTTGGATTAGGAGAGGGACCTCATCAAACAAGTTTTAATTTGAAAAAAAAAATCATTCCAGATGATGTAGTCTTTTTCATATAGACAATCAAAGAGAGTATTTTTATTCATTCAGTGATTTTTGTACGTTCATTTTTTGATATACAAAAAATATTTTTTATTTCATTTTTCAAAAAAAAAAAGGATTGGAATACTATTTTTCTTTCTTCTCTAAAGATACAAAATCGAAGAATAATAAGATAATAGGCCATATTCTTTTTATGGAAGTCATGTTTTTCTGTGTAGAAATTATTATTGATTGTGATTTTGTGTTGTGTTGTTCTTCCAAGACAACTAACTATTGGACAAATTTTACTCTTTTCTGTAGTTTTTAATATACTGAAAGTAAAATTTTTTTAACCACTTAAAATTGATGGATTGACATTTAACCTAAAGAATAAATTGAAAAGAATTTGAAATCATCCTCCCCAAAAATCTCAGGTTTATATTATTTTTCTAGATTATCATATTCTATGATTTTATATTCTAAAAACTTATTTTTGCTTCAAAACATAATTTTTAGGAATCATTTATTTTATTAAATTTAATATGTGTGAAGAAGTTTTTAGCACACATTATTTATTTTGGAACTATATATTGGAGTTTAGGTTATAAATGCTTATTGGATTTTCTATGATTTATAAATTTTGAATTGTGCGTTTAAATTCTGAATTTAATTTATTTGTTTTAATTTAAATACAATTTCTAAATTGAATTTTATTTAATTAAAACTTTGAATTTCTTGAATTAAAAGTTTTCACTATAATAAACAAAATGTATTCCTGATATTTGTAGTGATTCAAATTAATCATTGGATTATTGGCATACTCCAACAATAACTCATTGTAACCTATAAATATATATATCTATATGGTTTTCTTGAACAAACATTTCAAAAATGATATTTAAATTTGAAATAATATTTGAATAGTTTTTTATAATATTTAATTTAATGAATTGTTATTTTTTTTAAATGATGTGAATACAAAAATATATATACTAAAAGTTAAATTATTATGTTTTCGGTCTATTTATTTAAAATATTTTGAGTTAGTACTTAAACATAAATATTTTTATTTTGGATTCTCCTAACATAATTTTATCAAACAAGGATAAATTTTGTTAAGGGCTCTAACATAAAAATATTATTCAAGTTCTAGTATTCATTCTCAAAAACGAAAAAAAAAAAATAGTTTTCAAAACATATATATTTTATATTTTGGACCCCCAATATCAAAAATCTCATTTTCTCCATGTTATGGCACGTCACACATAAAAAAAATTCAATACTACTTTTAAATTTCGAAACTACTTTTCAAATTTTTGAATTAGTTTTGTAATTTTTTTCTAACACACACATACACACATTTATGAGAAGTGTCAGCACATGCCAAATTAGATTTCTTATTTTTAATGTCACAAAATATAAGTATATTTTTGAACTATTTTTTTTTTATGATTTTTTGAGATATTTACTAAAATGTTAAATTTTTATTTTAAATAAAAACATACTTTAAAGTTTAAACTACAAAATAGAAGGAGTTTTTGTTTCAGTGCGCCAGACACAAATTAATTAAAAAATGATTTTATTTTAGAATTTAAAAATAAAGTGCATCAAAATCAATAATGAATAATTTTGGTCTATTTCAGAGCATAATATTGAATTTGTTATCGTACCTTTTTTAAAAAATCAAATAAAAAATAGTAGTTTTTAAATTCAAAAACTAGTATTTGTAATTTCAAAATTGTTTTTCAATTTAAAGTGTTTTTCAAAAAAAAATGGAAAATTAAGTAAACCCTATGATCATTTTCCCAATACAAATAGGGAACTTATGAAAACCCTATGATCATATTCCCAATAGAAAAAGGAGATGATTGTGAGGAGATCTTTTCTTCTGTCATGAAGATGTCTTCAATTATAATCATTATGAGTCAAGATATGAGTTTGAATTTAGAAATTGATCAACTTAATCTGAATACAACATCTCTTCTTTGTCACTATCATGAGACACCTTACATGAAGTAGCATTTGAGAATTCATGCACAAGGAATGGAATTCTAGAAAAAAAAACTCAAAAATTTTTTATACCACTATCTAGAAGATTACTTAAAAATACATTCTCTTCTTTAGTTTCCATGCAAAATTTTTTTATTCTACTATGAATCTCTCTTGTTGAACCATATAGAGAGTCTCATAAAAGTTACCATAAAGAAATACTATGTTAATTTCATGTTGTTCAATTCTAAATCAAAACTAATATCCAAACTCATAATTATTTGGATAGAAGACAACTTCATCATTAGAAAAAAATGTCTTATCAAAATTAATAACACAAGTGGGACACATATACATTAGTTCCCATGCTACACATGGGTTAGGGTTGGCTAACTGGTTAACATGTGTTATTCACGTGGGAACTTAGGTCTATGAGGCCCACATGTGTTACAAAATTCATTCTTTTTTTGACAAAACTCTTTTAGAAAAAAGCCTTGCATTTTGGTTGAGAATTATCATCATTCGGTTTTAGTTGTTTTTTAGAGTATGTTTTCTTTTAGGTAAGAATATTAGATCAAAAGTTTAGTTTATACAAATAGACTACATCTTTTATTATAAAGCATGAAGTCATTCATCTTTATTCTCAAGAAAGATTATCTCTTAAAAATTCTTGAGCTCGCCTGAATCCATTAGCAAATATATAATCATTGAATCTATAGGATAACTAGTGGGGCCTAAATAATATTCTCAGCTCAGACAATGATATATAATCAAAAACAACAAAGTACTACATACATTCAGTTAGAATATGGTCCTTCATCTCTTCAATAGGCATATCCTACAACTTAAATATCAATTAAATTTTTGGCTCAAAATCAATAGGTGACTACTTGATTTCTCTCCATTTATATGATTGATCTCTAGAAGGAATTAATATCAAATATATGAATTTAGGAATCTTTATGACTTCACTCTCTTTTTTAGTTGGATGACTATCATCTACTAATTTGTTCTCAAGATAAATCATATATCTATTCCTAATAATCTTCTTAGATAATGGGTTCCATAATCTAAACTCAAACTTCACATGATTACATTCATTGAAAAATCATGGTCATGTAGTATCATCGAGTTTTAATCATTTATATTTTTGGATGTAAATAAATGCTTTGAAATTGAATACACTTAATTGATCATATGAGAAATTTGTCCTAGTCTAGATTTTGCTAAAAACATCTCCATATCTGAGCTAATAATAAGACACGTATTGATTACATGAATAGTTGTAGGCACATCTTCTTTGAGAAGATGTGCATGAAAAAAGATGCATAAGACTCTCTTTTCAATAATCTAGTTCATCCTGTCTGTAATATCTTTTAATCATGGCATCTTTGCTATTATTTTTACTATATCTAATGTCATTAGATTTAAAGTAGTTGTCAAATTGATCTTAATATTAATGCCCATTATTAGAACATATTGATATTAGTTTCCTATCAGTCTCCAACTCAACTATAGTTGAAAATACTTAAAGAAAAGACATACTTGATTTTTTGTTTTCAATGTAAATGCTTCCAAGTAAAAGGCCTTACTAAGTGTTCACTATGCATAGAGTAGCATCATTATATAAAAAATTGAAGATATTCAATCTCCTCAATAGTGGAAGAGAGTGAAGTTGTGCTAAATGTCTTTTTTTAATCTAAACAGTCCATACACTCATGACAAAGTCCATTGTGCTATAGTCAAATGTTATTCTTTTGATAAATATGAATTACTTGACCTCTACGCATTATTACCTAAATGACATACAAAACACTATATTTCTTATGCCTTATAATGACAAGTGAGCCATTTGCTAGTTTTCATCAACTATCTTTAAAATGACTTATGTATCACATGTCATTCATAATTCCTATGGACTTTAGGCTGACAAGAATGTCTGGTACATACCTAACATCTTTCAGTATTTGCTAATTTTTTTCTACTTTTTCAAATAAATGCTTCACATGCCCAAAATTTGTTGTCTCACTATTATCAATATTTATCATGTGTCTCATTTATTATAGTGGATATATTTGATTGTTTTTCTATTTTATGACTTAATTTTGGAAGGATATTTTCTTCCTTTATCATGTGTGTGCCTATAAGTACTCCTACCATATTTTTTAAAAATATAAAAAAAAAGAATTTTATTCTTTTCTCTTTTTTCTTTGCTTCTTTAGACAATAATTTTACAATGACAATATACATTGAAAAAACATATCATAGTGGTGACATGCTTAGAGAAACCACAAGATTATTTTAGTTGCACAGAAGTGTTCTTAATATTAAGCACATAAGTAGTTCGTCCTCCAAGAGCATTTTCATAGATGAAACGCTCTTCACTAGTCCTTATAAAACATTGATGTTAGTTGATATTAGATTTTTTTTTTTTTAAACTTCATGTTATTTTAACAACTAATTATCAGAATTTTATTTTTGAATATATTCTTTTTAAACAAATACTCTCGTTTCTATCATAGCTTATTTGTTGTCATTTCATCGATAAGATATTGATAAGTAGAAATTCATTACCAATTCATGGAGGTAAACCTAAAGTATAAATCTTCATAGTCTTGTCTGTCATAGTTTGTCTATTCTCATTTTAGTGATAAAATTTTGATGTGTATTTCTATCTATTCATTACCAAATCATGGAGGCAACCCTAAAGTATAATTCTTCATCTTCATCTTGACTCAGTTTTATAGGATTTATTTTTTTATAAGTTCATACAATTGTTTGACGACATAAAAGTTATTCACTCGAGATGTCATATGAACAATTCCAACATGGTATGATCCATTGTTTAGTCTCACCGATCCATCATGTCATGTTGGTTTTTGTACTATATGTGCAGTCTCAGAATGACTCTAGAAATAGGTAACCCAGTATGACCCATCGGCATGCCTTTTTTGCCAGACATGATGGTCCATTTTGTGTCATCAAGTCGTGCCAAGTTGGCTCATGGTTGGATAGACTAATCCAATTCATTTTAAGATAACTTGAGTTTAGTTCAAGCTAGCCTGGATTTAGTTAAAGTTAGCCTGGGCTACGTCAAACTAGTGTGATTCCTTGTAGGCTAATCTAGGTCGGGCCCGATATTCTTGGGTTGTTTAAGGCTAGCCTGATTCATTCAATGCAAGCCTGGGTCAAGACCAGGCAAGGTTGTTTATCTAACTATGCTAAAATTGGCTCACACATGCCATCATGCTGGGTGATGCCATGAAATGCTTCTCGTGCATAGAACTTTGGCCAGATATGGCTTGAGGTGTGCCATAGTGTCGAGGCACGACATTAGATTGGGTTATTCCATGGTTGGCATGCTAGATTGTGTTGTGCCTTGTGACGTGTTAATGCTCTCCGACTTAATTGGCACCTCTATTATGAACTCTATTTTTTTTAAAAAAATAGTTAGTCTAAGCTAACTTTATTATCACAGAATAATCTTCATGATAACAACAGTCAACATCATACATATGTAATTCATACAAACAAAAATATTTCAAATCTTATCTGATATTATAGTATTGGTATTGAAATAATTAGATATCAATATAATGATAATAAATAGTCAAGATACATGCCAGTATCAAAGAATGACCTCTTCGTTATAAGTTCTAATACCACTTTTAAGTGATATTCAAAACCAATGCTCTGATGCTAGTTGTTGAGATAAATCAGCCGGTTAGTGGTTAATCCAAAATGATGAAAAGAATTAAGAATATATTTTATTTTGTTCAATAGAAACCATTAATTCAAAAACCATAAAATGAGATTATATTTTATATTTTGAATAGTATGAAGTTGTAATTAAATAAAATTCAATATAAAAATCTTATTTAAATTAAAACTAACAAATTAAATTAGGAATTTAAATTTACCAGAGTTAATTCAAAAATCACAAAAAATCTTATAATAACATTAATGATAAAGGCCACTTTATGGTGCCAAGATGCATAACACGTGTTAAAAACTCTTCATAATTACAAAATTTTATAAAATAAATAATTCCAAAAATTATGTTTTGAGCTACAATTAAGTTTCTGGAATAGGAAATTTTAGAATATTAAAATTCAAATCTATAATGTAAATCTAAGATTTTTGAGGCGAATACTTCTGAAATTTTTTCACATTATCCTTTGGGTTAAGCATTCAATCATTTGACTTTAATTGATTATGAATTCATCAAATTTAGCATATATGTTATTGGAGAGAGGAGAATAATTTATCTAGATATTAAATATTTTTTTGGCACAACACAACACAACACAAAACAATAGCGGCAACACCTTCTTGAAAGAATGACATTCCCACCTTAAAAAAATATAGCCCCTGCTCTCTTTTTTCCTTTGATACTTTCTATCTGAAAAAGATTAATAAACACAATTCTAATATTTTTTTTTTGAAAAATAGGAATACTATGCATATAAAAAAACATATGCATAAAAACCACTAGATGAAAAAAAAACACTTTTCTCTATCTGAAAAATGCTACACCTTATATAATAATTATTTTTCCAAAATAAAACATATTTTATTCTACCCAGTCCAAGAGGCACCATGCATGTATCTAAAATATAATCATTTTTCAATTTTATTTTCTTTGTTTTTTTGATTTTTAAAAAATTTTAAAATGTCATAAATTGTCAAATTCTTGATCCACCATGTTTAATATCTACAAAAATAAAAAAAATAAAATATAATTATCTAAAAAATAAAATATAAATACTTAAAATGCAATTAAATACTGTCTTTTTAAAATTAAATTAGGCAACAAAGAACACAAATCAATTAAACCTCAATTTAACCAACTTGGGCAGACCTAACAATTATATATCAAAAACTATATAAGTTAATCTATATATTTAAATGTATATTGTTATAGATCGAGTTTAAAACTATATTGTTTTATATGGTTAACTATAAATGTTAAACAATATACATTAAAACCATATAGTTATATTATATATATATATATATATAATGGATATATAAACTAGAATTCAAAAATAATATATGCTCAACTTGCAAATAACTATCGAAGAAATGACCTATGTAGAGGTTAGTTACTTTTGAGTCGGGTACTAGCCTGGGGAGATAAAAAGAAGAATTTGTAACTTCTTGAATAAAAGGGGAAAAAAAGATTGGCATAGTGTCGAAGCAAGCAACTTAGGGCATCTAGGTGAACTACCCATCACTTAGTGGGCAGTTACTTTTGAGTCGGTTGAACAATTGTTAGATCTTAGGGGGATTTAGTGCAAAAGAACAGCTACAGATGAGAGTAGAACATGGATCAGCTATGATAGGACCCTTTGGATCAAATGAAATAGCCCCATTGGAATAAGGGAATGAAATGTTTTCTTCTTGTAAATAAAGATAAAGTCTTACATACAATGTAGCCAGAGTTCCTACCCAACTAGGAGCATATAGTATTTAGTAGATGATGAAATGGGCGATGCAAAAGGAGAATATAGTTAAATTATATGTTGTTTAAAATAACTATGTATACATCTATAGTTTAATGAATGCCTACATATAATTTAACTTATTTAATTGTTTACCTATATATATGTAAGTATGCATTAAACTATATTTTTGTATACATATATAAAGTTACAAATATAAGAAGACTCATTGTATTTCTCAACTTTTTTATGTCTAACATTTTTTTAAAAAAAATCAATTGTTTATTTCATATATTAAATATAATTTAATATCAAATGTTAGAAACATTATAAGTAATTCAAATATTTAATCTGTTAAATTTTTTTACATTTCAAAACTTAATCATATTTATAAATACTTATCATGTTTGGTAATATTTAAAAACATAATTATGCATTTAATTTACACATTAAAATTGCAATTCTTTTATAATTTATTTTTAACCAACAAATTATAATAATCCTAATTATAGTATTAGCAATGTGAAACACATCCCTAGTTGCATTAAGGCTGACCTAAGTCATTCTTTTATGTTGGTGGTGTTTGTTTATGACCCATAAGTCCTATTTTTCATAAAAATTACTTATTAGAAACTAAATGTATAAAAATTTATAAATAATTAGATGATGACCTCAAATATTGTCCAAAAATTAAAAATAAATCATTTGTCATTTTATTGGTTGAATGATATTTTTTTTTTGATATTTTACTCAATTTAATGCTACTTAAGTATTTTATAAATAAAATTTAGCTACCATTATAATTGGGGGAATTATGTTTTGGGGTGTTTCTCCAGAAATTTTTTACATTTAGAAACAAGCTTTTGAAATTTTTATAAAAAAGTCACAAAACTAAAAATAAATTAAAAATAAGGGCACCCGAATTCGTAAGTCCTAAACTACACTTGCCCCTCTCCCCTACTTCTCGCCCATCTACCCTACCCCTCGCTACTCGCCCCTTGCCCCTCCTCATCCCTCTTCCCCTGCCTGCCTCCACGAGCACCTTCGTGGAGCTCCATCGTCAAGCTCCACGTCGAGCTCGCTGGAGCTAGATGGGGCTCATTGAGCTCCTCAAGCTCCATCGTGGAGCTCGGTGGAACTCTACAAGCTCCACTAAAGAGCTCATCAAACTTCAATGAGCTCCACTTCGAGCTCGATGGAGCTCCACGAAGGAGCTCGTCGAGCTCTAGTGAGCTCGACGATCAAGCTGATTCAGGAGCTCCACCAAGGATATGTTGGAAAGAAAAAAAAATGGAAGAAGATAAATGGAAGAATATAAAAAAAATGTTTTAATTCACTTGAGAATGAAGTACATTAAACACTAATATAACATAGTTATTTATAGGTTACAAATCCCACAAAACTCTCAACTGCTTTAGACTTAGTCTTAGGTGGTTATTAAAAATTTTGAATTATTCAAAGTTACATTTAATTCTCACCTAACTTTGACCAAGTCTATAACTTTTAAAATTATTATTATTATCATTAAAATAAGTTTATCTTTTAACAAAAATAAGTTTATATTTCAACACCCTCCCTTAAACTTGATTTTATTACTCCGAGTGAACTTCTTTGCCTGGTGAAATCTTCTCTCTTGAGAGGCTTGGTAAAAATATCAGCTAATTAATCATAATACTTCACATGCTCCAACTATACATCCTTCTTCGCAATGCACTCTCTAATATAATGATAGCGAGTATCAATATGCTTACTTCGATCATGGAAGACTGGATTCTTGGCCAAAGCTATTGCTGACTTGCTATCTACAAAAATTTTGGTCGGCTCTTATTGAGGCACTCCTAACTCTTTTAACAGATTTCGAAGCCAGATTGCATGACATACACAAGAGGTAACTGCTACATACTCTGCTTCACAAGTGGAAAGAGTAACTATCGGCTGCTTCTTTGATACCCAAGTACAGGCAGTGTCTCCCATATAGAATACAAAACCAGTAATACTCTTGCGATCATCCATGTCTCTACTCCAATTACTATCGCTATACCCAACAAGCTTGAAATTATCACAAAAAGAATAATACAAGCCGAAGTCTGTAGTACCTTTAATATAGCGAAAGATTCTCTTTGTTGTCTTCCAATGAGTTGTTGTTGGATTCTCCATGTATCTACTAATGACTCCAACCGCATAAAGAATATCAGGCCTTGTACATGTTAGGTAGCGTAGACTTCCCACCAAGCTTTTGTAGAGAGTGGGATCCACCCTACTTCCTTTCTCATGCTTGGATAATTTGATTCTACATTCCATTGGCATGCCAACTGTATTGGAGTTATCCATCTTGACCTTCTTAAATATATCTTTAGCATACCCTTCTTGGGTGATTAGAATTCTATTTTCTTCTTGCTTAACTTCAATACCAAGGTAGTAAGACATGAGTCCAATATCGGTCATCTCAAACTCCTTCGTCATTTCTTTCTTGAACTTGTCAAACATGCTTGGATTGTTACCCATGAAAATTAAATCATCTACATACAAGCATACAATAAGAATATCACCATTTTCAATTTTGATATAGATTGCATGTTCATATGGACACTTGATGAAATTTCTTCCTTGAAGGTATTTGTCAATTCGAGCATTCCAAGCTCTTGGAGCTTGCTTCAATCCATACAGTGCCTTCTTCAGCTTTAAGACTTTAAATTTTTCTCCTTTTACTTCATATCCTTGTGGTTGCTCAATATAGATTTCTTCTTCAAGGACTCAATTTAGGAAGGCAGATTTCACATCCATTTATTGTATTCTCCAATTATTTTGAGCGGCCAAGGAAATAAGAAATCTAATAGTTTCTAATCAAGCAACAAAAGCAAATACCTCATCATAATCAATACCGGCTCTTTGATTGTAACCTTTTGCCACCAATCTTGCCTTGTATCTTTTGACTACTCATTTGATATCTTTCTTTGCTTTGTACACCCATTTCACACCAATTGCCTTGTGCCCTTTAGGAAGTGAAGCTAATTCCCAAGTATCATTCTTCTTGATTGCCTTTATTTCTTCATTCATTGTTTGTTTCCAATTCTTGTTTCTAATTGCTTCTTGAAAGTTCATGTGCTCACAGTCGATAAAGAGATAAAAGAGAGTAAGATTCTCCTGATTTTCTGTTACCTCATATATTTCTTGTATACTTCTGAAACGTGGAATTCTTTCGCTTGAGCTTTCCTCTTCTTGAATACTTCTAGCTGGTAAAATTGGTGGAGTTGTAGGCTCATCTTCTGCTTGTTCTAGCATTGGATGTTCCACATCATTTTCTTCAACATAAGGGAAGAAATTATAGTCTTCATTTTGTTGTTCCCAATCCCATTCTCCTTCTTCATCAAATATGACATCTCGACTAATGACTGTCTTTCCAGTATCAGGATTAAAAATCTTGTAGCCTTTAGAGTTTGCATCATAACCAATGAAGATATATTTCTGACTTTTATCATCCAGTTTGGTTCTTTGTTCATCCGGGACATGCACATGAGCTATTGCCTCCGAAGACTTTTAGATGGGATATAATTGGATTTCTTCCACTCCAAGCTTCTTGTGGTGTTTTCCCCCATACGCTCTTGTTGGAGATCGATTGGATAAATACACTGCACATGCAATTGCTTCTGCCCACGATTCTTTTGGTAGCTTCTTGCTTTTAAGCATGCTCCTCGCCATGTCAATGATAGTTCTATTCTTCCTTTCTGCTACTCCATTTTGTTGGGGGGATCTTGGAACTGTGAGAGGTCTTTGAATTCCATGATATTCACAATATTTTTGAAATTTGTTCGATGTAAATTCTCATCCACGATCTGATCTCATGGATTTGATTAGAAGCTCACTTTCTTTTTTAACAAGGGCTTTGAACTTCTTGAATTTTTCAAATACCTCTGATTTTTCTTTTAAGAAATAAACCCAAGTTTTTCTTGAATAATCATCTATAAAGAGAAGAAAATAGTTGCTCTTATCAAGTGAGCTTGGCTTGATTGGACCACACACATCTGTATGTATTAATTCCAGTGGCTTTCGAGCTCTTGAGCTTGACTCCTTTGGAAAGCACTTCTTGAATTGCTTTCCAAGTAGACATCCTTCACATATTTGATCAGGATGACTAATGACAGGCAGTCCTTTCACCATTTTCTTTTTAGAGAGTAATTTCAATCCTCCGAAGTTGTGATGTCCAAACCGAAGATGTCAAAGCCAAGTTGTGTCTTTGTAACATGTCTTGAGACACTTTGCAATATCACTTTGAATCCCAAGCATAAACATTCGATTTTTTGACATTGGCACTTTAGCAATTAAATTATTTTTCTTATCTCTTATTGAAAATTATTATCTTTTAGATGGATATCATAATCTTTCTCTAAGAGATGTCCTAGACTCAAAATATTACTCTTCATATTTGGTACATAATAAACATTGGAAATGAATTGATGATTTCCATTCTTTAATCGGATGAGAATGTTACCTCTACCTTTTACTGCTACTTTTGATTCTTTTCCAAAAACCACATCCCCACTTACTGATTCATCAAGTTCTACGAACATGCTTCTTTTCCCACACATATGATTGCTTGCACCAGAATCAAGGTACCATGAGTTATCTTCACCTTTTGTATTGCCCTTGTAAGCCAGTAGTAAAGATTCATTGTCTTGACTTTTTTCTTCCACATAATTAGCTTTTTCTTAAAGTCTTTTATTATTTGGAGCTCTACATTTTGAGGCATAATGGCCAAATCTTTTACAGTTGTAACATTTGATATTTGACTTATCATACCTCGATCTGTAGTTGTCTCTCCCATAACCTCTTATTGTACTTTCATCTCTTTGGATATTATTGTTGTTATCATAGGACCTCCAACTTTGTCCACTTCCACATCCATGGCCTCCATGACCGCGACCTCTTCCTCGTTGCTTTCTATCATTCTGGACATTATCAATCTGAGTTTTGAATAATTGCTCAATGATCCCTTCTTTCTTCTTCCTCTTTTCTTCATAGGCTTGCAATGAACCCATCAATTGTTCTATTGTCATGGTTTGCAAGTCTTTTGTTTCTTCAATAATAGCGCCAATATGATCGAATTTTGCATCTATCGATCGAAGAATCTTTTCCATGATTCTTACATCACTTAATATTTCACCATTTCTTTTTAATTGATTTGTTACTGTTAAAACTCTAGAGAAGTAGTCTGAAATGACTTCTCCTCCTTTCATAGTTAAGGCTTCAAACTCAGCTTTTAATATTTGAAGACGTACTTTCTTAACCGGATCTGCGCCCTTATATGAGGTTTGAAGTTTTTCCCATGCTTCTTTTGCCGTCTTTGCTTCTGAGATTTTCTTAAAAGCATCTTCATCTAATCCTTGATAGATTAGATAGAGAGCATTCTTGTCTCTCTTTCTCGAGTCTCTCAAACTATCCTTTTGAGCTCGAGATAGGGCATCTTCATTCTCTGGTTCTTCATGGCATTTCTCTATTATGTCCCACACATCTTGTGATCCAAGGAGGGCCTTCAACTTAATGCTCCAATTGTCATAGTTGCTTTTGTGGAGCACCGGGACTTGGAAGGGAATCATACCACTATTTGCCATCACCTCGCTATTAACCTTCACCTCTGATACCACTTTGTTGGAAAGAAAAAAAAATGGAAGAAGATAAATGGACGAATATAAAAAAAATGCTTTAATTCACTTGAGAATGGAGTATATTAAACACTAATACAACATAGTTATTTATAGGTTACAAATCCCACAAAACTCTCAACTGCTTTAGACTTAGTCTTAGGTGGTTATTAAAAACTTTGAATTATTCAAAGTTACATTTAATTCTCACCTAACTTTGACCAAGTCTATAACTTTTAAAATTATTATTATTATCATTAAAATAAGTTTATCTTTTAACAAAAATAAGTTTATATTTCAACAGGATATCCATAATGCTCCATCGAGAATCTCGATAGAGAATAGCGCGTTGCAACAAGAACTGGATTACCTCATAATTTCTAAAAGTTCTTCATTAGCTTACAATGAGTTAGATAGAGCTCCACCGAGAAGCTCGATGGACCTCCATCGATGGAGTTACATGGGTGAGGTGTGAGGGGAGATGGGTGAGGATTAAGGTGAGACTTAATTCACCAACGATTAATTAAGTATTTATGGATTGTCAAGAAAAATTTACATTAGGTTCCTGATTCAACGCCGGTGGCTCATTGACTCTCTTGGCCCTAGCTGGATTGTGACCAAGAGTGTTGACTTTTACTAGTACTAGCTTATTTAAGCTCTTGCTTTGTACGCATTTTTTCTCATTCAATACACAAGACTCTAAGTCTTTATTCATGGTATCGGTGGGAGGTTACGAGCAGGTAAAGAAGGAACTTGAAAGTGTTTTCCAATAGGTAAGAGAAGAGCCTATATACACCACTGGATGTCTCCTAGAGATTAATATGCCTCTCGGATAAAGATCGGAAAAGTTTTTGTGGTGGAAGACAGAAAAAATGTTAGACTAAACACTTGATTCTTTACCTTTGAAGGAAACTTCTCTTTACATTGCTTCCTCACCTCCACCGATACTGCTGTTCACGATTGCCCAATTCCAAGGTGACGGAGCAATCGCTACGTCAACCTAGCAGTAACCTCTGATCGAATTGATGCCAACATACTTCATTGCCTTGAAATCATATTTGACTTAGAAGAGACGACCCTCAGCTTCATTCTGTGCTTGTTGGACCAGTGTCCTTGCATCAGTTGTCATGCACGTAGCAAGCAATCCAAGGTAATTAGAAATGACGAAAAGGTGGGAAACACTAGTTTGATCCAAAAGCTTGTCCAGGACCTTCTTCAATGTTACAACACAGACGTAATCCTTTCCGCTAACTCTGAGCCTTTATCAACCGCATATCCAACTCGATCCGTCACAGCCTGTCGCAACAACACCCTTGGCTGGAATTAGTTGATCACACCTATTTCTCCAAGCTTGAATCTTTTTCCGATGATGTGCAACGTGTTTGCCACAATTATTCCTACTTCCGTGTCAATTATCTCTCCATTATTGTCTTGATTCTGGCTTTCTTTCTACCTCTTCTTCCTCGCAATTTGTTTTTCCTCGCAGTCTATTCTTCCTCGCCGCTTGTCTCGATCAGGTCTGATGAAATGCAAGGGAATCATCATAACTTTTGGCACCTTTACACTATTGTGCGGATATGATGGAGGTTTGCGACACCAAGTGTGCAAGCTAGCATCCATTTTCTTCACAAGCATCTACCTTTCCGCTTCGCTCGATGAAATTGTCAAAGTGCACGAGTATCGGGATCTCCCTTGTTAGGGTTTCTTAAAACAACTGCAACACCTAGAAAGCAATTAAGATTCTTCGATGGATTAGAATCTCTAGTTCCAAGTAACAGCACAAAATGACTGGGGATGAAATTTTTCGTCCGATTCACATTATTTTTGATAGAAATAATTTTGCTCAATGGTCTCAAACCATGAGAAGTTATCTCAAAGGCCACAAGCTATGACTTTATGTATCTGGCGACCATTCTATTCCATTAAAAAGGAACGAAGAAACTGACTCTCTGCCAATGCCATTTGGATCGAGGACTAGAAAAGTGCTAATCATCAGATCATAAATTGGTTCTGAAATACATCTATTCCATCAATTATCGATGAGTTTGATAACTTTGATATTGCCAAATAAGTTTGGAATTTACTTGTTACTCAATATGCGGACCAAGTGGTGCTCGCAACTTCACAGTCTTCCTATAAATTATTCTGCTCTACCTATGCCATTTTCCTCATTTAAGGTGAGATTTAATTCATTAATAATTAATTAAGTATTTATGGCTTAACTTAAGGTTATTTTTAGATTATTATATTTAAATGCACCAAAAATCAATTAGTTAAGAGTTTGATGTACTTTTTAAAAAATATTAATATTCATGGTATATTTTTCAATTATTTTATAGGGAGAGCACTAAAAGATTATTTTATTTCAAATAATTTTTTTCCCAGTAGATATCCAATAATTTATTTATTTATTTTTTCTTGTATAAATCTAATTAATAAAAGTCTAGACTTGCCACGTGCAAAGGTGTCTTAGATTTGAAATCTAAGATTCGTGCTGTATTTCTATCACTGGGAGTGGGGCTTGCCACTGGGGGCTACGTTTAATTTTAGCATGTGTCATAGGTTTGTCCACCTCTCCGAGCATGTGACATGAAGGCTTAGGCATGGAATCAGGCATGCGTAAGAGTCGTGTTCCAGCAAAGTTGCCCGTGTGGACTGGAAGTCAAATAAAGCTAAGCGATGTGGGACAGACGATGCTTGGTGGTGATGATTGAATCAGAATGATATTTTTGTCGGTTTAGACTTCAGAGTCAGACGATGGTGACTTGAGCATGTGCGGCTGTGCATAATTCCGGTCTAACCGGTAAACGGCCAGATTTGACATAACAGATAACTATGTTTAAATATTCTTTTTAAACATAAAATAATTTTTTTAAAAACTAAAAAAAAAATTTTGAGAAGTAACAAAATGCAAAATAATAAAAAAATTAAATAATATAATAATTATCACGTTTACACGACTGGGATGCAAACATACTTGCTCAATATTACAACACACCCCACTCAACCAACCTCAAAGCTACACAAAATAAAACAAATAAATATCAGAAATATATATATATATATAAACATAATCATATACACATTTTAACTTAAACATATATAAATATAAATATATATAAACACACTCACACGCATGCACGCACGCACACGCGCACACACAGATATATTTGATAAAAATAAAAATAAAAATATTTGGGGTATCAAAGAATATTCAATATAGTATATATATTATAAAAAATATATATGTAAATAAATAATGATGATATTAGTCAACTTAAAAGATATTATCAATCTATTAAAAAATATGGTAGAAAGAAAATAATAATTAATAAAAATAGTAGTGATGGATATAATCAAGAAATTGCCTAAGAAGTTGTCAAATAGCTTATTAATCATAGAACCCTTGGGAATTATAAAATGCCAATATTGATGAATAATTATTTTATGATTCTTATGTAACCTATTCAATTAAATTACTTTGAATTAAAGTCAAGTCGCATAATCATGAGACAATAATATTGGTATGGAGGACATATTTTAGAAGACTCAAATAACTATGTCATTATATTTTTAGAGTTGTGCAATACGATAAGGATAAATAAAAGTAGCTGGTATGCAATTAAGTTGAGATTCTTTCTATTTTCATTGAGGAACAATATAAAGAACTAATTTAAGTGGATATCATGGAGATCAATTGAGAGTTGTATGAGTTGGTTCAAATATTTTTACAAAATTTTTTCAACCTCAAATTATATCATAACTGAGTGCAAAGATTCGTCAGTTAAGACTAAAGAATTATGAGACTTTATAGTATGCGTCTAAATAATTTTAAGAGCTATTGAAGAGGTGTCCACAACATGTATTTGAGCTTTGGTTTCAAGCCTACGTATTCTAAAACATGCTAAATTATATGATGACATGCATGGTAGATATAGTCTTGGGTGGTTCTATAATGAAATAATTACCAGAGGATATATATTTTGCTTTATATATATATCTTATTTTGATAATCTGTTTGTATAATCAAATGTTTCTATTTTAATATTTTCATGTAAGTGCAAGAAATGAAATATTAAGAGGTCGAGGATGCAGGAATAGCACAATAACGGAGGTCTTGATGTTTGATCAGTGGGCCAAAATTTTTGGAGCAGTGCTTGACCAGTCTCATGATCTGACCCGCTCCGCTTAAATAAATCGAGAAAGTTTATTATAAATATTTTGTAATTTTTATTTTCAGGTTGCTGTTTTTTGGACCTGTTAAATGTTCATCATCTTCTCTCTCTCTCTCTCTCTCTCTCTGCATGATTTATCGCGATTGTCTCTACGCAACACATACTGTAAGAGAATTTTGGTTTAATCTGTAACGTATAAGTATTTTCTGGTGGATGTAGCTAGTCTTACTGAGCGACTAGCGAACCACGTTATTTCTGGTTTTTTGTTTTCATTTTTTTTTGATTCTACCATGTTGGATTGTGGATTGGATATATATATTATTCTATTGTTTTGTTGTTTTGTTGTCTTCTGTATCTTAAAATCATAACCATGGGAATGCAATTGCCCAAAATATTTCTTATATAAAAGGCTTACCAAAAATTACAATTAAAATCCAAATAAAAGAATAAATAGAAATAAGCAAGCTCAAATTTTGAAGTTTGATATATTGACAATATTGAAAACCAAGATTAATATATTCTTCAGCTAACTTTCAGGCTTCGGCCGAACACAAGAAGTGAGCAATTTTGACCTAATCTATTAATTTGAAGAAGCCGATGTATTGTAGTAAAGAGTATATTTTTAGACCCAACAAGGATATTCCAACATATTATTATCTAAACATGAGAAATCACAAGAATTTATCATATGAGATTCAAGGAAATATTTAATAGAACATGAGTAGATATCAACAAAATTGTTGGAAGTAACTTGATGACATAAACAATGAGGAGTTTGAAGCTCCAATTATAGCCAACATATGGTAATAACCAGTCATTATTTAAAGATAATATTTATTATACTACTAATGGAGATGAATTAGAAAAAAGATACACGAAACACCCAAATGGGATGGATGGAAACAAAGTTGGATCATAATAACAAGTTGATAACAAATATTGAGAATTAAATTGGAATGATTGTGTTGACAATAAAGGATAAATTTATAAATAGATATTTTAATGATACTATGAAAAATTAAATTTGATTCATGTCCATAACATTTAGGAGAAACAAATAAGTAGTAGGATAAAAAATAAAAAAAAATTAAAAAGATAAGTTGATGCAGAAAAGAAAATTGTTAAAAATAATGTGGCAATATATAAATTCACAACAACCATTGTTACATTACATAAAGTCATTACATCAAATGTCACAACATAAGTTAACCTTACTGCCCAACTTATTCAATTAGAACAAAAATATGATGAAATTAAAAGGAAAAAAAATAGTAATGAATTGTGGCAATAAACCAAAGAATGTATAAAAAACAAAAAATATGCAGACAATTCCAACTCTCTCAACCCTAATATTTTCTTTCCACAATAGTTTATAAAGAGGAAATTGAATTAAAAGTTAAATAAATTTTTCAAAATTTTTCGAAATCTATAAAATAAAATAACTTTTGTAGAAACATGATCTCACATGCTATATTAGGCAAAATTCATGAAAGATATAATGAGTAGAAAGTTGGAAATATATGACATGGTGAGTATGACTAAAAAAACTTAAAAATCCAAATAGTTTTGTCATTTCTTACATTATTGGAGAGTATGCCTTTCATAAGGTCTTATATAACTTGGAAATAATTATCAACTTGATGTTGTTGTCTATAGTAAGAAGGATAAATATATGTGAGATTATATCAACTTTTCTTTCTTTATAAATTATCGATATATTGATACAATTTTTTAAATAGATCATTAAACACATTCTAGTGAAAGTATGAAATTTATCTTTCATACTAACTTTGTGAAGTTGAACATGGAAAATGACTCTTATGCATTGATGATCATTGGAAGATAATTTTTAGTAATTAGATAGGTATTGATTGAAATCAAGAAAAGAGAATTCATTCTTTATGTAAGTGAAGAATAAGTAAAGTTCAATATGAATAAAAACTTACAAATTCTAGATGATGAGAAAAAGTACTAGAGAATCGATAGTCTCATCTGCATAGCCAAAAATTAATAATATGGAGTTAGTATAAAAAATTTACTAGATAATAGCTTGCCCAAACAAATAAATTAAATTTTGAAGTAATAAGAAATTCTAGAACAATAAGTTATAACACATCTTCATGAAGACATATTTAATGATGTTGCAATATTTTTTGAAGTTACAATATAAGAAAAAAGTGAGAGATACTATGATGAAGACGTGACTAATATTTACAAAGCTGTGACATTCTTATGTGAAGACAAAGGAGAAATAGGCATAGAGATTCTAGAAAATATGAACACAACATGACTGGAAAACATCCTAACACAGTTTGATGAAGTGATTGGAGGAATAGATGAAGATGTAATGAATTTGGAGGAAGAGCCAAATGAAATAGAAAAGAAAAAGGAAGATAAATTAGAAGTAAAGAATGGTAAGGTTGAAGTATAGAAAATTTTATGACATATAAAAAATTCGTGACTACAATAATTAGATCAATGAAAAAAGATGCTATGATTGAAGTTGAAGGAGCTATACTATTATAACTTAAGATAAATAAAGAAACTTTTAAGGTGAGTTTCAATATTGCAACATATTTGAACAAAGGAACAAAGGATCAGGTCATGGCATATTGCAAAGTCATCTATATATGAAGCACTAATAATAGATAACAATGTAATGATAATTTATAAAATTATGATATCAGAAGATATTAATCCAACAAGAAAGAATGTGATGGAGGTCTAGAATTTAAATTAGCGACATAAAAAATATATACGCCAAAGAAAGAAGGAAACCAAGATTATCTTTCATCCATAATTTTTGACCAATGATAAGGAGAACATGAGGTGGAAACATATCAAATATTATACTAAGAAGATTGCTTGGTCAATAAAAGTGAAAATTAATCTAGTTAAAGAAATTAAACATAATACTACTTGAGAGGTAGCTTAAACATTTTTTTTTGTGATAATAATCTGACTCACAAAAATTCACATACTAAAAGGATTTTTTTATCTCAAACAAAATCTAGACATCATACATGAGTTCTCATCCAATAAAAAAAAATTTGTGGCACTCAAAGCTAGTGATGATGATTTATACTTGAAATGATCAAACAATTTTGTCATTTCCAAAAGTATTATCAACTAACTAGAAAAGAGGAAGATTCTCTTTGCTTGATGATGAGTAAATATTTATGTGTGGGGTTTGTTCGGCACAAAAAGTACTATGTTTTATGGATATATCTTACATAATTCATGTAGTGTTTGTATGAGAATAGTGTGTAAAAGATTTGTATTTCACAAAAAATAGGTTTTTGAGGAATTTCGATGAAAATTAGTTAAATCCAAAGTTAATCAAGTTCAAAAAACAAACTTGGTGGAAAATATAATTGAAGTGTAGAGGAAAGAGTTGAAGACATGATATTTTTAATGTCATGACAACACTAGCATACACATTTGAAGTAGTTGTGACAAGCTTTTCTTGGCAACGACTCAACACACTAGCCATTATTTTCATTATAAGTTATGACTATACTATGCTATTATAATATTTTTATATAATGTAATACCCTATTCTTGCCCATTACAATATTTCTGAGTTGTAACAATATTTTCTCTAAAATTTATCTTTGTCCATAATTTTATTTTCATGTAGTGGAATCCAAAACATTAACTTCGTCATGATAACAAAATATAGTTGTGACAATGCTTGAATGCTATAATGAAGTCATGATGAATTTTTTTCATTGTGAAAAAATCATTATAAAACTAAAATTGTATTTTGTGAAGCTATATTATATTGTGATATTCATTTCACATTGCAATATCATGTTCAAGGACTTGATTGTCATTAATCACAACTTCCATTAATTTTGCAACATTATCCAAACACATCTCTAGTAATGTCATGACATTTTTCATGATATTCTATGACATGATTGTTATATAAGCCATTCAATCCAATTATTTATTGTGACTTCAACCCATAATCAGGATATCTAGCTCATTAAAGATGCTAAAATCACAAATGGGACCCAAGGATATAAGAACTAACAACATATTTATGAAAGAGGAGATCTCGAAGAGAAAAGAGATCAGAAAAAAAAAACACCCAAAAGAGGCTCATCGATGTTACCTCTAGTAGGAAAATAGAATAGAATTGAAACAAAATATATTGTATTGGGAACAATATATGAAACTTAGATCCTAATATAAAATACCATTGGATTTTATGATACAAGATTTAATGAGATGGTCCCAATTTATATCACTTGAATCCCTCCCAATTGTCAAGGTAGCTAAGAACCAATGCTTAGTTTATCTAATTATCTATGATAAGAATGATTTCTAGTGAATAAGTATAATTTTGTGATATATCGAATATTGATGGATATAAAAGTATCTTATAATGCCCAATTTGTAGTTCCATGGATCTAATGGCAGCTTTGTATTGGTTATGATGGATGATAATAAGGTAAGATACGAGGCACGAAGCAATTGACATGTGTTGATATGAAGTGACAACTCTCTAACCACTTTCTCGTGATGATTTTCATGAGTGGAATCTTTTGGTTATCATAAGCTAATTAATTAAAGTATGGTGTTAGTAAATCCAAAAGTACTTTTGTTATTATGATAAGATAATTATGCATTATCTTCAAATATTGACTGGAAAATAAAGATATGCACAATCAAAGTAAAAAATCATTAGAGTTGACAAATTGCCTAAAATGAGTCAAAATTATAAGTTACTAATTGTTAAGTCAATGTGTGGATTTATTAGATAGTTATAGGTACACCAAAGTCTTTACTACAAGCATTCATTATCTATTCATCTAACAAATACTCTTCATCTATTGAATCTATGTAATTGTTAAGTCAATGTGTTAAGTCAATGTGTGGATTTACAACACATGGTTAATTAACTATTGAAGGCTAATAAGATGATTGGTATATAATTTAATAATATTTTCTTATTTTTTATTTTTATCTTGCATTTTCTTGCTCTTCATCTAACAAATACTCAAACTTAGAATCTATGTAATTGTCTAGGATATAATTTTATCACATAGCAACACAATATTCATCTAGACATATAACATATAATCACATCACAAATACACAAACTTAATCCTATATATCGATTTAGCCTAACATTAGATACAATTTTGTATAATGTGTATTGAAAGGCATCTCGTGTGAATTGAGGGTTTCCATGAATGAATAAATCCATTCTAGAATAAAATATCATAGTACTAGGAATTTCTATGGCTTAAATTTCATTTTTGAGCAAAATATTACACCACTAAGAATGACCATGACTAAGTAAATCTATTATGAAACAAAATGTAGTGATACTGTGAATTTTCATGATTTATGTTTTCTTTCCAGAGTCAAATATCATGGTTTTGGAAATGGTTATGGCTGGGTAACTAGTCTCTAGAATGAAATGTCATAGTAGAAAATAATACCATCAATTAAAGCCTTAGGTGTTTTGGCTCAATAATGAATAAGTCGTACATTTGCATGTGTTGTGACTAATTATGTATGTTTGATACATGGATACCATATTGTCTAAATAATGTCACATTCATTACTTGTCTAAAAGGTAGTGCGGCTATGTCTTCTATATAATGACATGGCCTTGAATATTGAGCTGCATAATAATAAAATTATGTCAACTTAGTAGTATAGTTGGCATACAAATATTACCATGATTGGTTTTGTAGAGTTAATGCTAACAAATATATAATAACTACTTAAAGGAAATCAAAAAGCTACATCTAATCATGATTTGTAAAATTTTATGATTCTCCATATTCTCTTTCCCCCCTCCTGATAGACTTGAAGGATTTTATTTTGTAGAGTTATGGCTAGAAAGGATATCATAACTACTTAAAGAAAATAGAAAAACTATATATTATCATGATATGTAAAATGTCATGATTCTCCATATTTTATTTTCCCCCAGCATACATTAACTTCTCCAAGTCTACCAATTTTTATTGAAATATAAGAGATTTCACTAATATTTGTTAAAATGCTATATAAGAATCAAGTTAATGAAATCCTTCCAATATAGGCACAAATTCATGTCAACAAAAACATAAATATTCTCTGAAATCCCCAAAAAAGTTGGTATATGGAATATCGAACAAACTCACATACTAAAGTATTGTTTATCTTTGAACAATACATTTTTTTTCATTTTTTTTCTCTTTTTATTAACATTAAAAATAAAACACCAATACTATGTTTGATTGTCTCGGTGGACTTGTTTCTTTGGGAATTAGTATTTGAGATTTTGGTAGTAGTCATTTTGTGTAAAAGTATGGAATATAAGAATAAATTGTCTCACACTATGAAAGAAAAAAAATATTGTGTTTTCTTCCAAGCAGTGCTATTTTTAACATTCATAGAAAGACCTACCTTAGATTTCTATATTTATTTGCAATTTGAATTATCAATACGAGCTTTTCAATAGAACATTTCTATTCTTTATGCCTTCTAGCTTTTCCCTCAAGCTTATTATTACTCTATAGAATATCTTATTCCTTGCATTCTTACATGGATGACAAGACATTAAATAAAGTCATGGCATCATTGTATCCATTTTTATTTGGTAGAATTGCACTACATGTGAAGCCATTGCTTGTGAAATTTCATTTTGTAACAATTTTGTCATGGCTTTGATTGGAGTCGAGACTTTCTCTTTAAACCCTTGTTCCTCCATCATAATTTTATTCTCTTCCTTGACTTTCTTCATTTTTTATATATAGAGTCATGACTTCTTTAAGTATGATTACATTCCTTGTAACTATTACTCCATCTTCACAAGATTTTGGTTTTCTTTCTTTGTGATTTCTATTATGTCTTTGTCTTCTAATATTTCAAGTATTAATAGTGGAATTTCTTTCCCTTGCACATATTTGCAATTTCAAAATTCTTTTCAAAATTATTTGTATTTTGAATTGAGAAATCTACTTTTTTGCTTGTTCAATTGCCTTCTTAGGATAGTCTAAATTTGAGTCTTCAAAAAGTATGTCTTTTGAAAAATACTATGATATCATAATAACCTTTTTCAACCCTATCACTTCCACTATTTTTTTCAATTTGATGTACATCTAATTGGTGATGTTCCTCATATTCATTGAGCTAATAAAATTCTATAAAAATTTTTAATCTAGAGTCTACCTCTTTCCTTGTTATTATGCATTAGAAGTTGCCTATTCTCCAGCAACTTCCTCATCATATTCTGTATTCTAAAAGATTTTATAGAAGTTAAATTTTATTTATTCATCACCAATACAAAGTCTGAATTCTCTCTTCTCAACATCATTTAAAATCTATTATCACTAAGAATAATCATTCGAAGATTAATTGAACAT
The DNA here is from genome assembly GCA_029783825.1 of Sapria himalayana. Lineage (NCBI taxonomy): Eukaryota > Viridiplantae > Streptophyta > Magnoliopsida > Malpighiales > Rafflesiaceae > Sapria > Sapria himalayana. The sequence continues at coordinate 2,107,289 of JAREIK010000385.1, forward strand.
ATTGATCCTCCTTCATATTTAACAAAAAAAATTGGTATAAAAATAAACTTACTCACCTTTACCAAATACATCTTCGATAATGTTTTATGTAAATTTTAGTAATTGATCTATCATTTGAAGTGATAGAGAGTTTGGAGTAATATTACCTACTTTCAATCATCATACTTTGAATAATGACTTCAAGCCTCAAGGTCTTACAAAATTTCAATTCATATAGTGCTTTCTAGAAAGTGTGCTCTCTAATGACCAGAGAATTGTAGGGTTTTCCAGATCTTTCAAATCTCTTAGGAGATTATGTTGGGTATTGACATTATATTTCTTGGTCATATTTACCATTTCTTAAGTCTGTAACCATTTTTTTCTACTCATTAAGTCTTTTATGAACTTCACATGATTTAGTATTTGGGCTAATGCTTCAGAAAATATAAATATTGATTTCTATCTTCTGAAATAGATTTAGAAACTTATCAAATTACTCATCATACTTTTTCTCCCTAAAATATTGTGGAAAAGCAAAAGTTTGAAGGAAATAAATACCTTCATTTTTGCAGCATCCCTTTGCTTCATACATATTTGCTCATCCTTCTCGACTTCTTCTTCTATCATGGTTGGGAGCATGAGCTAGGAAATAAATTTTGTAGGTGACATTACTTTAAAAAATATCACAGCTTCCAGGCTTATGATTGTGCATTATGCCACGACTTTGAAAAATATCACAGTTTCAAGGGTTATGATTGTGAATTGTGCCATGATTTGGAAAATGATTATGAAAATTCTCACCAAATGCTATATTCTCACTTACTACTCTAGTTGTTGCACCCCACTTATCTACCATATCTGAGTATAATAGATAAATACTTTTTGGATTTGCTTTAGTATTGATTAATCGCCATTCATATTCTTCTCATTCATACATAATATTAATTTTATAATTTGATTCTCAATAATTTTTATTATCGCATTCGTGTGTTCCATCTTTTCTTCCATTTGATCAATTCAATTTTGGTGGGAATCATATCTCTTTCAAGTCTCCTTAAACAAGACAAGTATACATTTTTCCATTGATGACATTTTTTCTCTCTTCAAGTACTCAAAACTTGAGCTAGAAGCTCCTTCTAACTAATACCCCATTAAGTTGCTCCCAAAAGTATTCTAAAATTTGCCTACATTATGCTACGAATTCTCAAATTTTCTATATGTTAGGCTTTCATAATTTCTCACCTTCAAATGATAATGTGTTGAAGCATTGTGGTTAAGTCTAAATACATACCCTTTGTTATGTACGATGTTCACTTTCTCACCTTAATAAATTAATTAGAACTTTTCTTTATTCATACTATCGCAAAATAAAACATTTTCTGGCATTTTGTTTCTTCTCATTTTGGGATCCAAATTTGTTGAGAAATACTTCCATATTGTTTCCATGGTGGTCAATGTGTTCAACTCTAATATCCAAGGTTATCTTCTTCTACATGTTTTATCACTAAGAGTTTAATAATTTTTTTTAGCTAACTCTTCAAAAAGTCAATATGCTTTCTTAGGTGACTTGTTCATAATAAAGTGACCCAACTCCCAAGGTCAAATTAATGGTGCACCCCATCACATCATTTAACATATTATGTATGATTGAGCTTGAAACCAAAATTCAAATCCATATTGTGTGTATCTCCTCAAAAGTTATTGAACAAACCCTAAGCATTATATAAAGTTTCTTTATTTTGTTATTTGAATTGGCTTCTCTCTCCCCATATTTGTCAGGCGATTTAAGTCATGAAGAACTTGGTGAGAAATCCATATACAAGCTTTTCCCAACTCTCAAACAAATTTATGAATAAACATTGAGATTAATTATGAGATTTGTTTCTCAAACAAAATGAGAGCGGCATAATCATATTTTGTCTTGAATAACCCCATTCATCATCACTATCTCGCACAATTTCAAGAACATGGATATGTGACTATTTGGATCCTTTAAAATTCATTCATTATACTGATGTTGTTGAACTATAGTTATTAAACTTAACTTCAACTCAAAATAATTTACTTGCACATATTACATAACTTATCATTCACAAACTTGAATAACTCCATTCATCATTACTATGTCACACAACTCCCAGAACATGGCTATGTGAATATTTGGGTCCTAGAGTAGTTGTTTTTCATAGTTGTCCACCAATAATATCCCTAGCTATAGTGAGGTTGGACTATTGAATAACTTATCATTTACAAACTTGGTGATCATATTGTTGCTAGTTCTCTTAGTATGGTCTCTCTCAACTCTCTATCTTAGTAATGATCTTATCATTCTTTCAATTTTTGGGTCCAAAGATTTAACTAACTTGATGTGTTTTCATTGTTAGCTATATATTTTTAAAATAATAATATATAATTATTATTTTAAACTTTTATATTTTATTTTTTAGTTAATGTGGTTTTGCTTTTTTTTTTATTTTTTTTGTAGGTTTTAAGCATTCTAGATTAAGAACTTGATATAATTTCTCACATTATAAAATTTAAAAATAATCAACAACATTAAAAATGACACATTTTTACCCACAATGCTCCCATCACATAATGATTAAAATTAAGTTTATGTGGATGTGTTTTTCCAAGCAATGGTTTATGTGGATGTGTTTTTTGATGTGCGAAGTGTTTTTATTTTATGTAAAAAATGATTAAAATTAAGTTTATCTATCTTTTCTATAGAGAAAGAATCAAAGAAAAAAAAAAGGCATGTGCTATATATTTTAATGTACATATTGGATTTTCTATAATTATTGAATTGTAAATGGTACAATTAAATTCCTACTTTAATTTGTTAGTTTTAATTTAAATAAAACTTATTGAGTGATGTTTATTTAAAACTTGAAACTTTTCAAACTATATAATCTAATCTCATTTTAAGCTTTTTAATTTATAGTTTCTATTGTGCAAAATAAAATATATTTCTGATTCTTTTAGTGGATTTGGATTAACAACTAACTTACCAACAAACCTCAATTCCTAGTATCAGAGCATTGGTTCCTAATACCACTTAAAATTGTATCAAAACTTCTATTGAGGAAGTTCTTCATTGATACTGGCATGATATCTATACAAGTCATTATCATTATATCCATATCATATTAGTTCATTACCAACACAATAATGTTAGACATGATTAAGATTTTTTGTTGCTTGTATGGTTTATATACGTGTGATGTTTACTTTTGTTATAATGGAAGATTATTCTGTGATAATAAAGTTATATTGGACTAATTATTTTATTTTAAAAAATAGAGCACAAAACAAAGGTGTCGACTAGTCTGTGTGGCCCATACACATCACGAGGCATAGCACAATTCATCCATGCCTATCATGACATGTTCTGATTTAGTGTCATGCTAATCATGACATGACCCGATACAGTGTCATGCCTATCATGGTACGATCCAATTCAATTTCACACCTAGTTACCATAGCACGCCTTGTACCATGTTGAGCCAAAGTTCATTTCACACGAGGTGCATCATGGAACAACACAACATGATGACCTGTGCAAGTCAATTTCAACCTGATTGGAAAAATAGGCTAGCTTGGTCCTAACCAATTCTAGCCTGGACCTGACCCAAGTTGTCATGGAATGAACTAGGCTAGCCTAGAATGACCTAGGGTAGCCTAGATTTATCTAGGCTAGCCTAGAATGAAGCATAATTACCTGACCTAGCCCAAGCTTGCCTAGCCTAACCCAATCAAGGTTGGACTGAACCTAGGCTAGCCTAGAATGAACTGGTTTATCCTAGCTAGGCCTAAGCTGACTTGGCATGATCCAATAACCCACCATCACCCATCCAAAAGGCATGCCAATAGGCCATTCAATTGCCAATTTTTAGAGCTATGTCAGCACAACATGTTTCATGCTAAAATTAGCTTAGTACGATGGCTTGGACAAGTCTAAAGAAATGCATTATGTAGTGTCGGCACATCTCGTTTGACATCTCTACTACAAACTACTTTGTAATCAAATAGTTACACGATCCTATAAAAAATCATAAAAATTGAGTGAAGAATAAAATGAAGATTTGTGCTTTATGATTGTCTTCATGTTTTGGTTATGAATAAATATAAATAGATATCAATATCTTATTGATGAAATGAGATAAGAAAAACCATTACATAAACTAGAATTTATGTATAAAAAATTATATTTAGAAATAAAAAGTTTATCATTGGACGTCTAACCTGAAGTTCAAAGATGAAAATCTAATATCAACTTACATCAATCTTGTGCTATCTTTCATTTATGAAAATTATCTTAAAAGATGAGCTACTTACTTGCTTAATACTAAGAACACTTTTGAACATCTGAGATGACTTTTTAATTATCAGAACAAATCACTACTAGGAGATGTTATTTAAAAGTATTATGTCTAGTAAAATTTATTGTATAAAGAAGTAAAGAGACATGAGAAAAAGAATAAAATTCTCATGGTATTCATATTTTATGAAACATAGTAGGAGCACCAATTGACACACACATAATGAAGGAAAAACATAGTGTTCCAAAATTAAGTTACAAAATAGTAAAACAGTTAAATATTATCACTATAATAAATGAGACATAAAAAAACTACAAATATACTTAGAATAAGCTCTACCGATAACACATTTGATGAAATAAACATACGAAAAAGCTTAATGCCACCTTAGAAGTGGACTTGATTCTAGTTAGTGATAATAATTTTGTAATTCTAGTATCTTTAGAAAGTGATTAGTTTATTGACTCGAGAGTTTCATTTAAAATTACCCCACATATTTACTTTTTTATTACACACACACACCTAATGATTTTAATATGATAAAGATGGGTAATAGTGTGATAACATAGATTTTAGACATGAAAAATATTTTATTGCAAATGTAGATAGGAAATCTGCTAATATTAAAAGATATCAAAAGAGGTGTCAAATGGATTGTGTTGTGCCAACACGACATATTTTTGCTAGGTATGGGAGTGCCACCGTGCCGTGCCTTACATGGCACAGTATAATTCCCTTCCCTTGTCGGGCATGACATAGGAATCATCTGGCTTGCCCAACATGATACAGTGGCACGGCCAAGTGTAAGGCCGTGTCAAACCTTTCCAGTAGAATCCATTGCACTAAAACACAATGAGTGATTGGCTTAAGTAGTTGACCAATTACAATTGACCATGTAAGTAAGATCTAGCTTCGGGTAATCACTAGGCACGATTTGACCCATGAACCTTTGTTGATCCTGGGTCCTTAGGCAACTAGTCGATGGACCTTGCCATTAGGCCCATTGGGCATGCCTAGCTCGACACGAGGCATGATTCATGTCTTGCCCAGCATGAGTCACGGCTTGCACTGGCCCACCAAAGCATGAACCATGCCATGGGGCGTCAAGGCCCAAGACAAGGCATGGTTCTAGACCATGCCATACTAGTCTAGGCACGACTAAACTGAGACATTCCTTGGGCCATGCCCCAGCTACCTAGCTCAATTGACACCTCTTTGTTAGATATGCAACATATATTCATGTGAACCAAAAGTTCATAGGCATGCTGAATGACATGGGATATAAGAACTTTTCGATAATGATTGATGAAATTTAATTAAAGGCTCATTAGTTGTTTTGAGGGATAAGAAATATAATACTCTGAATGTCATTAAGACAGAAAGTCTAGAGATCTAGTAAATAATGTTTATCAAAGAATAACATTTGACTCTATCACAGTATATTATTTTATCATGAAATTGTGAAATATCTTCAGCTTCTAGAAAGAAGAAATATCCTACTATTGATAATAGATCCTATTTTTATTAGTGTGTATACTATATAGATTAAAAATCCATATAGCACATTTTCACTCTCTTCACTCTTGAGGAGATCAAATATCCTCAATATTATATATATTGATTCTACCCTATGCAAAGTAGAATACTTAATTGGGTCATTTACTTTGTCATATGTATTGATCATCATTTTAGGAAGTATGAGTATTTACTTTAAAATAAATGATCAAGTCTTTTTTGTCTTTAAGGATTTTCAAATTGAGTTGATAATGAGACTGATAGGAAATTGATCTGCATATATTTCTATAATGAACAATAATATAAGGTAAATTTGAGAGCTACTATGTCTCTTATGATATTAGATATAAAAAAACATTCGACAAGATGCCACAATAAAATGACATCATTGAAAGATGAATCAAACTATGAGGAGAGAAAGTCTATTCCATGCTTTCTCTTGCGCATCTTCCCAAAAAATTTTGGGGAGAAGCTCTGCCAATAACTATTGATATAATCAACATCAGTCTTTCACTATCTTAGTTAGTGATGTTGCCAATAAAATCTGGACTAGGAAAACACATCATATAATCAAATGAGAGCATTCACCTACAAAGCCTTCATTTATATCACAAAATATAAATGATTAAAACTCAATGATACTACATGTCAATGCTTCTTCATTGGCTAAATTCGTGAGGAGTTCAAATTCATATTATTGAATACGATATAAAGTATGTATTAGTAGCTGATAATCATCCGACTAGAAAAGAGAGTGAACTTATAGAGATTCCTATTTTCATGGATTCGGTGTTGGTTTCTTCTAGAAAACAATTAGATCAAATGAGATAAATTTTAGCAGCCTCCCCGATGATTCTAAGCCACATGATTCACCAGATATTTTTGAGCTGTAATTGCTAAAAATGAGTTGAGAAGATCATTCAGCCCCTACTAGTTTTCCTCTATATTATATGACTATATATTATTAATGGATTCAAGTGAACTCAAGTCTTTTCAATTGATTATTCCTCCTGAGAATAAAGATGAATGACTTCTGCCTATTCAAAAAGAGACAAAGTCTCTTTGTATCAATGAGACTTAAGATATGGTACTATTTTTTAAAGAAATGTATACTCTAAAAAATATATAACTATTCAGACTAAAACACATAGATGATGATTCTTAGCCAATATATAAGCATTGTTTGTCAAAAGGTTTAGTCAAAAAAAAAAAAAAGATTTTGTAACACATGTGAGCCTCATAGTCCTCAATCTCCATGTGAATGTCACATATAAACCAATAGCCCAACTTCCATTCATGTGTTGTCGTGCCATTTTTTTATGCATGGCACGGATGGCATGATAGTGCCCACCTTGCTATGTTGGGCCGGTGTCACGCATACCGTGCCGTGCTTGGTAATGCATGAAATTTCATGACATGGATGCCCAATTGGGTCGATAAAAAATAGCCGTGTCATGCCGTGCAGGTGCATCTGAAATCCTTAACACATGCAAAAAAAAACATCATTAACTAAGAAATAAAATATAAAATCTTAAAATAATAATTATATATTATTATTTTAAGATTAAAATATCTAACAAAAAGGACAAATCAATTAAAACTCATTCTAATTAACTGAGGCATACATAACAATTATATACCAAAAATTATATATGTTAATCCTTATGTATGTATAAGTATATAAAGTTACCAAAGATTAAAGACTCATTGTAATTCTCAAATTTTTTAATTTTGCAACATTTTAAAAAAAAATCATATGCTTAATTCCTCGATTAAACATTGTTTAATCTTTAATCTCAAAAGTAAGTGACATTTTAAGTAATTCAAATATTTAATGCCTTTAATTTTGTAATATTGCAAAAGTTAATCAAATCTATAAATATTTTTCAAGTTTTGTAATATTTAAAACTTAATCATGCTTAATTCACATATTTAAAAAGTAATTTTTTTTTTTTACAATTTATAATAATTCTAGGGTTAGCATTATTAATGTGATATATCCCTAGTTGTATAGAGGCTAATTTAGGTCATTCATGTACGTTGCTCAGTTATTGTGGTGGTTATGGTTTATGACCCATAAGTATTATTTATCATAAAACATACCTTAGGTACACAATTTTGTAAATAGAGTTTTAAAGAGATCATTTTTTTCAAAAACCTTTAATTCAAAAAACCTAAATTGAGATTAAATTTCATATTTTAAAAAGTATCAAGTTTTTATTTATTTAGAATGCAGTCTAGAACTTTTATGTAAAATAAAAACTAACAAACTAAATTAAGAGTTTAAATGTAACTTTTACAGTTCAAAAATCTTAGAAAATCCAATAAGTACATTAATCACAAAGTCCTATATATAGTGCCAAAATGCATAACATGTGTTAAAAACTTATTCACACTGATTAATAATTCATATGATTTTTGATTTCTTTTATATGATTACGATGTATCGATATTATATTGTTAATATTTTTTTATTTCTACAATTTGTTAATTTCATTATGATTTATGTATTATTATTATTTTGCACTTATTATCTTATGAGTTATTATTAACTTTATCATATTTTATAAATGTATAACATTAAATATATGTATCATTATTTGCTTTTGTAAATGAAATGGACTGGACTTTATATAATTTTATTTGAGTCAAAGTCGTCGAACACGACAATGATATTTTAATATGAAATGTATTTTTTTTTATTTTTCATTTCTTTTTTATTTTTTTTAAGTGTATGATTTTAAAAAATAATTCAATAACGAATTAAATTTTTTTTAAAAAAATTATATTTTATTTGAATTTAAATTTCAACCCAAAATGTCAAAATAATACTATCCAATTCATGAACCAAGAAGGCCCGATAATGCATGGCCTGGCATTATCCAAGCCAAGTGGGCCATGCCAAGCTAGGTGTAATCCTTCTTGTGTCATGTCCGCATGACATAATGATACAGTTGGGCCACTCTAAAATGGATCGTGCTTGGATAGCTGGGCTACTCTAAAATGAGTGTTAACACATCAAGGCCTATTTGACATCTCTACACAAAACATATTGAGATAGATTATCACATTATTTAAGAAATATTTTAAACAATATTGATCTTCATTCATGCACGCTCACTTACAATTGGCAGATGTATTCACAAAAATTTTATGAAAACATTAATTCTTCACATTAAGAATAAGTTAGGACTATTAAATTTAGCTAAATTATTTCATGCACACTCACTTACATTCTCCAACTTGAGAGGGAGTATTAAAGAAAGTCTTATATCATCGACAAATAAATGTAAGGTGAATAAGTAAGCTAAATTAGCTAGGAATATTCAAATCATTATTTTTGCACTTTTGGTTTCGATTAAAGTTTGATAGTTGTTTTAAAAAGGTTTTAAATAAAGGGTTTGTGTCAAGGTTTACTTGATTAAATCTTGATTAAATTAATGCAAAGGTGAAAATCATGACTAAATTTTCATGGTGTGTGCTATAACCATAAGTTTGCAGTTGTTAATTATATTCATGTGCCAAGAGGTAGGTGTGGATTAGAATTGAACCATAATATTATTATTTTTTTATTCTCATTTTTCTGTTGCCTCAACAATAATTTTTTAAGGGCAAAATGCAAATTTTGTTTTTATTATTAATTAACATTTTTGTTTGTTTTTCATATTGAAAAGAATTAATGATTTTGAGTTTATTAGTACTTTTTTTTTTCTTCACTTTTAAAATTTATACATAGAAATAAAAAAATATTGAAAACATATTTAAAATTTAACTAAATTACTATAATTTTATAATTCAATTTGTATTGGATGTTTATTAGATTTGTTGTTAAGTTATATCGTCCTATATACTTGTTCTTGTATGAGATATTGATGTTTGAAAGTTATGTTAGAAATTTAATCAATTATGAGCATATGATAATGAAACATTTAATTTTTATTTAATTTTAAAGATTTCTAAAGGTTATTATAGTGATTTGTATTATGTTTTTGATGTTTAAGACATAATTTCAAAAATTTAAAGTTCATATGAAAAAAAAAATAAAAATACATTTGAAATGCTCATTTTTATCATGAAAATAAAAAATTGTAAGGGTTTGATTTTCATCACTTTAAAAAAAGAGAAATTATATTTGAGTAAACCAAATTAAAAACTTTTAAGTTTTTGAACTAAAAAATTATTTAATGGTGTGGTACACCAAATCAAAAATTATTTAATGGTGTGGTACACCAAATCAAAAAATATTTATATATGTTTTGGTATATTGAAATACATAAAACTCAAATAACCCTTTCTATCCATGTCAATATTAAAAAAAAATACATGCTACTATGTGTATATATACTATATAGATATCACACACACACACACACACACACATATATATATATATATTTTTCAAAATGATTTTGAATATGTATTTGTATGTATGTGAATATATATATACATAGTATATATAGTCTATATAATATGAGTATATATATTATATAGACACGATATGTGTATACTCTGTATATTCACAATATATATACAATATATATATATAGACTTAGTATATATATTGTGTGTGTATGTACCTATATAGATATTGCATAAATACTATGTATATACATAATATGTATTGTGTATATATGTATGCATATATATATATATATATATATATATATATATGATATGTATATTCAATGTATAGACACTAAGTATATATATGTGTGTGTTATGTATAGACACAATATATATATATATAGTGTGTGTGTGTGTACACATTAGTATATATACTATTATAAACAGCATATATACACATTGTATATATTATGTAGACAAAATATATATATATATATATATAGACTATTTATTGTATGTTTATAATATATAGTGTGTATACAAATGTATATACATACAATTGTGGATGTAGGGTTTATATACCCAATATATATATATATATATTATTTATATATACACATACTATATATACCATACAAATACAAAGTGGGTGTGTGTGTGTGTGTGTGTGTGTGTGTGTTTGTGTGTGTGTGTGTGTGTTTTATATGTACATCTATAAAGAATATACATACAATATATATCATATATACACTATATATATGGTATTGTATATTTATTGTATTTTTATACATAGATACATAGATATGTACATCTATATGTATTGTATTTTATATATAGACTATTTAATTTCTATAAAGAAATAGAAATTAAAATGCCCAAATCCGTTTCAAAAATTAAGAATGGATTTGAAATGAATTCGAAATGAAATAAATAAAACCATGAAAAATTTTAAATGGAAACAATTTCTGTCGCTATGTAGCGATGGAAATTTTTGAGTTTTTTTATTTTATCACTAAATGATACATGAAATGAGAAGTGGATATGGTTGTATAAAATTTAGCGACTAAATTTTTGAATTATAATATTTCATCACTGAATAATCCACGTAAGTTAGAAGCAAATATTCTTGTGTGTAATTTAGCAATGAAAATATTTGCATCTATTTATAATCAGTAATGAAAATCATATCTATTTCTATTATTACGAAGGATATTAAGTTCGTCGCTGTATAAATTAAAATTATTATGTGACGGAAACCCATTCTATCACATTTTTAGCGACGCAAATAAATTCTGTAGCTAAAATATGATAATTAATTTCTAAAGATCACTTCAAAAAGTTCAACTGTTCTTAGGGTTTTAGAGATTTTTTAGTTTGGTTGTAATTTCGTTCAATTCATATTTTTTGATTTCCTATCCTCCATATATTGTTCGTTGCAACTTTTATCTATAATTGAGGTATGAAATTATACTTTTTATTATATTCCATATATATTGTATTCTAGAATAGCTCCAATTTTGCGTTTTCATGTTACATGTGATTTTTTTCCCATTTTTAATATTTATATTGGGTTTTATCTGATTGTTTTGCTGAATTATTATAAATATAATTGATAAATTATATATTGTTTAAATTTTTTTACAATTTTTCTTCATACTTTTATTTGTAAATTTTTTTTATAACCTAATTGATTTATGATAGTTTTGTGTATTTTGTTATTAACCTATAGTTAATATCACCAAAATTATTTTACATTTTATTTCCTTATTAGAATTACATGATATTTAATAATTCAAATTTGAATAACTCATATTAATGGCATAACATTAATAATAAATAATTTAAAATTATTAAAACAATTACTAAATGTTCATTTGTAATAAATATAATAATGGAAAAAAATATAAGCAAAGCATGCAATTGGAATAGTGAAACGTAACAAAAATAGTTAAAACTAAAAAAAATTAGAAGTTAATTTAAAATTTTATATAGTTGTTTGATCTATATTTCACTAAAATTGTAGTAAAATAAATAATACTTGCATTTATTTAATATTAAATAAAATTATATTACATGTCACATGTGGTATATGCCTATGTATACTACATACTTCATATAGATTAGAAGAATTTTTCATTTAGTTAATAATGTTCTTCGTTGATAGTTGATTTATTTTGTATATTTTTTTATTGATAAATTTTAATATATTGACATTACTAATTTATTTATTATTTATATTATATATAATATGTTTATATAATTATTTAGTATTTAATATTAATATAAAAATTAAAAATTATGACATTGCAAATTTTTTGTTCTTTTTTAATGAATTTCATCCAATATAAATAAATATAAAATGTTTAGTTTTATGAAAATGACAAAATTACATTGGAACAACCTACATTTTCTGATTTTAATCTAAAATTATCTAATAATTATTTTACAACAACTTATTTGTTTGATTTATGTAATTTCATAAAAAGTTACTACATCTTTATTACAAAAATATCTTTGTATAATATTATAATTTTAAAAAATGTTAATGTTATGTATTATAGAAATGGAAAATATTATACGACTTGATTGTTAATGGATGAATGTATGAATGAAACATAAGGTTTTAACTAAAATTTTGTTAATGGGATTAAGATATTTATTGCCTTTACTAAAAAACAGCTTGAATTTATGGAATGAAACAAAAATAAGATATCTATGTAATGCTCTTAAATGTCAAAATTAGAGTTTCTATGATGTGGACACAGTGCGATATCATCTTATAAAAAATAGATTTGTTAGCGAATATATGTTTAGTATAAATACATGGAAATAGTTGTGACACAAATAACTAAGCATATTATACATAGAAATATCGATTCAACTGTTACAATGGAATTTGCTAATCTCAATGATGTATGTGAAGTAATTTTGAATAATATTATTAATCCTTCATTAAATCTGGATATCACTGAAAATATCCTAATATTATTATTAAAATAATTTTTTGAAATGCTAAAGTCTTCAGAAGAAGAGGTTTAGGAAGGTAATCCGTATAGCCACCCAAAGTTATTTGTGATGGCCAGATTAATGAATTTAAAGACAAAACATTATTTTTTAGAAAGGTGTTATGATGAAATATGTCAATTGTTATCTTAATTGTTACTAAAGAATGATGTCATAATAGATAATTTTTACGGTAGAAAGAAGTTAATGCATAGTTTAGGTTTGTCAGTAGAAAAAATATTTTGTTGCATTAAATGCTACATGATGTCTTGCAGCATAGACAATGAAATAATTTTATGTAATTTATGTAATTATCTTCAGTACAAAAAAATATAGCATATAATAGGTAAAAAATAAATATTCCTAACAAGAATATGTATTATTTCTCCATTGACTCCTCATCTGCAAAGTTTATTTGTATCGGATGCTACTGCTAATGATATGAGTTGGCACAAAGATAATGCTATTTAAGATGATATGATGTGGCATTACTTAGATTCTCCTTCTTGAAAACAATTTGATTATTATCATTCATTATTTGTAGATGAATGTCTTAATATTAGATTAGGGCCAAGCACAGATGAATTTTAGCCATTTAGACAAACATGGCAACAATACTCTTCATAGCTAGTAATTGTTATATCTTATAATTTATCACCATAGATGTGCATGAAAGATGATGAATATATATTTTTGTGTATTATTGTGCCCGGTCCAAGAAATTCAAAAGACAAATTAGATGATTTCTACAACCCCTTATAGCAGACCTCAAAAATTTGTGGGAGGATGGTGTCAAAACATATGATATATCTAAAAAGTAAAATTTTAATATGTGAGTATTACTAATATGGAGGGGAATACAAAAGAAATTGAGCATCATAAATTCTTACATATGGAACATCCATTTTGGATGAATATTGATACATTTAAGAAATGCCATAAAATCATTAAATATGCACTATCATTGAGGCCAGATGATAAAATATTAAAAGTAATAGAAAGATATGAGTTCAAAATTGTTATGAATATTGATGCAAATTGGCCTCAATATGAAAATTTCAAAGATTTATCACTGTGGTTGGAAAAAAAATATTTTTTGGGATTTTCCATATTGGAAAATAAGTCTTATTAGACAACTTAGATGTGATGTATATTGAGAATAACTTTTTGATAATATTTTTAATACTATAATGAATGTGGAGGAAAATAAGTCCAGAGTTACACAAGAATGAATCAATGAATAAATTTCCTAAAGTTTGTTATAGTCTTGAAAAGGATGCAAAGAAAGCTTTAAGAAAATATCTAATGGAGCTCATGTTTCTTAGCGTATATGCATCTAACATGGGAAGATGTATTGATATGAAGAAGCATACGTTATTTGGAACGAAAAGTCATGAATACCATGTGTTCATACACAGACTTCTACAAAATGTCTGGGAAGCATTGACTAAAATAAGTATTTTCTTTAAGATTCTCACTTGTAATATCATAAGAAAGGAAAAAATAGAACAATTACAAAATGACATCGTCATAATTTTATGCAAACTTGAATGTATTTCTTCTCTAAGCTTCTTCGATTCCATGGAACATCTCTTAGTCCACTCGTCTTACGAATACATGATAGAAAGTCCTGTGCAAAACAGATAGATGTATCTATCTAAGAGATAATATATTTTCCATTTGTTAATATAAAAATTTTAATTTATTTGCCTATTATTTTTTTTCTAATATATATCAATTTCAGATATCTTAGAAAATTGAAAAATAATGTTCGAAACAAAAACAAAGTCAAAGGAAAGAAAATTATATACTTTCTATTTTCAGACAAGGGGGTAGATCGTATAGTAAAGCAATGTCAAAATATTTTTTGGATGAAGTAGAGTATCTTGCTACGCACGCATATATTTTATTGAACTATCACGAAGTTACACCTTATACTAAATTAGATTTATAATACTTTTTCATATTCTCATTTTTTTATCATTGTATACAATATAATATTTTAATTAATCAAAATATCTTTAATTTTATTTTTGAAGAATATTTGCTCAGGAATTAAAGCAATGAAAATCTCATATTGATGATGAATTAATTAATGCAAACCTTGAAAATGATTTTGCAAATTTGTTTGAAAAATATATCACTATATAACTTATAATTCATAGTTTTAAAGAAGTATGTGCTATATTATGTGTGTGTGTGTGTGTGTGTGTGTGTTCTTTATTATTTTGTAGGTATAATTTTCTTCATCAAATACATGTAACAAATAAATGAAGAATCTTGCAAAAGGTTGATTACAAAATTTACTTACAAATCTCATACATTATGTAAATGGATACAAATTTCATACTTTGAAACATGATTCAAATAAAACTATAATGAACAGTGGTATTTCCATCAAGGGTCTAACTATACTACATTACTGATTTTCATGGTCAACTAATTAATATTCTATATGTGGAGTATCTTTGTTTTACCAATTAAGAGGATCGTTATATTTATGTATGAATAGTTTGATCCAATTCCAAATATAGGTACTAGAATTCATCATCAATACAACCTTATTGATCTATATCATAATAAATTATAAGTATGAGCCATTTTTTTGCGGTATAAGCTGAACAAGTGTGGTACACCACTTATCTAACCACACGAAGAAATCTGTGTCACTAGTGGGCAATATATAAAATAAAACTCAAATCAACAATTGAAATTGTTGAAAAAGATGTTATGGTCACTCCATCGCATGTATTAGTATTTCAAGAGAATAATGTGAAAGTTCAATAAATCATTCATGGGGAAAATGATGACCTTCAAACATTACTTTGTGAAGGATAAAATTATTTGGACATTGATGATGATAATGTTGAAGAAGAAGAGTAATTATTTACAGAATCAAATGATGATGAATATGTAGATAGACGTGATTTCTTAGAAAGTTCTAATGATGACTAGAAATTTATTGACTCCCTTGTTATTTAATCATTCTTATTTTGTAATTGTTAAATAGTGAATGTTAAATTAAAATATTTTAATTGTTTTCTCTAATGTTAATATGTTTATCATTAAATTATGTTATTATGATTTTTTATATAATATTTTTATTGTCTTTGTATATTTTAATATTTATTTAACTTGATTTAGGTATGAGAGGTAATCATTCAAATGGCCAAAGTTCTCAAAGTGTGAGGAGGAGCAAATGACATCTTTGTCTCATTCTTCACCAGAAATTACTGATAGTTTCGATCAACCTATCTTATAAAACACATGCATTGATACTACAATAGTGGCACCAATAAGATATTCATAATAGTTAATTTGCATGCATTATAATGAGAAAATGTTCACTTTGCTCACAATTAATAATAAACACAACGTAACATTCTTAAATTCACTACATTTATTCTTTATCATTTTTTATTTTTTTCATTTAAATTAAATATAAAATGATATGTGAATGAAAATAATAAATATATCATAATTTTTAAATTTATGTATTTTACAATAATAACAACATATTATATTGCAACTTATTGAATATTATTATTTATAATATTAAAAGTAAATTTTAACTTGGTAGCAGAAAAAAATGTGTATTTTGTTAATATGTATATGTACGTAATGATTTTAAATTACTTACAAGTTTATTCTTTCTGCTTCTCGTTCAATTGGGAAGATATTTAAGGAGAAACTAGTTGCAGAAAGTATAAAGTGGAGCAAAGTGCTTCCAAGTATGAAAGAATTTTAGGTAAATCTTTGATGTATTTACTTATTTTTTATTTTGGTATAATATGACATACTCTTATAATTAATGCATTACAATGTATTATTGTTTTATTTGATTTTTGTGAAAAAAAAAGAAATGAAATAATGCTTTGGTGGTATTTGTGAAGGATACATGAAAATATGTGGTAAATGTGAGATACAATAAAAAGCTTGGAAAATAGAGAAAAAAGTATGATAAATATGCAAAGCCTAATAGTGTCCCCCTTGGTGTTCGAATAAAGTGGTGGGATTTATAAAATAATGAGAAGTTCAAGGCCTTATCCTAGGTGGCCTCACATAATCATTGATCAGAAAAAGAAGGTGAGGGACTAGCACTTTCAAAACATATTGGAGGTTCAAAAGCGAACTACCAACATTCGATAGATCTAATATAACTATCTTTTATTTTTTGTAATTATTTATAATTGTATAATCAAAAGGATAATGTTTGTGTCATAATAAAGTATGTACCTTAAAAGTAACTAAATATTTATTTGCAGAAGACTGAATTGGAACATCCACCAACACCGTTTGAGGTATTCAAGCAAATTCTCAAGAATAATGATGGATCATTTGTGGACAAGTACTCAAATGATATTAATGTAAGTTACTCATTTTATACTTGTAGTTTAATTATATAATTAAAAATACTAAAAGAAAAAAGATTAAAATTCATTATTTGACATTAGATGTAAATAAATTGCAAACTCATATATATATTTTTACCATAATTAATGATTTATTTTTTATAGACTCATTAAATATAATTAATTAAATCATTTTAAAAATATTTTGTAGAAGCGAAAGGATAGTTTCTTTTGCTAGTATAAAATTTATTTCAATATAGTAATTGATACGTTATGTTGTATTTTAATAATTATAGAAAATAGTAGAAAATATAGTTGTAAATATTTTATAATTGATAGATCCTTCTACAAAGATGTAAGAGATTGATATTGTGCATATTTACTTTTAGGCTGTCAGGGTAGATGCTAAAAAATGGCGAGTGTACAATCTAGGAACCCATGCATCTACATTTTATCCATGTTCTATTTGGAGTTCTTCATCATCATCTTCCAATTACAATATCATATTTGATAAGAGGTTGCACGAGGAGATGCAAGATATTCAATATACAATACAAAGGAAAACTGAGGACATTATGATTTGTCAGTTATGGTCTCTCAAAGGCCTTAATATTTCTTCGCCATCAAATTGATGAATGCTTGAAAAGTGAATATCTAACCATCAAAGATACATTGATCCTCTGGATGAGTTTGAAAGAATGATATGATTATCAAAAGATCATAATTTTTCCAATGGCCCATTATGATTGTCTTCATTTATTACTACAAGATTTCAAGCTAGTTAGTGACTACAACTCACCCTTTTTCAAAATTAGTTCTTAGCTGAAATTATGTGGAGAAATAAATTACAAATGAGGACATGATTGAGAAAATATACACCACTTTTCATGCCTCTAATGTGCTCCTATATTAACAATATAGAGCGCATCATTTTACGAAATACTATGAGTTAATTGCATGTCCCCTTATATTTAAGCATAATAATAAACTATTATTAAAAAACCACCAATCTCAACTTGCTAGACTATATACCATTTTCTGGAGCTAAAGTTATAATTAAAGTTAATAGATGTAATTGTGGGCATGGGCATTGATATTATGGACAAGGCCAAGGTTGTGGTCACGGGGATGGATAGTATGGACAAGACCAAGGTCATGGTCATGGTTGCTATAATTCTTGGAATCAAGGTCATTATAATCAATCTCAAAATAAGAATAATACCTCCAACAACAAGATGTTAAATCGATCAAAAAAATTATCTGGAAAAGTAACATGACCATATAACAAAAAGGTTTATGAGACCAAATATTTAAAATATAGAATGAAAGGTCGCTAGTATAGTACATGTCTTACAGCCAAGCATTTGGTTGACCTTTATCAAACCTCCATAAAATGAAAAGAAAAGCAAATTTGAAACCTATTTTATTGAGGAAAAAGGTACTATTGATCTTGATGGTCATTTCTTTGATGATGATGACCTTTGAAACATTTTGATGTTTCTAATTTTTTTTGAAGATCCAAGTAAAAATGTAACCATTTGATTTAGGATGTCAATGTGTGCTATGATTGAGATATGTGATTATTCTGTTACTTTTTTTTATGGTATTTTATTTTTCATATTGTTTTTCCATACAATTATCTATAATGAGAACTTTGATTTTCTTTTTAAATATTTTTTTTTATTTGTATTAGCTCAATCTAATATTAGTTGTATCTCAGGTCCTATTAACATGATTCAATGCTCTAGCTAAGCCATCATTATTCTATTGAAATTTACAAAATTACAAATTGAATATGTTCTTTATTCTATTTAATCTAGTAGAAATTTACTCGATTTCAAAGATATTTGTTGAAATGGATATCATATAGAAACTATGTATCATGATGCAAATGAGTATTTACTTATTATTTCTGGGCAAAAATATATCTTGGAACTTTTGTCTTTATGGGTTATATTAGACAACTATTAGATCTATTGAATCTTATGATGTCATAAACTAGAAGTTAAATGATTCCGATGCATTTTTATTGTGGCATTAATGACTTGAGCATCCTAGATTTTCCATGATGCACCTTATCATTCAAAATTCTAGTGGGCATCCATTAACAAGTAGACAAAATTTAATAACGGATGGTTATACTTATGCAACTTATTCTAAAGGAAAATTAATTATTAGACCATCTTTTACAAAGGTTGCATATCAATCCTCTACTTTTCTAGAATGTATTCAAGTGGATATTTGTGGGCTTATTCACCCATCTAATGAATCTTTTCATTATTTTATAATTTTAATTTATGCATTTACTCGATGGTCTTAGGTTTGCCTTCTTTCTAGTAGAAATATTACCTTTGCTAGATTATTGGCTCAAATAATTTGGCTCAGAGCAGAATTCCTTGATCACCCTATCAAGACAATTTGTCTTGATAATACTGGTGAATTCTCATCTTAAATATTATTTCATTATTATATGTCTATTGGTATAGTTATTCAACATCCTATTGTTCATGCTCATTCTCAAATTGAGTTGCTAAATCTTTTATCAAATATCTGCAATTTATTGTTAGACCATTACTTTGTGAAAACTAAATTGCCTTTATCAATATGGAGTCATGCTATTATATATGCCACAAATTTAATTCACCTTTTTCCTACAATCAAACATGATTTATTATTATTATAACTTGCTAAAGTTTATCAACCTAATATTTCACATTGAGTTTTTGAATGTGCTGTTTATGTTCCAATTGCCCCCACACATCGACCTAAGTTAGGTCATCAATGCTGCCTTGCTATTTATGTTGGCTTTCAATTTGTATCTATTATTAATTATATCGAGCCTCATATGGGGATATTTGATAAGTTTAGCAGTCTCAGAATGACTGAATATGCGTGTGATGGTTGTAATCACTACATATTTACATGCATATCTTAGATGCTAATGTATATATGAAAATCCCTAAATGATTCACATTGTTTGAAGCAATGAATTCAAAACCATGGAGCATGTATTCAATCATGTTGCAAAAATCTTTATTTAGATTAAAATAGTTTGGTCAAATGTGGTATAATCGTTTAAGCTAGTATTTACTCAAAAAAGAATATGTGAATAATTCAATTTGTCTATGTGTTTTCATCTAAAAAAAAACCAACAGAAATTGGATTGGCAATAATAGTAGTATATGTAGATTTAAATTTGATTGGGACTCTTGAAGAGCTCAACAGAACAACTAGCTATTTAAAAAATGAATTTGAGATGAAAAATCTTGAGGAAAGAAGATATCCTCTCGGCTTATAGATTGAGTATTATTTGAATTGTGTATTAATGCATCAATCATCATATATATTAAAAAAAAAAAAAGTCCTGAAGCACTTTTAAATCAATAAATCTCATCCCCTTAGTTCGCACATAGTTATTAAATCACTTGAAATAACTAAAGATTCATTCCGACCAAAGGAAGAAAATGAAGAGTAACTTGGCCCTAAAGTATCATATCTTAGTGCAATTAATGCACTAATATATCTTACAAATTATACTCAACCAGACATTACTTTCTGAGTTAATTTATTAGCAATATACAATTCAACTCCAACTAAAGGGCACTTGAATGGAATCAAACATATATTGAGATATCTTCATGGGACAAGTGACATGAGATCGTTTTATTCCAAAATAATGGAACCATAATTACTTAGCTATGCAGATGCTGGATATCTTTTGGACCCTCATAAAGCTCTACCACAAACAAGATATATATTTACTTATGGAAAAAATCCACAGTACCATATAAAGAATAATCCACAGTACCATATAAATATAATACTGCCAAAAGAGAATATATTAAAGGTGATCGAACTAATCACATTTTGCCAAAGTTCTTAACACATGAACTTCAAAAAGATGGCAAAATTAATGTGCAACAAATATGATCTAATGATAATTTAGCAGATTTATTTACTAAAGTTTTGTATTTTACAACATTCAAGAAACTTATACAGCAAGTTGGCATCTGCTTGCTTAAAGATCTTCAAATTGAAAAATTGAAGATAATATAGTCATTTCACTAGCATGGGGAGTATGAATATAGATGTTAGATATAGTACTCTTTTTTCCTTGTCCAAGTTTTGTCCCACTAAGTTTTATTGACAATATTTTTAATGGAACTGTACTAATACTATATGTATGGGTTTCTAGAAGAATAAAAATATAGTTTCCTTCTTAAATTATCTCTTTTTCTCTTCTTTATCTTCATACATACATACATACATACATACATACATACATATATATATATATATATATATATATATATGACACCACAGCTATATAAATTTTCAAAAGAAAAATATATTATTTTTTTTAACACGTGACATGCCGATTGTATGATTTTTTTTAATTCAAAAGTGACAAGTGGGGCATATAATATTTTACATAAATATTTCAAGATTTGGCACTCAAAACTATTAAAAAAAAATAGTCTAAAAACATAAATAATTTAGGTTTGTGTGCCCAAGAATATTTCTACATTAAAACTAATTATCTAACACGTTGACACGTGTCGAGGTTGTCGGCCAAGAGCTCGGTGATTACCCGCCGAATCGGACGCCTGTTGTTTTGTTTTCGCGTCCGAAGATAACCTCCCACTCATCCGTGCGCGCCTCTGGTTTTGCCTGATCCAGAGTGTCACCGCGCCTCAATATAAAACAAAAATCATCTGGCACGTTGTTCTCCACTCTCTTTTCTCCGGGCAACTTAAAAAGTCGACAAGGCGACGAAATCGCAACCCCCAGGCTCCAGTCCAGCCTATATTCAGAGCACTGCACTGGTTACCTCTCAATCATGGAAAATTCGAGAAGAACGAGCTTGCGCGCATTCTCGTCGCTGACGTCGTCGTCATCGTGTTCTTCCTCTTTTGCTTCCTCTTTTGCTTCCTCGACTGCATCCAGCTTCGCCTCCCACGCTTCCTATTCATCCGCCAACGTAATATCGAACGGAATATCGATTGAAAATCAGAACCAGCTCTCTTCGTATCTGCGATTTGCTTACGGTCGTTCGGTTTCGCCGAATCGTTCGATTACCGTGAGGAGGGGCACATCTGGTGAAAAATCGGTGGCGAGCCAGAGACGAACGTGTTTATGCTCTCCTACGACACATCCAGGATCCTTCAGGTGCTCCTACCACAGAGGATTGACGAACAAGTGTTCGGACGGTGACAGCACCGAAGCGTGCAAACCTAGCAGCTTGAGTTTCAGGCGATCGGCAATGGTGAATTCGGTGGTGAGGATCGGCGGAGTGGAAGGAGATTTGACGAAGAGAGCGTTGAAGGCAATGATCCGCCCGTCGTCGCACCAGCAGCGTCGCCGAACTACTTTCCAGGTACGACCTAGTCGCCTCTCCTTGATGTCCATGGCCAACGACGATGATGACCACGATCGTTTCGCTTGAAATTTTTTGTTTGCTGGTTTCTGCAATTGGCTCCGATCCACTCCATGGAAATCTGAATTGTTCCTATTCTGTTGTGTCCGATTTTAATTCAAGGATACATAGATTCAGCGTTTGTATGATTTATAGGAATCTTCATCAGCGTGATTTGTATGGAAAAAACTACGAAATAAATTATATTCACATCTTAATATTGTGTTCTTACAAATCTTGTCAAACTTAAAATCATATCTATGATGCAGAACTTATAATCTTCTCCCAAGTCCCAAAAAAAGAGTTACAGGTGCCTCCAGCCTTTTTCTGTGCATAGTCTACAACAAGTGCTCTAGCACTCTGATCCCATGTATGAACAATCTCTCCAAGAGAGATTGGTTGAGGGAGGCATCTCAGCGAGTGACTTAAATTTGATTTCACCTTGGCAACAAAATCTGCACTCTCCTTTCTGTTACAATCAAAACACACCAAAGAGATGAACATATTTATTAAAAAGACTGAGAAGAAGAAGATGTAATTAAGACGCACCCAACTTCGGCAGGAAGCGTATCCAAGATGATTGGAGAGCATCTCGGATAGGCGGAAGGAACAAGCAATTTGAGAGGTGGAACGGGGATCTGCAAGATAAAGGCGGCCATGATCGAAACTAGTGAGAGAGATTCTGATGAAAAAGCTTACTTTTTAGGATGATATATAGAAACCAACCAGTCCTTCCGCAGAGAGCTCGGACTTGAGCTCTGGCGATACTGCTACGGCCTTGTAAGAGCATGTAACAATGGCGTCTTCACCTTCAGCAGTGGTGGCCGCAACTGGCTCATCTTCTTCTTCGCTTATAGCCACCACTGTTTCCACCAGGCTTTGGTTTATTTCTCTTATCTCCTCCACCAGGGCATTATTAGACTGCACAGCAAGAGCAACAACTCTCTCTCATTGCTCTCAAAACTTAAATTTAGCAGACTGCCGAATTTAAATTTATAATTTTTCATCAGATTTTTGAATTACACAATTTCAATAAAATAATGAAATAATTTATAACACTATAAGATCAATTTGATGTACCATTTATGCACGATAAATTGCAAGAGATTTCGAATGATTCGTGAAAAATATTTTAGGTCATTTTAGCTTAATTTTATTTTATTATTTTTATTTTTATAATCTCACTTTTTAAGGATGTGCTAGCACGTGAAATTTAATGTATGAATTAGCCAATAAATGAAAAAAATATGAGATCTATTTTTTTCAAAAAAAAAAAAACTAAATAAAATAAGTATAATTATTAAAAAAATGATAAAATATCTTAATTATTTCGAGCTTCAGCTCTATTATAATTATTTTTTCCAAAATCCAAAGTTGATCAAGTTGAATGAATTTTTACACGCAAGATATAAAGTTCTGTTATGTTTTTCTAAATGTCACAATCTAAAATAGAGTAATATTTTATGGCAGAATTGAAAATAAGAGTAATAAAAAAAAAAATTAAGGGTAAAATTGTATTTTTTTTTTATTTTACTCACCCTTTAAAAGAATTAGTTTATATATCTACTCTTCGAAATAATTATCATTTCTCAATCATTCTTTTTGATAATTCTCCCAGAATAAAATAGGAATTATCACATCTAATAATAGAGACTTGGTATTTTTCTCTCTTGTTGATATTTTTTAGTGGTTTTTTTTTTTTTTTTTTGCATTATTCTTTCATAACTCTAATTGAAAAAAATACTTATAATTAAATATAAAATTCTAACAAGAAACATTTGCAAAGTAAAATTAATAATTATGAAAATAATATCTTTGTGTGACTTTTTATTAATATATTTTTTTTAATTTAATTGTAATTTATTTTTTTGTAGTCTAAATATTTTTTTTTTTTTTGCATTATTAGAATAAATAATTAAATTTGAACTAACGTAGATTCTAGTAATAGATTAAGAAAAAAAAAATAATATAGGATAGAAGTATATGCTTGCTTGCTAAATTAAAAAAAAAAAATAATTACCATCATATATAGACACAAATATATGATGTGCGTGTGCGTGTATATGATCTGGGGCAGGCCATGGATCGGGCGTTCCAAATAATATAATAAAAAAAATAAAAAAAATAAACATATAAGCTAAAATAAACTTCTTCAAGCTAGTGCATACTTTTTCATAAACATCCAACTTTGTAGAGATGAACGGATTATATGGTCCTATTAAACAGCCAACTTAAATCTATTCATAATAAATAATAATTATTTGCTCTTGAAACATCTATTTTAAATAGTAATATACCGAGTTATTTGGTTGTCATATTAAAGCATTATTAATCTCAGAATTAGTAAGCAAAGTTGCTCTAAATAGTGATTGATCTACTAGAGCATACAAATAATCAATATCATAATTTTGTATTATGCCCAAATAAAAATCTGAGTAAGCTTCCACCCAACTATATATTTAATCTCTGAAAGAAATCACACGTCCTAAAACCCTTTGCGTGTATCTGAGAATTCTAAGAATTATGTTCGTATAAATTTTTCTAAGAGAATCTAGAAAATGACTAA
The DNA here is from genome assembly GCA_029783825.1 of Sapria himalayana. Taxonomy (NCBI): domain Eukaryota; kingdom Viridiplantae; phylum Streptophyta; class Magnoliopsida; order Malpighiales; family Rafflesiaceae; genus Sapria; species Sapria himalayana. The sequence continues at coordinate 2,132,786 of JAREIK010000385.1, forward strand.
TCATACTAATAGCAATAATAAGATCTAGTCTAATCATTGATGAATAGTTCAGTTTTCCTATGATTTATTTATATTTGATGGAATCAACTAAATAAGAAGTATTTGTGAAGAAGTACGTACTCAAATCAAGCGATGAGTCAACCGGTGCTTTCTAAGATCATAGATAGAGGTGCCAAATACGTCGTGTGGTGTCAGCACGATCCATTTTTTTTGGCCCATCCAAACCATTGTGCTGTACCCGGCACAGCATGGTAATTATCACGGGTCATGCTGGGTCATGACTCGTGCCAAGCCGGGTCAGCCTGGCCAAGCTCACTCGGGTCAGACCAGGCTAGCCTAGGTTAGGCCAAGCCAGGCTAATTCATTCCAGGCTAGCCTGGTTCAAAACCAGGCTAGCCTATTTTGCCAGCCAAACCAAGACTAGGTCATCATGCCAGGTCGAGCCCGGCATGGCATGAGCCGTGCCTAAAAGATTGGCCTGGCCCGGCATGGCATGAGCCGTGCTATGGGCTCCGGCACTTCCAGGCACAATTCTGAACCATGTCGTGCTGCAGGTCATGCCCGAACTACTCTGCCCAATTGACACCTCTACTCATAGATGACAAATAGAACATATAGCCTACTAAACAACACACTAAAGGACTGCATCGAGTCAGTTAAAATCAACCACAATTTATACACCATACATCTCTGATCACAAGAATAATAAATCCTATTGATTATTGAATAATAAATTCAGTATGACAGTCTGATTGGCTGAGGGGCAAGATCGTCCAATCATGGGAACACAAGTACGATGCCGAGGAATGCCGGATATGCTTTCGTCAGGGTGCCCTTGTCAATCGCTCTACTCATACTACTGGGAAAAGAGTCCTACCTGCTCTTACCCGGAGGCCCCGAGGCCCATATTTGGAGGGCCGAGGAAGAAGATGGGCATGACTGTGTCAAGTTTGAGACACTAGTGATTGATGAGAAGATTACTTTAGATTGGACGATCTTGCCCCTTTGCCAATTAGGACTGTCTTACTCGGTGATGAAGCTTAAACATAGTATCTCTTGGCAACAATATAATCGTACCTCGAGCCTAGCTTTCTTGGCATTTGATGTGGCAGTAGATTCTAACTCTGGATTCCCTGGAGCACTCTTCCAGCATGTATCACTTGCAGTTCCATTGGATGATGCATTATTCAAGGGCACCGCAACATAGTACCTCTTTTTCCTTGCCTCGACTATTCCATCTTGGGTGATGAAGCTCCTTGCATGAAGGCGAGATTTCGTCGCTGCTGCAAGATCTTCACCAACTGCAGCACGAGATCCATTACCAACACAGGAACTTGCAAATCTATCACTCAAGCTAACCACGGCGCCAATGTCATGGACGGCCGAAGCCAATGCTTCGGGAGAAATCGATTTGATCTACAATCATACAAATAACATATTTATTCATAAAATACCTGGAAGGAAGAAGGAACCCAAATCACACACACACACACACACACACACACATATATGTACACACACACACACACACACATATTAGCAGCATAACAACTCAAAATTTGCAGTGTGGATCATATTTTAACAAAATCTAACCACTCTAATCAAGTGGTCTATGGGTTTCTCCGAAAGAGATGATTTTGTGGGACCAATTGCAGGAACATGATCATTGCCAGTAGGTTCCAGAAGCAGGGGTGAAGCAGACATCCCAGGAGTGACAATGGCAAGGGACGAAGCTGGTGCAAGTCCACTCGTCTGGTGCTGTCCCATATTTCCAATATTAGCTGCTGCCAGAGAAGCAGCAGAAATGGGCTTCTCAGAATCTCCGTGCAGGGGAGATGGTGCCAGAGGAGCAGGGGGAGAGGGGATGACTAGAGGAGAATTCACCGCCTGCAATGGATTCAAAGTTTTTGTGGCAGACGAAGCATGAGGTGGTTGCTGGTTGACCTGCGGCGAAGGAACCTGCAGCATTTGGGCAGAAGAGGCATGAAAAGAAGCTCCCAGCTTCATCTGTTGTTGGGGATAAGCCACGCGCTGATTTGCTGGGATATGCTGAAGAAGGGCTTGCTTAGCACCCAGCACCGGTCTGATTTTTGGTTCATTCATGTCACCTGCAAGAGACGCCTGCCCTATTTGGTGTGCCTGCATCTGCCCTGCTCCCAGAAACTGCTGCTTTGCTTGCTGCGGCAGCAGCAGCTGCTGCTGCTGCTGCATTAATTGGTGATGAAGCTGGCGTTGCTGTTTTAATTGTTGCTCTTGCGCTTGTTTCATTTGCTGATGCTGAAGCATGCTCGAGCTTGACCGAAGCGGCACAGTCTGCTGCAAAACCCAATTATGTGGTGTGAGAACATGAAGCCACCATGGTTAGCATTGGCTAGAGGCCCAGAACTGCAACTACTCACCTGCAGTGAACTCAGCCCGTTTCCCTGGCCTGCTTCCATGCTGGAGCATGGCTGCAGCGAAGCCATCATGTTTTGCCTCACAGACGAAACCCCAGGCAGCGCGGAGAGAGCGCTCTGCTGCAACTGCGCATTCATCTGTCCATCAAGGGCGTGGATCTGAGAAATTTGAGATTGTTGCTGCTGTACTGACTGGACATGAGGTTGGGGAAGATGTTGCTGTTGAAGGGAAGGAACCAGCTTCCTCGGCCTGTGTGTGTTTAAGAAATTCACTATCTGCTTCTCATAAGACGGCAATTTATCCTTCAAATTAGGCAAGATACTATTTTTTGGAATTTGAATTGCAGATAACATGCGCTCCACCATCGTCTGGTACATCTTCAGCTTTTCAACCTGATCTGATTTTGACTGCAATGGAAGCGAATCAACCTAAACAACCAGCCAGCCAACCAAAGCAACAGAGCCAAACAACAAAACCCAACAATTATGTGGCTTACTTGAAAATAAAAAGAGTAAGAAATTAGCAGAAAGCTGAGATTTGAGATGGGTTTTATCTAAAATAGAAGAAAAAATTTATTTTTTTTAGAAAAAAAGAATAAACCTGATGTAGCTTAGCAGTGATTCTCTGATATATTTCATTCAGATCAGAGAGGTACAACTCCTTCATAGACTTCAACTGCAAAAGGACAACACACCACCCTAAGATGGTTAGTATCTGAAGGAATCACACAGGGATCTACCAACACACCTAAAGTCTTACCTATAAAATTAAGAGAAATTATGACTGATGAGTTTCGAATCTGAGATAGTATTTATGTAACACAAGGACTCTTCAATTGATCACTCATCTCAGCATTATTCTTTACTAAATATTTTTAATTTCGAAATTTTAATGAGATCCGATGTGATAGTATTTATGTAATCACGAATAATAAAATTTATATAATAAATAACTCATATATGCATGAAAAAGAGAAAATAGAATATCAACATTTTTATTCCTTGTATATTAAATTATAACAATTATGAGTATTTATAGTATAAAAAATCCTCAAAAAAAAAAAAAAAACTATTGACTACGATGCATATCTCATACATATCATAATGCAATACAAAAAATGCAATAACACCTAACATCTACTCGGGTTGCTATGTATATATCTCATAGCAAATAATGGAAGAAAATAAATAATATGAATATTTCTAATCATAAAGTATTTAATTTATTAAATACGTCAATGTCATAGAGTATTTAATTTATTAAATCAGACAGAAATGACAATGTCAACTTCAATAAAGTATTTAATTATTAAATCTCACAAGCAATTTATATTATAATTATATATTTGATATTTATACTTCACATGAATATAATAGTCTATATATTACGTTGTAGTATATAATTTATTTTATTATCTATTTAACCATTTATTTTCTTGTTTATCTGTTTTATTTAAATGTGTGGGTACTGATATGTTAAGAGATTAGTCAAGTGACAATAGGATAATAACGGGAGTTCCACTGACTAGACTCGTTCCATTTATATAACCCTATTTATGTTTTCTATAAATACATTGTCTATGTAATTTGTTCAGCTTGCTCTATTCTTCGTCTCTCTCTCTCTCTCTCTCTGTCTGTGATTTTATACGGTAATATTTGGTTATTAATTAGAAAACGCTAAGTATTTTTCTGGTAGACGTAGTTAGTCGTGTTAAACGGCTACTAAACCACGTTAAAACTGGCATTTAATTGTTGTGGTGTGTATTGTTTATATTTCTACACAATCCAATATTTTCTCATTATCACTATCGAGATATAAAAAATTATAACATATTCTTAAAAATTAAAAATTTATTCTACATAAAAAATATAAATTTATGGTAAATTTTTATATATACGGACTTTCTAGAAAAATCTACAAATAATCATTTATATTCACACAATAAATAATATCGGATGATTTACACATAGATAAAAGGATGGTTGAGTTTTCGTTCAATTAAGATGAAATTTTTTTATAGCTTTATCAATTTCGGTTATGATTAATTAATTATATTATATTTGTATATATATATAATTTAAATTAAAAATACTTTACACTATAATTTAATTATAACTAATAAATTATAATTTAAAGAAACATAAATTTATCAATCCTGATATCAATCAAAAATAAAACACATTTTGTGCAATTTGGATATATTTTAATTTTTAATAAATTTAAAATTAAAAATTACTTATGCAATATATTTTTCATCAAGAAATATAATTGAATTTTCATCAAAAAAAATTGTCAATTAGTAAAATTTATTTTAATTAATTGTTTAGAAAAATCTAGATATACATTAAAAAATTTTCGATCGACTACTAACATTATGAGGCACTTTTTCTAATAGTTTCCTTACTAGTATCACATGCATATTTCATGAGCAATCCAAAATAATATTTTAATAAATTTTAAATAATTTTCACATTTTTTTTCAATATTTTATTATTATTTCTTGTGTATCAATAAAATTCAAGTACAATATATTTATTGACATTTACATTTAAATGTGTTTTATTTTTAAATAAACTTGTTTTTATGTTTAATAATATATAAAATATATTTATGTCATCATCGATTCAATATCAATTTGATATATCAATTCCATCGTCAGCCTAAATAGTGAATCATAAACTAATAACTTTTCTGATTCAGTTACCGGCCCAATTTTATCAATATTACTAAATTCTCAAAAAAAATATTTAGCATATATTTCTTCTAAGCTAATATTATATCATTTTTATAATATGTTATATAATGAGATCATATTTTGATACAATGACACATATCATCATTCAAAAGCGTATGTTTGTGCCACCTCATTCCATAGGGGGTCCCATTCATCCTAACAAATAATACAATGTAAAATAAAATAAAATACTTCCAAATATAGCATACATATTTTTTTTCTTTTATTTGCTCAGTGAAATTAAAAACACAATACATTATTTAAGACAACCAATTTTTGTTCACACGTGCGGTCCCACATGTTGATCTGTCATCAGTTCAGGACCTTTACTTAAAAGAGATCTAGTAACAGAGTGAGCATAGCTTAATAGAGATAAACTCATACAGAGTTACTCTTTACTTAAGTACAAGTAAAATATCATGCATATATATATCAACACTCATTCAAGTACAATATTAATATGAATATAATTATAGATAAAATATTTATATGCTCATATTCTTAAGTCTCATCGACTTCTTCACACATATTAAAGTCAAGTGTGACATATTATGTGTGTGTGTGTGTGTAGAAATATTTATTTTTTGAAATTATTCCGAAAAATATAAACCTCCTCCAAAAAATATATTAGACATTTCTCCAAATAAAATATATTTTTTTAGATTAACTACTAGAAATATGAACCTCCTCCAAAAAAACATATTGGATATTTTCTAATAAAATATTTCTTTTCATTTAATATTTTTCAAAATCATCGCGTAACTTAACCTAAACGTTATCATAATCAAGAACTTTATATAATTTATCATTAATTATTATAATATTCATGGAACAAAAAGAAAGAATAATAAATAAATAATAATAAATAAATAAATAATAATAATAATTACCTATAATATAAATATGAACTCTTGGTTCAATAACTCATGAGTCCAAAATGATAATACGAGTCACGAAGATTATTATACTAGAAAGATTTAAAATATTTGATGTTGTCTTACTAGTAAGGAATTATGCATATTCTTTTTTAATAAATATCACAATGGATAACTCTATTAGAACTAAGGACTAATAGATGGCTTTGATAGTCAGTTTATGTTCCTCAACATGTACTCTCAACCTCCTCCATAGAAATGACCTCCAGGGCTATCTATTTAGAGTGACCATTTAGCCTACAATGAGTGCATCATACTTAAGATCACATATTTTTGCGTCTATCATGATTGATATTCCATGCACATCTAAGAATATATTATTTGATGTCTTCAGTGGGGTATATATTTCTCTCGCATATATTGAATTGTCTTATGATGGATAACCAATCTAGATGGAAAAATATAATTACCCAAAATCAAGTGGTGAAATTTTACAAAATTATCAAATTATGAATATAAATATATCATATGAAAAAACTATTTCATCAATCTTTCTCTGAATCACATACACCCCCATAATTGTTGGAATACCCTCAAAAATTGCATATCTAGTTATGTAAAGCAACTACAATGAGTAATTATCTATTTCAACTCTCCAAGCTCACATAGTCTCAATCTCATAAGTTGAAAAAAAATGATGCATATGCATAACCATCAATAAGTACAATCATGTTGTGAACTATAATATCATACATATTGCACGAGATAAAAAAAGCAAAGAATGAAACTATCTCAATGAATTATCACGTGGAAATCAACAATCAAGAATCAAACTATAACTATAACTCCTTTGTCTCATCGCTAGGGGCTCTTTCAATAGGTGATCAAACTTTTAATGAATGAAAAAACCACAACCAATTTCCGAATTCCAATAGCCCACTACATGCAATTTCATTGTTTGAGACAACAAAATAAAAACAAAGATTTTAATTTCCCTAATTAAATATTATCCTACTACCCACACTCCACCCATTTTTTCACACATTGAACATAAACAATCACAAGCTGCACTTAAGTGGCAATGCGCATACACTAGATTTCTTTATTGCACACATTGTCACACATTTTACACAATGTACAAATATTACAATGCAGTAGTCGCCGACGTTCCACACAAACTTCACCCACACTCTCGATGCCAAAAGAGGGTAGCACACAAACTCATCTAAGTGCATGTGTAGTGTAAAGACACTTCTCCATGCATGTATGTTTGTCTTGTTACATACACACGCTACATGCATACTTTTCTCCTCAACCTCTCCCTCTCTATGGTTAGCTCTAATACTATAATAAAATCATAATATAAAAAATAATACAATTTAAATAAAATACAAAAAAAAAATCTAAAAATAAATAATGATAAAAAATGCTCAGGGTAGCACACATGTTAGGTGCTCCTATCACAAAACTCACAAACATGGAGACAAAGAAACATAAACTAAAACTAAAATACTCAATTTGTTAACATGAGCAAAATCAAGTACATGACAAAATAAAATTATAACATAAAGTCAAATACTATAATAAAATCATAACATAAATTCAAAAATCTCATAAAAAAAAAAGGACTTTATATAATATATAGTTTCATTCTGATATGTCAATTGAAACCAAATAAACGAGTAATACAAATACAAATATAAAACAAATTGAATGAATATATTGAGTGTTAAATTTAACACATTCTTATTCATAGTGCAAGCACCAACTACTCTCATAAAATCCTAGTTTACTTCATTAATAGACAAGCATTGTGCATCCAAAATTAAACATTTCTTTTTATCAATATTAGGAAGATTTGAAAGTAATCCAAAACAAAAGAAAAAGGTTTCAACTTAACTTGATGATTCCTTGAGCCACAATATCCATAATAATAGTTCTCTGGGGATGTTCATAAATTATAAAAAACCGCCCAAACCAACAGAACTAAACCGAAACCATGATTTTAAGGTTCATTGGTTGGATCACTTTAAAATTTTGTAAAAACTAACATGTCGATTCAATTCGTGGTTTAAGGTTGAAAACTAATAAAATTGAACCAACCCAAACCGACCCCCACTAATCATAAAATATCAAAATTTTATTCAATACACATAACATTATCAATGTCATTTAGTGATCATTGATTTAACCATTAAAGAATATTATATGATGTCAACTTGTTAATATTTGATTCTCTCCAAAATGAAAAGAGATATATTAACAATTCTTATTTCAACCATCATTTTTGAATCTACTTTTAGTACAAGTGGACAGATACTTGATGTATTTAGAAGTTCATTATCTCCTAAAATAGTAGAGACATTTATTTGTTCATAAAATTAATTGAAGAAAAATAATATAATCAATTTGCATAAAAAATTATGATGAGATTGAAAAGTATGAAGAAATTACATAAAGTATTATACGTAAATCTTTTGATTTGGTAATTTTTATTTGTGTGATATATAAAGTGACTACGTTATCTTCTTTGTTATATGTTTTGTTAGAAATAAAAGAATCAAGTAAAATTATGAAGGAAGAAGTAATGGAAGAAGATATGTGAAACTTTAAAATGTGAACCATTTTATATGTTTGTTGAGTTATATAAAATTTATATTTTTTAGATTATTTATATAAATGCTTAAGATAATTTGTAGTACTTAATTTTATTAAGTATTTTAAACTATTGTTCTTATCATATTTGTCGAATATTTTATTGCAAAACTTTTATTTTAAGTTTATGAAAACAAATTTAGACTAATTTGTTCATAATTATTTCATTTAAATACATAAATTGAGTTCGTAACGTAGTTCAAACCACAAACCAAACCACAATATTATGTTTGGTTGGTTTGAGTACTTTGAACGATTTAAATCAGATTGTAATTTTTTCAAACTTATGTAGTAGATTTGGATTGAATATTATATTCAAACCAATCCAAACCGATGCACAAATACCCCTAGTTTCCCAATGATACCAATAGATCAAATCTTTACAAAAGCAACAACATGATATGATCTAGCCAAAGATAATTGATCAACCCAACCCAACTCGAGTAAAACACAACTGCCACCATATCAATAATATTCTAGTAATACTTTCACAAAGGTCATTGTTCCAACGACAACTACTTAATTCTATTTAAATAGTAAATCATCCTCTCAACTCTGCCATATAATATACAAAAGGAGGGGAAAACAAAAATTAAAAATTTTATTCCTTATATAAAATAATGACAAATACATAGTATTATATTCAAGTTAATTCTAGAATAAATTAGAGTACTACATACACACCATATATATTATATACCAAAAAAGCAATAATAGAATAATACTAATTATTAACCAATGTACTATCTTTTTCAAAAAAAAAATAACAATATAACAACTACAAAATGCTCTGAAACATATACAAATCCATTTAAGCCGAAGATGGACTATTGAATCTGATTCATGTACCAAGTACACTCCTAAGAAGATTTCCATGCCTAACTGGTTAAGGTTTATGCCTCATTGTTAAAGTCCAAGCACCACTAAATTTGAAATTTGATATTAAGTAATAAGTATTTACATAAGCCTTCCTATTGGACTAGCCAGTGGAGATAATTTCACTGCTATTTATAAACCATAATATTCTTTTTCATCATCTGCAAAGCAACATTTGGAGTTGCCCCCAAGCAATCATTGTTACTACTCCATATCCACTATATTCATTTAAGTAGATAGCGATCATGCCTAGTACACAAGATTCATGCTTTAGTACAGGACATGAGAAAGATTAATATCTCAACAATCTTATCACATAAAAGTAAAGAGGTACTATCTAATTAATCTCAAATTCGACACTTATCGCCTTTTGACGAAAGGATTTGTAATCGCATCAAAGCATGACTTGTAATAGATGCATACAACTCAAATACTTCTCAAGTGATCAATCATTCTAGTATTATCCTCTATATTCATTTATAATGCCTTAATATTTTGGTCAATGCAAACACTCATTGTCCAAAAAATAAAAAAAATATTCCCCTAGGATGATCTAGTATTGTACCCATATCCATAACTAGGATATCCAAGAAACAACAAAAAAAAATTGATATCTCAAATTTTCACAAACAAATATGTTGCAAAAAAATTATAGAATGGTTGTGTAATTTTAGGCCCCTCAACACCAAAAAAAATGAGAAAACTCTAAAGCAAGCAACTCATGCTTCCCTAGAGTTCATTACAATAATAAAATATTGCTCCTTTTTTAAGCAAAATGTAATCTTTTATAATTGATGAGAATGCATCAAATTTAGTCATGAAACATTAGTCATGCTGCATATATTTCAGAAAAATGAAAACAATGTCTTGCTTATCAATAGTTTGTTATGAAACTACAAATGAGAATAGCAAGTTTACACCAAATACCTTTTGGAAGATATCCTCTTGCCAATCACCTCCATTGGCATGCCCTCCCTGTGCCGTTGAATCCAAAGATGCTATGACAAATACATAAAATACATATATTAGCTAAATTAAAACTTACTAAATTTCCATATTTGCACATCTTAAAATAAATTCACTTAATAATGTGCCCAATTGCAATAAAGAAATAGCCTATTGGTCAACTCAAAAACTAAAATAACTTGAAAATGCGTGTTAAAATATTTCAGATTGATTTCTCAAAAATCTCTGTTGAGAAATAGAACAATGTTGACTTATGAGCCCTCTATTACTCAAAGATAGATTTTGTATTTCTTCAATTATAGTTTTTTGTGAAAATAATAAAATATCATCATTATCATCAACAAATCATATTCTTAGTATAATCAGGATTAACAATATAGAAATTTAGTAACATGATCCTCATTAAACAAGAGTTCTCATGTTGGCAAGTATCTTAGTATGATAGTAAATATCTTCATCCAATAGTATTAGATCTGGAGTTCAAGATTCTTCAAACGCAGCTTCTTTGATTTTCAAAAATAAGATTATCAAAAGTATTAGATCTTAGTAATCTCTTACAGACTTATTCCTAAAATGAAAACCTTATGGACCAAGTACAAGTGGTTGGATGTTGAATATGTACCTGCCTAGAGGTTAAAAATTCGATCTCCACTCCATGCACACGGACTGCACAGACAAGGATAACCATGCTCCCTCCCAGGGGCCCTAAGGATTAGTTGAGGTTCCTTTGTTGGCTCAAATAAACCCCAGGATAAAAAAGAATAAAAATCACATTCATAAAAAAATATAATATAAAATTAGAATTAAAAATATTAAAAATTAAAGATGTCAAGTAGGATGAGCAACATAGGCACAACACGATGCTCAAAGAACAACTCATGCCATGTTAAATCGAGACCAATCATGCTTTGTGTCGAGTCTAGCATGACCTACATGCCTAGCTCTCATTGGCATGGTCCAAAGGCACGGTGACCAATGACTTAGAACATGTCATTGGTTACGGGTCACATGTCATAGGTCATAGGCTTGAATTAAAAAAAAATGGCCGCAAATACTTGTCCATTACATTTTCACACAATGGGCATCGACATATAAATTGACAAGAAACAGCAGCACCTACCGCTTACCATGATGTCGCCTAAAATAAAATAATATTAATGACAAAAATCTATTGCAGTCAAATCTCTTACCAACATCTACAAACAAAAAAATCCGAAAAAAAATATGAACTTTGATAGTATAGACTCGCATTAAAATAATAAAAAATAAAAATTTTAGAGATATCAAAAAAAATCAACACAATATATATTATAAAAATATATATACATATAGAAGTATGTGTGGCAATGCCACCTTAAAAGATTTACCGATCAATATAACAAAAAAATATTATGCATTAGATTCCAGGTAAATCCAATTAAGGAGCTAGAATAGTCAATCTTTGAAATTAGATAAAATTCAACTTTATTGACAAATTTCATATACCACAATAATTTAAAGAAAAAAAATTATGGTCAAACTAATTATGATTATTAGCATTTCAATTAGATTTTTAGAAAATCTTAGGTTAGTTAGTATTATGCAAACTTACTTTTAATTTATATATCATAAAATTCTTAGATACACAAATAAGAATGATATAATAAAATATTATACATTAAAAAAATAATTAATAATTAATTAATTTAAAAAACATAGCAATATCAATGATATTTAATATCTAGACTATTCGCAATAATACATCATTCGTATGTCTCATAACTCACTATATGAATTCAAAACAAAAACTTAATAAAAAAAATTTATAATTTTTTGAGATCTTTCATTCTCATAATAATCCTACCAAATATTAGTATATGATAAAAATTTTTAGTGAATATGTCAATTAAAATAAAAGTTTTAGTATTACATTCAATAATATTTCTAACATCAAAGTTATCATTAATATGTTTGTCAAAACCATCAAGTAAAAATTTTTAGTATATATGTGTCACGTAATTAACAATAGTATAAGTAAAAATAAAAATTATATCTCTCACATTAAAAAAAATAAGGCATTACTAAAATATCTTCGGACATCTAGTAAACAATAAGAGTTTAACAATCTCTATTTATTAGTGGGTCTATAAAAAAATTCCAAATAGATATGAGATATGATTGAATTATACATATCTGATGTTAGATTCATATATTTACTATCAATACATAATATTCAATGATATTAATTGTAAAAGTGATTAACTTATAATAAATAATTCAAACTAAAAAATATAATTTTTTTTATAAAATTTCTGAAAAATATTTATGACATGACAAATATAAATTCGTCTGTGTACACTCTCATAATTTGCATCGTACTTGGGGGCGTATATAAAATTAATAGCATATTTGATAAATATAGATGATACCCTATATTTAGTGTCATTATTATTAAGATAAAAATAAAATATATAAAATATTAATCATCCATTCCAACCCTGTATTTCTTAGCTAGATGTATAGATCATTGGATTAATAGGGAATGGATAAAAAATATATTAAGATATATATCCACTTAAAAAAACTAAGCTGACGAACTTGAAAGTTTTATTCATAAAAATATAATTAACATGTTTATATATTATAATATTATGTATGATAGTTATAGCGAGGCTTTGAGAATGAATATGAATATCACATATAGATATAATAACTTTTTTATTCAGTTAACTATAAATAAATAATAAAATAATTCGTCAAATAAAAATAAACTATCTCGATACTTAAATATCAATAATTATTTCATGTTATTACATGATAATAATAAGAATTTGAATATTATACTTATTATGCTTATTAATTATTATCATAAGCATATGAACATATAATTTTATGTATCATAATAATAAAAATATGAACACCCAAGTCATGCTAGGTCATCTAATGTTATGTATCATATTATGCTTATTGATTATTTTTTTTTATTAATATTTTTATTTTTGAGTTGATTCAAATGTCAACTAATTTTTTTAGTTTTATTTAATTTTAATTTATTTAATTTAATAAATACAATATAAATATGTAATACACATTACACATATAATTTTAATTATATTATTTTTATATATAAATATAATATTTTTATTTTTGAATAAATATAAAATTAAAATGTTAAAATATTTTAATAGTACACATTCAATTCAATTCATACTGCTTGTTGCCCTATCCTTAATCAGCATGACCCAGCATGACTCGGCACAGATATGCCCAACTATAGGGAAAATGGGCTGTGTTGGGTATAGTCATACAAATGTTGTGCCGTGTCATCTCCTACCATGCCTGGCACAGTAAGGTGGCCCAAATGAACTATTAAAAAATGAGTCGTGATGACATGTTGCAGCCCATTTGACACATCTATTAAAAATCATATCTAGATATTATGCCTAAATATAATAAAATAGCAGAAAAATATTTTATATAATTTAGGCATATAAAGAATAAATTATACTTTAATTATAAAATATTTATAAAAATTCAAAAGAAAATATAGATTTGAGTGAGAATTTATGAGAAAGTTGCATTATTAAAAAAATTAAAATTCATATGAATAATTCAATATTATCAAAGATATATTTTGATGATGATGATGATAAAATATTATACAACCCTCGTGCCTTCTATTTTGCCTTGCAAATCTCTTCAACAAAATACAAAACTCAACTTCAACTAAAATTCTAGTGAGCATTTACTGCTCCCCGCCCCCATCTAGATTTTGTATATCTAGTTTAGCAACAACTATAGGTCTCCTTCACAAATATGTTTTTCACATTATATACATCAATCAAGTAGCATGAAAATAAAGTGAGGAGATAATTCTAAAATGATAAACGGTTAACAACATACGTGAAGAAGTCTCTGCAAGGGCCCTTTGTGATTGATAAAGCTGCTTTTGTTGGTCAAATACATTGTGGGCCTGAAGCAGTGAACCAGACGAATGCCCTGACACAGGAATACGCTGCGGCAAGCCAAGTTGCTGCTGCAACTGTGATGGCTGTGAGTGAATCTGAGATATCATTTGTTGTTGCTGGAGCTGTGGCTGTGACTGCTGTCCTTGTGCTGGTATCAAATTAATAGCATTTTGCTGCAACTGTTGCTGAACTGAACCCTTAGGCTGCTGCCGCAAAAGTACAGAATGCTGATTACTCTGAATGTTAGAGTTACTCTGCACACCCAACTGTTGCTGATGAATACTGGAGAGGCTACTTTGCTGAGCTATTAGGTTTTGAAGATTACTCTGCCCGCTCAGTTGGTTCTGCTGCAAATTCATGCTGCCCGATTGGCCCAACAGTTGCTGCTGCTGCTGCCTAAGAACTGGTTGGACATTTTGCTGCGAGAGCTGGTTCTGCTGAATACCTGAAACAGAAACAGATTGCATGGAGGGTTGAGACGTCTGCAACTGGGATGACTGTAACAGGTTCTGCTGCTGCTGCTGCTGCTGCTGCATGTGAGATTGCACTATTGTATGATGCAGGCTTCCTTGCTGGAGCTTCTGCTTCAAGAGCTGTTGCTGCAAATGCTGCTGGTAGAGAAACTGCTGAGAATTTGGAGTCTGCTGCTGCTGGGAAACAACTTGTTGCCTCCCGGAATTTGTCTCAGAGAACTCGCAAAAATATCAGAGGGCATCCCTTGAGCAATTGAATTGGCAACTTGGCTTTGTTGAACTCCAGAGATGTTTTGGTTCTGCCCGAGAGCATTAGGAACCGCGGGTTGTGTCAAGCCAGAAGCAGAAGACAATGCGGGTTGTAGCCCAGCATTACTCTGAACTCCGATAGACGTCAGATTATTCTGAATATTTTCCAGTGGCACCTGCGGGCGGGCTTGAGATTGATTGGCTGACAGCATTCCAACATGTGATTGCCCCTGATTAGCAATCTGGGAGTGCAGACTGTGAGCCAACACTGCTCCAAATTAAATATCACCAAGTTGTCAGTGAAATGAGAGGAAAAAACGAGACTCTCATATGTGATTCTCAAAAAGCACTTCCATTTGGCCGACAGAAAATTTACAAGTTAGAAGAACATACCCAATATCAGGGCTTCGACTCGAGCAGATTGGGCCAGGTTTAGGAGCAACCAAGTACCCACCCGAATTCAAAAAAAGGTCAACCTGAGATATGACCCAACCCGAGTTTATGCCCTTGATTTCATCAACCTAAACCCAACCCAATTTGAGAGATACGTTTAAACCATCACTAATACATTAGATCTCATAAGAACTCCAAAATTAAGTATACTTAATTGCAATCGTTATTTAAACGATTAACCAGAGTGAAAGTTTAACGTATGCATATATCATAAAATTAATAAAAAGAATTAGGGAGAGGGTGAAAAAAATTAAAAAAAAAAAAACCTAACCAAAAATGACATTATGAAACACGAATTAGGTTAGATAATTTGTAGCAACAAAAATTAAAATTTTTAAATAATATAAAATTAAAAAATTACTAATTTAAATTTTCCTTTAAGCACTCGCATTTTTATGATTTAAGATTTGTATTTAAAATTGATTCTAATTATTTCAGATATTCATATTTTATTTTAGCTTCTGAAATTTTATATTAATAGGCATAGCAATAAGTCGTATTTCAAATTAGGCAATGTGGGCACCCAAATTTGTCTGCAATCTATTGATGGGAACACTGAACAAAAAAAGTATTCGCATCAAAATGAGAAGGTTGCCCACATGCTTCAGAAATATAGAGTCTAAGTTGCTTATTTATTTCTTTAAATTTTTTTTTTTTTGGATTCTACTTTTTTTTCTCGGGTTTGGGTTTCCTTCGGGTTATCTGAAATTCAACCCGAACCCAAACCAGACCTAAACCCAAGAAAACTTCAACACGAACCTGATTTGTACTTGGGTTGGGTTCGGGTTGCTCGAGTTGACATGACCTGAGTTGCACTTGCAGCCCTACCCAACACCTAACACGAGGCTTAGGAGATGTATATATCTTGACAAGTCTTAACTCTGATAAATTATGTGTGAATGTCGCAAATCTACGACCAAAGGTGTTTACCATCATACCAAAGCACGATCTCTTTTAAATTCAATCTGATTGGAGCATCACAGATCAATATCGATAAACAAGAAAACATGCAATTCATCAAAAAAAAAAAAAGATTGAATTTTTATCAAATGATTTTGTTTTCACAATTTTTTTTTTTAAAAAAAAAAAAAAGATCCAGCAATAATAAAAGTATGTTCATCACAAGAGAATTTTCATGTACGTAAAATACTCCTAACAAAAAACATATCCATACCTCCCACATCCATGAGATTGCTGCTGTTTGCGGAAGAAGGCAAAGAATTGGATGTTGTGTTTTGAGATTTGTTTTCCACAGTGAGCATCTTCAGAGATATCTTCTTTAAATAGTCAGGCTAGAAGTTAGGAACATGAGAAAAGGTGAGAACGTGTCATGGTGAGGATTCTTTGCAACCAAATGGCTGAAGTAAACAGAAGCAACACCTGGTTTTCTGCAGTGCTGAAAGTTTTTTCCTCAAAGCGAGAAGCAATTTTCTGGAGTTCAATGTCTCCGTCTTGATTAGTATATGGAAGATGCTTCTTTAGAGTGTCCGTTCTATGTGAGAAATAACAGTCAAGGCAGTCATTATAAAGCATTCCTAAGGGAAATGTGAGACTAATGGCTAATTACACTTGCAGATACAAAGTCATTGACAGCATCATGTCATGTGAAAATAATTAATTGATAGCCCATAAAAAAAATAGCATGGGTGATAGTAATACACTAAAATGAAATCAGACCCATATGGCAGCATCTATCAGCACAGCCTACCAAAACTAGATGACAAGCTATGTGCTTTCTTTATCAAAAGCCGGCCTTATTATCGCTGCTTTGCCAATTAAAGCACAAAACAAGTGGAATTCTTTCAAAAATAGTTAGCCTGCCAAAAGGGGGAGGTTACATAGTTTGAAATTGCAACTTCAATTTCTAGTTTGAAAGACATGATAGTCACCAAGTCTAAATCTCAAGTTAGTTTGGACAAGTTGAAATCAAAGCAATAAAAATTAATACCATAAAAAAAATCTATTATTCATTTATTCAACCTAGAGATGTCATGTGGAATGGGCGGCTCGTATACCAACTGAGTAGTGCCTGGCTCAGTATGGCATGACCCAGAACCATGCCTGGACCTAGGTCGTGCTGGCCCGAGGCACGGCTCGTGCCATGCTGAGCCAGAGGATGTCATGCCTGGAGTTGGGCCATGCACGACCCAAATGCCTAGCGCATTGGAACTATCCACCGGCACGGTGACTGTGACCCAGTACCGAGAAAGAGTCATGGGTCACAGAAAACTGGGTAACGAGATTTATGCGACCCACTCATGCCAGATCGGCCTGGGCATGGGCAGGTGGATGGTGACCCATGTTTGGTCATCAATGTGTGGTGACAGTGGCCGGTGAATGGTACTTATCCCTGTGGTGGTGTGACACTGCGCATAAAATCAGAAAGATCCAGCATGATTCAAGATGACTCGACATGTTAGGCACAAATCTACCCGGAATCATACCAATCATGCCAGAATGGGAAGACAATCAGTCATGTCATGCCGAGCACAAAACCACTTTCATGTCTGATAATGCCCGTCATGGCATGATAATCCAACTGTGCCACCCAAAAATGAGTTGTTCAAGTATGGCATGACCTGTTTGACACTTCTAACCTCCACAAGCTTCATTCACTTGTGCATTATGTGTACAATGAAAAAAAAAGATAAAAAATACATATAGAATACCCAGAGGATGCATTAGGATACTTCTAATAATATTCATTAAGAACATACTAATGATTGATAAAAAATATATCGACATATTAATGCATTATAATATTCCGTATATGCAATTTGGGATAAAAATACATAAAATATGATGCTCTTAATAACTTTGTGAAAACATATGTACATACATTCATCTATAATGGGAACATTTATAATAATAAGTGAATCCTAAATTTTTTTACAATAAAATATTATTTTATTCTTAGATATTTCATACATTCATAAAATAGCAGATTAAAAATAATGACAAGCAACTTAGTTACTACAATAAGAAATAAATGAGAAATATTATTACAAGAAACTATAGCACCACTATAAAGAAACAAACATGATATCTAGTATCTACTTCAAATGATAGATTATTGAAAAACAAATATACGAATATCGCATTAATATTTTAAAAAATAATATACATTAGTAATATAAGTAACACCTACTCTAGTGATTAATAGGCAATTAAATTTTCTTATGGCTTGTAAGGATATTGAGATCATACTAGCACACATGACTCATGTTTTTGAACATAATCTGTTAAAGATTAATATCAAAGAACTGATGTTTGATAAATCTTAAATCATAAACTTACAACTTTTAGACAAAAAATATATGTCATCACACAAAGACATAACATTCAATTTATAATGCTAGTATTTATATAATCACATATCTATGCATTTGTATAAAAAATATTGTAATGAAAGAAATAAAGCTACCTCTTATTGTAATTAGGGTAAGCATAAGCAGATAACAAGACCCTTCTAAAGTGTAGAATTGAAGTCCACAAAAACCTTGTTTTTACATTCTTATTAATTTCTTATATTTAGTAAAATTTATAAATGCACCAAAATATAAATATAAATTTATATTTAATACAGACTTTCAATAGAAAAATAATTAAAAATATATCCAGAAAAATTAGTTATGTTAAAAAAAATGTCTAACTCAATCATCATTAATAATAAAAATTATTTATATACATGTTAGAGGTAAATTAAATATATAGTCTAAACTTTACTCTATGAAAATATGAATAGGATAAAATCTATTAGTAAAATACAAAAAAAAAGTTGAAAGTGAATCCCTTAATTGCTTTAGTTGCTGAAGAATCCAATGTCTTGATTTAAATGTATTTTTATCAACTCATAAAAATAAATTAACTTTTCAAAATGACACTTCCCAATAAAAAAACTTACTCAAGTGTATAATAAGTAATAATCAACAATATATATATATATATATATATATATAATTATTATGTGAAAATATTCCATATAGTCCTCAAATATTAATATGAATTAACTCAAAAATAACTTTATTAAAATTTTGATATGTTGGATTGAAAATGTAAATATAATTTTTTAACTAATGCAATAAATTCAAGAGATGCAACTTCTTTTATTTTTAGTCCAACAATTATACTTCAACTAAATATGAATAATCAAGTTAAAATTGTATATGTAAATAATCAAAAATATTCAAATACATTAAAATTTCCTTGCAAGTAAAGAAAAAGAAACAATCTTAATCAGCCCTATAAATTTTTCTCTAAAAAGTCAATCACTTTCTAAGATAATATTAGATACAGAAAAAAAAATCAAACTAAATAAAAATTATGACTATAATTTACATAAATAAAATTATAAAATAATTTAAAAATACAAGACATGATAAAGAATAAGTACCAAAATGTGTCATGACATAATAAGTTTAGAAGTGTCAAACATGATATGCCAACCCAAAGTGCCATGACCTAATGCATGTATCTAGGGCCTTGGGCATTGGGCATGCCAAGACCAATGACCCTAAGCATGGGGCATTAATGTGTGGCCCATGCCCTTGGACATGAGCACAAGGCATGGCATTGCTTGCGCTCTTGGCCACGAGAATGGGGCATGGGGCATGGGACATGGGGCATGGGGCACGGCACAACCCATGCTAATGGCCCTAAAAATAAGACGTGTTGTGGATCTTGCCCTAGTCCCTGGGCACAAAGAGTAATGTGGCCCATGCCGGCATACCCCTAATGTTGGGAAAATTGTATAGTGATTTTAAGAAAAAGATAAAAAATAAAATAAAAGATTTTAGCCATGATAACCATTTTAATAAAACATTTAAAAGACTATACAACCATTTTAGTTTTATCATGGCACTATGGTCGAAATGTATTGCTCTTTACATTAATCAGATTAGTCCAACACAAACCATTAGACACCTCTAAATTACTTTTTATATCTATCATTGACTATAGTAATATCGTATGTTATATAATATAAAAACTCAAGTGCAAATTTATGTGCCTACAATATGACTATTTATTCCTAAATCAATCACTCGTGAGTATAGAATAAAAATAACAAGCAAAATGATACATGCTAATTGAATAGAATTTGTAAAGTATGAGAAAACTTTAGAATATTCATTTTTAATAATAAATGACAAACTATGAGTGAAAAAAAAAAAAATAATAATGAATTTCAACAATCTATAACAAAATATATTTTTATCCAGAGTGTTTCACTTTCTAAAATGATAACAAACTAATAGAGTTTCCTATCCTCTCAATTCACACTGGCTGACCTGGCTCTCCACTTGTACATGGAGGATGCCCTATATTAGTTATCGGTATATATTTTATAAGTTGACACATTCTTGTAAATAGTGAACGACATAGAAACATAATATATGAGTGAATCCATCAACTACCATAGTATTGAGGATTATTAAGTCTACCTAATTCTACAGAGAAAAGATTTTGCTTAACAAAATATAAAAATTAAAATGATTAGATTTATCCTAATAATGAAAACAAACTCTCAGCATCAACATACGTTCAATATAATTAGTTGTACTATGTATATATAAAATTCTAACTTGGATTAAAATAACTTATATGTTAGAAGCTTTCATCCATAATATATAATTGAAATAAGATAAAACAAAAAATAATAAAGAATCACAACAAAAAATGATTTAGTGTATCCTAAAAACCTTAATCATCCATAAAATATAACTACAATAAAATAAAATGAAACCAAACATTCAACATTGATATATATTCAATATAATTAATTTCATTTAGCTTCACATAGAAAACTCATTCTCTAATATTAATTAATTTATAATTCATATTTTAATCTTCAATAATTAATAAAAAATAAAATAGATTATATTCAACCTAAAAACAACTAGAGCTTACCAACTTTTATATAATACTAAAAATAATCCCTAAGTTTGAATGAAGATTATTATATTGACCCAAGTCAATCTTGCCCGACCTAAGCTAAATCGAGATGAGAAAGAAATCAATTAAAGAATAATAATAATACCTATGATTTTTTTTAAAAATATGAGCTTGGTTTGAGTATTAATTTAAACTGTCTGAAAATTAAGATGGTTGTTAACAAATATAAACATGCTCAAACAGACCATCAATCAAATACAAATCAAATTGTTTCTTTTAAAAAAAGATGGTTGATCATACTTCATAGATACGACACCAATAATGAAACTAAAATATTATAAAAATATAAATAAGTCAAACAACCATCACAACTCAATAAATTACATTATGTATTTTTTATTTTTTATAAGACACTCATTATGATTATCAATATCAATCACTAAAATATAATCAAGAGTAGCACAAGTTGTATCTCTTCATTAATGTTTGCTTTAACTAAATATATACCAAGTTATTCATGCACTGATTTTATAATTAGAAAAATATTTTAAATTATAAATTTGAACTTCATTATCAAAAAGATATCAATAAAATATATTAATCATTAATCTCTTCATATAATATACTAAAAAAATATCAACATTGAATTTCCCCTATCAATTCATCTATTAGACATAATGAAATAGTTATTTTTTTCATTCAGCAAAATTAATTTTTATCAAATCTTTATTTATTATATTATCTTATTTTAAGTTTTTATCAATCTTCATGCACAACAAGACCTTTAAACATAATACCACACTATAAAATAGTCTCAAACATAAGTTAGAGATTATTATATGTGATTGATTAAAAAGAATCACAATCTTATTAATTATTAACTCTACTAAATTATTTAATTATACTCATTTTACTACCAACTTCAACTCCAAAAATTGCATTATGATATATAAACACATATACATTCAAAATTTTTCTCATGTGAATTTTTTTTTATTTTTGTTAATTTTTATAAACAATAATTTCTTACCTAACATGTGAAGAATATTAAAGATATTTTTTAGTATTCTTATATCTATCAACTAAATATTATGTGTGAGGGTTTTTCTATGGTGATTTATTTATAAAATATGTAAAATATTAAATTAAAATTAATTGAGATGGATAGTCAAGTATTTTTTCATTTAAGATGACTCATTTTATTTAGTTCACATTTCTCTTGACTTAACCTATTATAGTCATTCTTTAAAAAGAACATTAATCTAACTCAGCATTTTAAATTTTATTATTAGTAAAAATAAAATAAAAAAATACATT
This sequence comes from Sapria himalayana, assembly GCA_029783825.1. Taxonomy (NCBI): domain Eukaryota; kingdom Viridiplantae; phylum Streptophyta; class Magnoliopsida; order Malpighiales; family Rafflesiaceae; genus Sapria; species Sapria himalayana. Next base: position 2,155,620 of record JAREIK010000385.1, read on the forward strand.
CATATTTTTTCTACAAAGAATATGAATTTTTAAATATATATTAATCTAACCCTTTAGAATCTTATAATTTTTAAAAGACAAGAAAATGAGTAATTTAAAAAGATAAACAATTTAAGAAAAAGTAAGTTCTCTCATTTATATTAATAAAAAAAATTTTATTTAAATATTAGCGAACATAATTTATTAAAAATAATTCTTCAAGTTAAACAAGGGTTCTAGAAAGCCTTCTGGAACACAAAAAAATGAAAGAGATGGGATTAATTTTATCCCAACTACTCTACAAAATATTTTATATTATTATATATTTAACAATATTTTAGATTTTAAAGTTTAATAAACTAATAATTACAAAAAAAAAAACAAAATATAAAAATTATGTATTTGTCATCATATGTCTTGAATGACTATCTATAATCACTTAAATTATATTCTCCTAGCTAATTTACTTCACCTAGCCATCCAGGAATTCAAATAATTTTTATCATTCCTAATAATCGAGAAAATAATAAAAGTATATTTCATCAAATCTTTAATTATTATTAATTTTTTAAATTATGTCACTCTAATTGCACATACACTAAGACCAATCAACCTACCTACATATTATCTCAACATCAATTAATTGCTAAAAATCAAGACATGTAATTACATTAAAAGACATTGTAATATCCTCTATATTGAATTTATATTTCATATGCATTTTTTATAATTATTTATCATGATCTAGCATATATAACCACTACTTAAATATATACAAATAATCAAATATATATATATATTTATTTATTTATTTATTTATTTTTACAATAACTTATTTTTTATAAGTATAACAAATTATTCTATATACTTGAAAACAAATTGCATTATAAAACAATTTCTTTAAAAATGGTAGGAGAATGAGCAACTCGGAAGGAGGAGCATCTCACTTGAGATATTTTGCACGACCATGTTTAGGTATATGTGCTCATTCAGACTGCCCAACCTGTCCTAGCCCATCAAGATTGGGTAGCCTGCAAAACCGAGCATAGCATAGCTACTAGAACAAATATATTTGTGCATTTTGCACAATGGCACAACTACTATGGCTAACCCTTGCAGTGCTCATCGTGGCTCTAAGTGCCACTAGGTGCAAGTTGAGTTTGTCAAACCCCACTCGGCCATGTTTTTTGACCTGGTCAAGTTCAGCATCCAACAAAATGATCCTACCCGAATTTCCATGCATAGCATCAGGGGTGGATGTAGTATGCACTAACAACTCAATGTGTCTTTCAAAACTATGCTTGGAGTATTAAATTAGAAACACCTCTCCATTCAAAACAAAGTTAATCAAAATAAAAAATAATCTATGATAATGTGCTAATCAAAGAGAAACATCGACAACGAAGGTGATGATGTTGGCATCAAAGAATATGAAACATTTGACCATTATATTTAAGAATATGATATCATATTAAATTTAATAAATCAAGAATTAAATAAATAAATAAAAATTTACTTTAATAATTATACAGAACATGATACAATTGTTAAACACATTTCTTATTTTTTCTTTTATTATTCATAATAAAATCAAGGTAATAAAATTATTTTGCATGATTAAATACATGTTAGCATGATTACACATATTCATATATACTAAATTTATCAAAAATAGATATTTATACGATTATACAAACACTAATACACCAAATCTCATAAAAACTCTATAATTAATTATATTTTAGCAAGAATAATAATAGGATGACTGATTACCTAAGAAGTTCTCAAGTTATATATATATATTGAAAATCATGTCTTAGTACGATGATTAGTACCTTAGACTTTGTCTAGTGACAATATGTCTTGGATTTGACACTCATCAAACATAATATTTTCAACTTTTAAAGATAATATTGTCGAGATATTAATTTTTTTTAGATCTCATGCTAAAATAAGAGTTTTGTTCATTTGGTACAACCTCCTCCATCAAAAACATTTACTTAAATTATTATCATTTTTTTTATTTCAACTAATACATTAATCAAGTAGAATCAATGATAAAATAAAAAACAGCTTGTTTGATTATCCTCTGAGACTAACACATTCAGGGTGTTGCTTACAAAAGCTTGAAAGACTTCAATAATATTTAAAAATTTTCAAGAGGCATAATAGTTGTGTAGACAAATTTTAAAGATGTGGAGACAATTTTTACCAAAAAAAAAAAAAAAAGATAATGAATCATTGGAAAAATCATTGATGTATTGAAAATCAACTCAAACAAAAGACTTTAAGATTAGGCCCTTACATTTTTCTTACAATTCTCTGTCGTGACTCGGGTAGCATCTGGTTTCTCCATTGACCATCATCCATTGCAGGTTCTGCTCCAAAAGCATCAGTGTTCATTTGCATCCATCAAGTTCCTAAAATAAGTTTTGAATTTTAAAAACAAAAGTGAGAAAGATATGACAATAAGTGAGCTACCCAATGAGATTCAAAGAAATAGAGCATGGAAATGCAAGCTATGGCAAAAAAAAAAAAACAGATTACTTATAATTGACATTCCTAATAGTGTATAATTTTCTATTCGCATGTGATTATATTCACTATCACCAACAAAAAGTATGATACCTGTAAAATTGTTGCAAGAATGCATAAACAATGAAATTCTGCAAGAAGCAGGAAGAAGTATACAACTCAAACAAACACAAAACAATGAAACAACAGAGTTTAATTTTTTTTATGCTTACTAAATTGAGAAACAGGTCTATTGTACCCAAATCCTAAGAATAAAATAACATAATAGTCTAAGAAGCACGGACACGATACGACCACGAGAATGCGACACGGGGAACACAGAAATACGACAGATTTAAAATAATCAGGATACAAATACAAAAAAGACACGGCATAATAAAATAAAATAAAAATAATTAATCATATAGATAATTTAGATAAATAAAAAAAGCATATTCATATATATATATATATATATACCCTTAAATAAAATAAAGAAATTAATAGGGTAAAGATTGATTAAAATATTAATATCAATATCATATAAATAAAATAAAAGTAAAAAAAAAAAAGAGGAATACTCCCTCACACGACACGCTTCCTCTTTCCCTCCTTTTCTCTTTCCCCAATGTTAACTTTCTCCCCCCACCTCATTATGCTTCTCCCCTGTCTCCCATGAATTTTTTTGACTTCCCCCCAACTATCTCTCCCATATTTCTTCCCCTCCCCAACGCTGCTCCGCCCCCCCTTTCTCCCCCTTTGTTTCATCTGTCATACAAGCACGCCTGCAAGCCCTAAGGTATGTATGGCCTCCCCTCCCTCTCTTATTCTCTTCTTCCCTATTTTTTTTCTTTCTTCTTTAAAAATACCTTTTACATGGCATATCTGAGTTGTCTCTCACTTCTCAGTCGACGGTCAATCAATTTGTTGTTCGGTATTTGTGAGAAAATATGTTGGAAGAGAAATTTTTTAAGCTCAAATCTTTGCAGGATATTAAAAAAGTTTGAGGTTTGTAGTTTGGAAGAGGGTTTTTTTAACCAAAATCTCAGTCATGTCTCCGTCGAGTGTCTTCACCGTATCTGAGCCATGTCCAAGCTCATTGACCTACAATTTGGTCAATGATATACCACATTGCGTATCAGACACGTATCTGATGCGTATTAGGAGTGTATCCACATGTCCACATATTTGACACACAGACACTCCATGAGTTTTCCATATCTGTGCTTCATATATAATAGTAATATCACGATTCAAAAAAACAAGAACTAAAACAAAAGAAAATAAAATTAATCAAAATTAAAAATTAAAATCTTAATTGCATCTCAAATTTAAGCATGAGACTTTAAGGACACTGAGTTACATTAAGCCGAGATAACAAATCTTACCAAAATTACTAGAAAAAACAAGATCTTAATCACTTACGATCATCTATGAAAGGCCATGTAGCTTGTAAATAAAATCAACAAATGATTGTGCAACATTAAAGTTAGTATGCATCGAGAAGATGTATAATTCATCTTACTCAATTCACATATATGTCAATTGTCTAATCTAATGATCATGCATAAAAATACTAAAAATAATATTATATCTACGTTATTTCATTAAATAATTAACAAAAAATAAATTATAACATAATTATGATACGCATAAAAGATATATGAATAAAAAGGGTCAACATTAGCGTCATTTCTTTTTGGCCGTATAATAATATCATGGCCAAATAGAGATAGCCTAGTCAACCCACTGCACTGCCCAACCTCAATGTCCTATGGCATGTGTTGCGACCTGTGGTCCAACTCCACAAGTAATAGGGCACAAACACAACCCACGATCAATGGACAGTGGGCAATCCAACGAGTTGTGACCAATGGGCACCTAGCATCGACTTTAATTTTTAAGTTAAGTTTAAACTTCCAGGTAAATTTTTAATTTTTAAAAATGAAATTATTAAAATGAAATTACACTATAAATTAAAATAAATAAATTTAGAAATTAATAAAAAAATATATACATTTTGTCCTTGCACTTTATCATATCATGTGATAAATAATAATAAATAAAAAATTTTTAAAATTAAACAAATAAACATCTTATACGGCAAAAACAAAACATCTTATACGGCAAAAACAAAACAACATGAATAATGAATTGCACATCAGTTCTCTAGTTAATTGCAATCAATTTGTGTCTATAGCGCTAATATTATCAATGTTATGTGAGTTATTATCTACTAACAACTATTTTACTTTATTTTAAATACTCATCATTCAATTATTCTAGTCTTTTAAGCGTGAAAAAACTCATATAATATTTAATCGTGGTATTAATTTTTTATTTGAAATGACATTCATAACCATTTGTAATATAAACTATGTCATGCCTAACACCGGTAAATTCAATAGATTGTGGATCATCCTGGAATATATCAAATAGTTTTTATCAAATAGAATACATCATCCTGGAATATATCAAATAGATCATGGTATTTTAAATTCATATAATTTTTATCAACTCGATATATCCAAATTCTTATTAACATTATGTGATAAAAATAATAATAATCACTATCTAAGCATTAAAATAACTCACTTCTATTTGACAAATTGCCACATCATTTGCCTCTGACTAGCTGAGTGGCATGATATCATATTTGAATGTGATATTCATGCCAATATTCAAATACTCATTAAAACTATCATGCCTATCATGATAAATAGATGTGTTATCAAAACCATCCACTCAATTCGTAAAAACTACCATGAAAAATACCATGAAATCATTATGACACCCACAAGATCACCATCGGACGTCCAAAGCACACTCTTTATGCCACCATAAAAGCAACCACACATGGGAAAAGTTAAACAAACTACCAAATAACAATGGCATAACCATTACATATACCAAACAATGGTGTTCGTTGTTGGCACTCGCGCATAGGTGTGCACTATGCCCATCATTGTGTGCCACCTATCATCAATTGCCAAACCGGCAACCACCATTGCAGGAGCCAAGCCACCATGGAACTCTCTGATACCATGCTAGTGTTTGGAAGGAATCAGAGCGAGAGAAGAGGTAATGAAATAGAGAAGATACAAGATAGGAAAGGAAAAATTAATATTTTATTTTTTAAATTTCAACAAAAAAAATCATAATACATATATACTCAGTTTGACACATCCTATATGTCAAGTTCTCCCAAACAAACAAAATAAATAAAAAAGAATAAAACACAATCTAAACAAAATTGAATCTCAACATAAATAAGACTTCCAACATGGCTTCCAACTACTCTAGATGTTCAGCCCAACCCCTGCTACACATTAGGACGTGAACATAAAAAAAACAAAACAAACATTCATATATAGGACTTAAAAGCTTAATTCATAACACCCTAGAATGTTGAGAAAGCATTCGCTATCCAAAGAACATCACCAAGAACTCATGATGCCCTTCATACATTCAAAAAATTATCTTGTCAACAACAACAAGTTGCACTTGAATATTATGGCATCTTGATCTCAAATCTAATTTTGATAACTTAGCTCCATGTAACACATAGAGAAGCCATCAAGCCAATCAATCATGGGTATAGAAAACTCATTCTTTATTGTGATGTTATTTTAAACTCAATAATTCACTCATTGTCCAACTCACGTCATTTTTTTTACAAGTAAAATGAGCAAGAAAAAGGGCCAGCTCTCTATGTTGGATGTTGCCTACTATTAATAATTCATTTATTAACTGCTCAATCTCTTCTTTTTGCAATTGAGGAGATAGATAGGACTGAATGTTTGAAAGATTACTACGAGGAAGCAATGGAATATCGTGATCTTTGAGCCTTGTGGAGGCAAGCCCTTAGTGCATTCATATTTAACTTGACCCAATTGCATTGAGAATGTGTGGGCAGCAGCTATGGCATTGAGTCTTTCTCCATGTGTGAAGCCAACACTAACTTCAAGAAGCTAGTGTAAGCCCTCATAACACAACTCCTTTTCCATCCCACTTGAATTTAATCCTCAAATTTTTGAAGTCTCATAAAATTAATTGCAATTGAGCTAGTCGGCATATGCCCATCACCATGATTGTTGCTCGTACAAATGTGCCATCAGTCATATTTTTACTACCATAAATACATAATTTGTCTCCCTCCTCTCTTGCATCTCTGTTTGGAATATTTTCTTAATCAAAACTTGCCCATGAGACTGCTTCCCTACCTCGTGTACGTGGTAAATGGCTGGCAGCATTTCTAGGCGAGGACTTCATTTCCTTATCCATGGCTTCCATGGTGTTCCCTTGAAGTGGGACCACCCCAATCGCTCGAATCAGCAAATTGGGTTGGAATATCATAATTTAGTTTTTGATTGAATCTCTTAGGTCGCTTATAAGCGATTCTCATCTTATCTAACTCCATCAGTTCTTCATGACTGAAGAACTCTAGCATTTATATATTCATTAAGCCATATTTTCTACCTAAAATATCAGAAAAGTAAATTTAGATAATCTTCTCAATATGGGGTTCCTGCTTGATGAAGAACCAGTCCTCAATTTAGTTGAAATCACCATAGCAACCTTCGTGGTCAACAATAGAACCATGGATTGTTCGGTTAATTGGTCAATCTTAAGATTCATTACCACCGTCATGCAGGCCAACTCCTTCATCTCCTGCCAGCTGTTGGTCCAAGGTTTCCATTAATCATTTTACAGAAACCTCCAGCCAACAAACCTTTTGTATTCTAGTTTCAAGTTTCAACCAACATTTCATTTGCACCAAAGCTTTTTCTTTGATACTACTGTAATATACGGGAAGAATAATACACCACATGCAAATACAAAACAATGAAAAAACTGAGTTTTATTTTCTTTGACATAGGCTACTGAAGGTAGCAGACTTTTATACCCAAACCCTAATAACTCAGAGTTAAAATAACATGACGATGATCCCACAATTCAGAAAAATAAGAAAAAGATGAAAAACTTAACAGGATTGTTGTGGATTCTGACATTTTTTTTTGCAGATAACTAATAATTGGGGAAACTACACCGACACAAGCTAAATCCATTCAGAATAATGAACGATGAATTACATAACATATGAATGCACGAATCACGATACGCATGGACAATGAACCCGTCTGAATCCAACATCTTACTGTTCTAATCAATTCAGAATGAATAATTAGCCATCGAAAGCCCGCCTCAGCTCAGAGAAACACAAGCAAGCATTCGCATGAAGTCAACCAATTATCCTGAATCCAATGGTGCTCACTGTTGTGTCGGTCTCGACCAATAAACAGATGCCGTTAGAAGATTATGAGCAACAGCATTCTCGTCGTCAGAGCAGTGAGCGCCAGGAAGATTACTGAAACTCCATCATGGAAGATCGGCGAGAGAGCAGAATCCGATGAGTGAGTTTGAGAAGCACCGAACCATGGCATATTTGAAAACGATTGATAGCATCCAAGCTATTAGGCATTATGATTGGCGAATTGGGGGCAGGATGTGTCATGTGTTCGATGGCTACCGAATCGATATTATTATTCTCTCTCTCTGAGCATCAGCGATGAAATCAAAATTTGCAATGTTTTTTTTTTTTTTTTTTTTGAATTGTATCAATATTTTGATAAAATTTAAATTAAATTTATGTAATATAATTTTAATTTCAGAAAAATTATTAATATTTAGAAAAAAAAAATGCCAAAATAACAAATACTTATAATTTGGTTTGGTGGTAAACCCAAAAACACCCTCACCCCTAATTTACATTCGCTTTAATATATATATATATATTCTATTTTTGAAGACAATATTTTCAAATTTTTTAAGCATATACTATATATGTATATACAATATACATTTATAAACTTATATATTTATACATATATAGTATATATATGTTTATAGACATATGTACATAATCAGAAAAAAAATATTATATATGTATATTTTATGTGTGTGTGTGTGTGTGTTTAAACGTATATATAGTATGTGTTTATAAACATATAAACATATAGTATATGCTTGTAAATATATATATTGCATATGTATAAAAGTAATTTTAATTATAAAATTTGAAAATAGTATTTCTATTTTCTTTTCGTTTTTTGAATTTTTTTTTTGAGTTGTCGTGGACTGTAGGTAATGATATTTTTGGGTTTCTTTCTTTGAGTATAATAAATCATAAATGTTTTTTTTTATTTTTATGGATTTTTTTTTTCTAAATATTATTGCATGATGAACATCATATCAATTTGTCGATCATGATTAATAATTTGATGTTTGCTCATGTGGCATTCAACGATACTCAATTTGGGCTTGGATGTTGAAAGACTTGTCGTGGTCTGTTGAACCAAAATGATACAGTTTTTGTTCTAGGTGTGTTGGCTGCGGCCCTATAATATGAATTAGATGGCCCAAATTGATTGACTATAACTAGAAATGGCAATTTGAGCCCTACTCATTGGACCAACCCAACTTACCCAAAATTAGGGCTGGGCAAAGTTTTAATTATATTGGCTCAAAAAAATCAGGCTCGGCTTGATCCAACCTGATTAGCCTAATGGGTCAGGCATTTGCATCATTGGATTAGGCTGGCTCGGTTTTTTTGGGCTAGCCTTGTTTACCAAAGTAAAATAAAAAAATACATACTTTCTACTTTACGTATGTAAAGATTCTTATTTCTTTATCCTATTTCCTAATTCTAATTTCATTTTGGTATTTGCAATATCCTAAGCTCTTCTCCTTTTAATTTATTAATTTTTCCCATGGCCATAGACCCCCAAGCTCCAGCAAACTAGCTCCTCGAAGAGATGACAATGAGCCTCCAAGAATATTCCTACCTTCTCCTTCATCTAATTCTAATCTAGTGATCATCTTCCTCTATGTTTGGTTTCCTCAAAATCGTTTTCTAGGTAAAAAAAAAAAGCATTATTTTTGCTCTAGTTTTTTTTTTCTCCTTTAATCTCTAATTTTTGTGAAACATGAATCTTAATCTTATAAGTTATAAGGCTTTCATTTCATTTTTTTTTGATGTTGATAATATGGGTATCTCACAGTTGCTTGGTTTTTGCTCAGAATTGTAAATTTCATTTCAAAAAACTAAGTATAATTTTGGGTTTTTAGTCTAGTCTTAGGAAATTTTGTATTCCTTATGGTGGGATTACAATTAGGCTTTGAATGACTTTTATCTTTGTGTATTGGTTTGCATGGACAAATAAGATTCCTTTAGAAATCTATTAGTTGTTTCTTCTCTCATTTGGTTTCTTATCACATAAAAATTTAGGGAGTGCACTACATGTCTACATCAGCCACTAGTTCACCATGTTTTTATGTTCATCGAGTCATTATCAATTTGAGTTGCCCAATTAAAGAGAGTAAAAAAAAAAGAAGCTAAAATAATAGTTTATGATACGGGAGCTTGTTTCTATTATGAAAAACTAGCATTTATTAGATTATCTAATTTGAACAAGTGATTAAGTTAGATTTGTTATCTACATAATATATTTTTTTGTTGCATGTGTATATCTTTTATGACAAATATATTATTGTTAATAATAGTTGAAATTTGAAATTATATATATTGTCTTCCATTTATGAAATGATTGTTGGGAATCCTTGCCATTTGGTCTGAATTTGACTTTGAATTGAACCTTTAATCCATTTTAACCATTGTGGTGCTGCTCTAGTTGATGTTTAGTCTCTATTTTTATGTTATTTTGGATGAGTTTGTCTATGAAAATGACCATAAATTTTATGAAAGTCAATTGTATTTATTTATAAATTTTATGTTGTAGTTATGAATTTTGAATATAATAACGAGGATGCTGATGATGAATTGCAAATATTTGAAAAGAATCTCGAAACTAAGGCTACAACTACTACTAATGCTTCCGCTGGTTGTGGGCCTTGTGGTATTAGTGATAAGACTAAGTTTGTTGGTGCAGGTGGTAACAGAATTTATAGTTATATTAGGAAAGAAGTTGTTGCTAAGAAAGTTTGGGGTAGTAACTCTGAGGTGCATAATCATAATGGCAAGATTGGTTAATAGATGACATGGAAAAATATAAATGCAAAGGTTGTGGGAAGTTTTATATTTGTAATTCATATAATGGAACAACCATCTAAGACAACATGTCTAAAAGTGTCATTTAATTCCTAAATATAATAATGTTGGTGCCATGTTGGTTGACCATTTTGAGATGTTGAGGTCTCAGAAACGATAATAAGGCTTATCGAGATGCACTCTCTAGATGTATTATAATGCATGATCTTCCATTTAGCTATGTTGAGTATGGAGTTTGGGTAGTGAATAGAGTTTTGAATCATGATTTCAAAACTATTTGTAGAGATACTACTAATTAAGGTTGATTTGTTGGAATATCTTCTTGAATGAAAAAACAAAGCTATATGGTATATTAGCTAATATACCCATTATAATCTGTCTAACTTCTATTATATGGACTATTGTAACTACTCAGAGCTATGTGATTGTGATTATGTTGATAAGTAGAAGTTACATAGTAAATTACTTGCATATCGTGACTTAGAGAGTTCACATATATTGATTTAACAATCTGGAAAGGTATTTGGAGTGCTTAACAGTTGGAGAAGAGATAAAAAAAAAACATTTCCATTGATATTGGATAATTCTTCTTCTAATGATAGAATGCAAAGTATTTTGAAAGAGAGGTTTAATTTACAAGAAGTCTTGTTATGTGATGGGGATTCATGTTAGATGTAGTGCACATGTCTTGAATCTCATAATTCAAAAAGGAATGAAAGTGGCTAAAGAAGCTTTATATAAAATAAGAGAAAATGTAAAATATGCTCAGGCTTTAGAGGGGAGGCTAAGACAGTTTAATAAATGTGTTGAATGCTACAATAAGTGCTAATAAGTATCATCATGCTTTCAATAGTTTGACTTTTAATGATAGATGTCATACACCTTGTCCATCCAATGAAGAGTGGGAAAGAGCAGAGAAGATGCGTGATTTCTTGGCCTTATTCTATCATATTACTAACTTGATATTTGAATCATCTCACCTCACCTCCAATCTGTATTTCCTGCATGTTTATACTATAGAAAAGAAATTGAATTAAAACTTGTATAATGAAGATGTGGTGATCAAAGGCATGGAAATATGTATGAAGATAAAATTTGATATGTATTTGGAGCGAGTATTCTGTAACTTTTGATTCTCATTCTAAGTTGAAAATTTTGAGCTTTTTGCTATTTGATGAATATACAAAGTATGGGAATGCACCAAGCTCGATTGCTTCATTTCAAAGTAGTTCATCATCAATGACTATGGGTGCTCATTCGCAACAATGTCCTTCAATGATAAGTAAAACAATCTCAACATAATCAATGGCACCTATACTTGAAGTAAGTTTGATTATTGTAATTTTTATTCATTATTTTTTTTTTTATTTTTTTTTTCAAGTATATAGCATAATGATGAACTCAATGTTCTAATTTTGAATCTTGATTTAGCATTGATGATCGAATATTGTATAAGCATAGAAATTATTTTCTCCCAAAAACTATGCAGGCCAAGCCCTCATTTGTACTAGTGATTGACAATATGATTATAAAAGAAACTGGGCATTCTAATAAATATTGCTTATTTCTCAAACTTTTTTTTTCTTTGTTTCTTACTAACAAGTTAGAACAATAAACATTTTTGTTTTATGATTTGTGATGTTTAAGCTATACTTTACATATTGATGGTTTTTGATGAGTAATAGTTTTTAGAGATTTTAATATTCAAATATTTAATATATTGGAAAGGATGAAAAAAGTAATATACATTTACAAACATATGACATGGACATATAGATTAAACTAAATAGAAATACAAGGCAATGAGACATTACTTGCAAGAAAAAAATTGAGTTTTGTACGGAAATAATATATTTTAAATAAAAAAACTAAAATATAATGCTATTTTGAAAAATATTACCAAACTAGTATGTCTGGAAACAGCGTGACAATAGCCGTCATTGTGAATGATGATTATTGAAAATACTATGGAGATCTCATTATCATTATCTCAGCTCGCCCCTCTCTTTCCACCCCTCTCCCACCGCCCGTCTCCAGGAGCTCCGTCGAGCTCTAGTGAGCTCGATCTTGGAGCTCACCGTAGCTCGACGAGCTTTTTCGTGGAGTCCCGTCTAGCTCCAGTGAGCTCGAAGTGGAGCCCACAAGAGCTCGACGAGCTCCATGATAGAGCTCACTCGAGCTCCTTCTTGGAGCTTGTGGGGTTTTGTCGAGCTCCACAACGGAGTTCCACGTCGAGCTCGCTGGAGCTCCACAAAGGAGCTCCTATAGATGGGTGGGGGGAGAGGGGTGGGAAGAGAGGGGCGATGAGCGATGGTAGAGGGGTGAGGAGCGAGGAGCTAGGGGTGAAAAACAAGGGGCGAGCTAAGATAATGATAATGATATCCTCACAGTATTTTATATAGCGTGGCAATGATCGTCGTTCACAACGACGACCATTGTCATGCTGTTTTTATACATACTAGTTTGGTAATATTTTTCAAACTAGTATTATATTTTAGATTTTTTATTTAAAATATATTATTTCCGTACAAAATTCAAATAAATTATCATAATTTAAATGAAACAAATAATAGAGAAGGAAAGTAATGTATTGAATAAAATAATTTTATATTTTTTCACATAGCATTGGGCTTGTCCTTTGGCCCGGTATGGGCGTATCCCAGCCCAATCCTAGCCCAGCCCAGACCAGCCTGCCCGAGTGCCAGCTCTATCTGTGACAGCAAATCTTTCATTGCCGGTGAGCTCCGGTCTTCGCCAGCAGACTCTCCTCTCTGCTCTGCTTGCCGTCAATCTTCACCTCGGCAAAGTTCAGATGAAATGTTCTCCAGCACGCGCGAACTTCTTGTTTCCATCAAATCGAAACTTTCTGTTTAAACCCTCTAACAAAACCTACAGAATCAAATGCGGTGCATCGAAATGTAAGCACTACTCCATCACGCTTCTCCCCGGGGATGGTATAGGCCCCGAGGTCATCTCTGTAGGAAAACGCATCCTCACACTTGTTGGTTCTCTAGAAGGTTGGTTTGATCGATTTCTCTGCCATCTATTGTTTATGTTCTCAATTAAATGGTGTAGTAGTTGATCCTGTTTGTTTATTTCATGCGGCAGGCATCGAATTCAGTTTTCGAGAAATGCCTATTGGCGGATGTGCGTTGGATTTGTTTGGAGCTCCCCTGCCCGAAGAGACTCTTTCGGCTGCTAAGCATGCGGATGCGGTTCTTCTCGGAGCCATCGGAGGGTGAGATTTTGTTTTACAGAAATTACTTCAGGATCACTTCAAAAAATTATCCATGCTCTTGTGTTATGTGGAAAATACCTACGCGTTTAACTCGATCATATTCAATTTTTGCTAGTGAAATGGTGGCAAGAATCACACTGTAGAACCCAGCTACTCGGCTAGGACTGATCAATTATATAACTTTCATTTTAGAGCCTCACTTTTAATATACCTGGATTTGCACCTGTAAACGGCTAGTTTTGGGTCGGCCTAATTCTGGGCTACATGTTGTGGAGTTTGATTGCTAGTCGGAGATGGTTGTGTATCAAGGTGAACTTTTTTCCTCGGGAGAATCAAGTGCCAATGGTGGTAGCTGAGGCTGGAGAGCCTAATTGTTTTATAAATCCCATGAGTTTTGTACTTTCCATTGATGGGAAATAAAAACCACCCTGTTATATCTACTCCCATGACATTGTATCAGCTAAGTAATCTTCCATTCAGCAACTTGGGCTGTATTGTGATATCCAAAACCATCACAAAAATGTGCTGTTCTTTTAAAACTTTTAATTCTCATCATTAAATTCTTACTCCACCTTGCTCGAGACTTGTCTCATTATTTGTATATTATTGACTATTCTAGCTATTGAAGTGGCTTTCCTACATGGATGTGTATGTCAGCTTTTGCTTTGGCTTTCAATTTTGAATGGGCTAGTCATACGTCAAATAAGACTAATACTGCTTACTAAAGAGGTATATTTCTTCTCTAGGAGACAAATCACTAATACTTATGGTACTAAGTTGGAATATGAGATTCAGAATTTTCATATGGGTTGACGGGCTCACCATTAAAAGGTTTGTTTTTCAAAGAGGAAGAATATAAAAGTTATTTTTGTCATAGTTATTAAAGGTGTGCCTCAGGTGTACCTAAAGCCTATGTGCCACCAGGCCTAGCAAAAGTGTCTCACCAGTCCACACCTAGTCTCACCCTGCCTCTGGCACTTCCCTATAAATCATATTATTCTCAAAGTATTTCTTTCTTTATTTTCAAAAATTATAGATAATATGTTTGATATTTTAGAATTATAATATTTATTGTATTTGAGTGTATCAATTATTAAAATTTAATGCAATGGATAAATAAACATATCATAACTATCTTGAATTATTCCCCCAAAAATAAGTGGTATATCTCGAATACTCATATTTGATGAAAGTATAATAATTTGATATTTTTTGAGAGTTTTTATTAAAATATTTATAATTTGATTTTCAGTGACCATGTGAATAGTAATAATAAATTCTCTATGAATTTTTTGTTGGATAAAATAATAATTAATCTTAATATATATAATTTGTTTGTGAAAGACTATATTGAAAGTGATATATTAAGATGTTTTTTTATTATTTCCTATGAGAAAAAAAATTATGATGAATCTATTATTACTGCATATATATCTTCATGAGATAAATGAGTGAATATTTTTATAAAATCTCTCACGGATTTATTAATTGTGATTTTTTAAAGTTAGGTATTCTAGATATACAAGCTCTAGGTTGAAGGAGGATATGTGAGATATTTGTATATGTATAATATATTTATTTTTTTTGCCGTATTGAGTTGTGTATAGTTAAAATGTGCATTTATATTGTATCTAGATTAGAGTTTTAAATTATAATAATATTGTAATTGTATTTTTTTTTCTATTAAGAAATATTTTTAGTTATTTTTTATTATTCTATTTCTCTTTTCTCGTTTGCTAAATTTTATATAAGAAAGAAAAAAATTTATTTTTCTTTTTTTTTTTTTTTGACATTAATGTGTTTGGGTTTGGTAGAATTTGAAAAGAGACAAAAAAAAAAATAAGAGAAATATTTTTCATTCATTTCAAAAAACAAAAAAAAATATATTCGTTAATAGTTGGTTTTGTTTTTTTTTATTGTTTATTTTTTTTATTTTTATTGTTTTGAGAGTATGTGAATTGTGAGTTACTTTAGTTTACACACATATACATATATATATATATATATATATATATATAATTGATATTGTATTTTTGAAAAATTATTTTATAAATAATATTTTTTCTTGTTTTTTTTTTCTCTCATACATCTCTCTCCCAGGCTCTATCTCAAAAATATTGTGGTTGAAATCATAAATTAGCCACAATGCACAAGAGCAGTGTTTGATGATGTAAGTGGTGGTGTTGTTTTGTGCTTGCTATGGCTCACCATCTCGTGGTGGCAATGATAATATACATCGACATTTGATGCTGGTGATAATAGTGCTATTGGATTGTTGAGACGAAGACCTTACATACAATAAGTGTTTTCATGAAATTTTTATGTATTGTGGTTGTTGGACTAGTGATGGCATGGTTGGTGGTTCATAATCCATTTTTGGTGATTGACCGTGATTCCCATGATGAGTGGCATGACGACCCTATTACAAAACCACTATAGTAAGTGTGTTTGTATTTTAAAGCATTTGAAATTGTTTTTTTTAAATATTTCACATTAACCATGATAATTTTTGCAACTTTTTGTTCATTGTTGACATTAGGGTGCATGTTTTTTTTTGTAATTTTTTTGAAATAAATGAAGAAAAATAGTTGGAGTTAGTATGAGATCAATGGAAATATCCCGTTGGTAATTGAGGGTATATATGTGCTCACGGTTTATGTCATTGAAAAATTTAGTTTGAGACTTAAAGTTAAGTGGGTTATTTATTGGAAAGCACATGTCAGATTGAGATTGACAAGTAAATGATGATGCATAATTACTAGTGTGCTTATGACATTTGATTTATCTTAGCACGTTCATTGTGTTTGGCTCTTGTAACACTTATACTAGGGTTTAAAGACTTGAATGCCTTGAAATATTTTTTCAGAAATATTTTATTTATATAATAAAATTATTCAATTCCCAGCTTGTAGATTGATAAATTAAGACAAGATTTGTGACTTAGATATAGTTATGAGAAAAGATTGTTAGTGTGTTATTTCAGATCATATTATATCTTTTAAAGAGATTTGTTAATCATATTTGTAATATTTTTTATATACATGTGTTGGGAGAGCAACATGCTATTTTGCTGACATATTTTTGGTGAAAAGATATATAGAATAATACCTAGATCATGTGAAATTGGTATGATCAAGCATAACTCTATGGTATCTTTATCTCATACTAAGTAAAGGTATTGAATGTTGTGTTATAAGTTATGATGGACTTTTCAAGGTTTAGAGGCTATATAATATTACTTGACTTATTCATATTGATTCCTCTATGATTGTATCTACTAATTTTGTTATACTTATGTTTTTTCATGAGCAGTATGCTAAGATTCTTTTCTTTGGAGTTTGGGTACTACTGGCTTAGGCTGAGACATGTTTATGTCAATTGTATTTTTTGCTCATCACATCATTCTAAATTCTTTGGTTATAAATATGGGAGTTGATACCTTTATCGCAGGTAATTCAAAATTTTTTTACTTTTTTTAGAGTTTAAAAATATTGATATTATTGTGATTAATAACACAATTATATAGGTCAGAGATATTGTAATCTCAATATTAAATCTTTTCTTTTGACTATATTTTACATGTATTAGAATTTAATTATAAATTAATTTAAGTTAGTTGCTTTACTTAGTAATAAAATTATAATATTATTTTTTTTCTTCTTTCAGTATCTTTATGCATGATTTGGGCATCATACAAAAAATTTTTCTAAGGATCCAGCAAGGTTGATTGTATCATTTTTTTTTACATCTAAAGAAGTCTCTCTAAATGTTTGTTTATTTTTAATCAACTTGTCATAAATTTTTGACTGGGAAATTTAATATTAGATAAACTAAAGTTTATAGAGTTGAGTATAAGAAGAGTGTCATGTATTGATTGTGAGACATGTCAGTTAGGAAAGTATATTAAAGTTTTTTATCTGACATGTCAGAATGATACTAGTAAGAATTAATTTCATTTGATTCACTTAAATATATGGGGTTAAAATACTTGATATATATGGTTGCCAAGTTTTTAAAGAAATATTTTAAATCTTTTTTATTTTTATGAAATTTTTGAAAAAATAAAAATTTTATTTGATTGTTATATTAAATTATTAAGAAATAATAATATTTTAGAATTTATTTTTCATTAATTTTTTTGTTTATTTGAGAAGTATATGATGATTTATTAGATATTATGTGTTAGTATTCACTCATAAAATGATATAGCTGAGAGAACGAACTAGTATTTAGTTGAGATAATTTAAAATACTTCTATTGCATACTAGTGTGTCTAGATATTTTTGGGAATAAATGGTGTTAACTGCTAATTTCTTAATGAATTAGATGTTATTTTTTATTCTCTCATGCCTTATCTTATGTTTGATCGTATGCTTAAAAGAGAGAGACTTTTACTTTCAACTAGAGTTTACAAAGGCATTATCTTGATGTGTGCATCATGGCAAGACATGGAAAAAATGCCTTGAGGCATTTGAAAAAAAACATTATCAAGGCTTGATGCAACTCATTCCAAGAATGAGCGGATGTAGCTTGTTGCAGAATGAGCCTGGACACCTCTTCCATGAACGAGCAAATGTAGCTCGTTCAAAGAACGAGCTTGAGTAGCTCTTTCAAAGAATGAGCTTAGGCAACTCATTTTTTTTTAATTATCTTGTAAAATGAGTATGTTAATTATATTAGGTACTTCATTCAAAAAAAAAATTTATATATTTTTTAATACCTCTAAAAAATTTTAGTTTTTTTTAAAATTCAAACCAATTAAATTATAATTTTTTTTTAAATTTCTTTCAATTATATATTATTATAATTATTTTGTCATCAATTTTATAATAATTGAATCTATTTTCTATTTTATGATTTAGTTATAATTTTTTATTATAATAGTGAATTAATATATTTTAAAAATAATTTTAATAAATTATTTTTATATTTTTATTAATGCTATTTTATTATATTTTATTTTTTTATATATTTTAAAATATTAATTAATTATATAATATAAAACTCAAAAAGATTACTTTCAATGCCTCAAGGCTTATGCATCGCCTGACGAACACAAAACACATCGCCTAATATTTTTGTATTTTAAAAATTAGATTTTAACTCAAAATTTTTGGTTATATTTGTTTTGTTTAATATTTTTCTTTTAATAAGGAGATTGTTGCGTGTGTCATCAAATATGTATTTTTTAGGTACTTAAGTATTCATAAGGAATATATGTGTTATTCATCAAAGACCAAAAAAATAATTATGAAAACTAATATACTTTCTTTGAGAATAAGTTATTTATTAAGTATTCATAAGGATTCGATTAAAGAGAATCCGCATTCAAATATTATCGTGAGACTTGTTCATATATTTAGTTGTTATCCTCATGTAGAGGTAACCATTGTGCTGCTACGTGTCTTGCAGTTGCACTTGGTACTGCCAGCATGATTGAATTAGAGGATAGTTGTGATACATCTTGTAGGATGTTAAAGGTGTAAAATGAGCCAAGTAGCTCATGCCTGATCCATGACATGGCCTTGTGAAAACTAGCTTGGAATGGCCTAATATAGTTAGAATCATGCTTGAAACTTGTGTGAGCCAACTTGTGACACTCATTTGGTCTTCCCAGGTGTTTGGTTGCGTGCCACAAAACATGTGGCCCGACATGGCCTAACATGTGATTCGTGTGAGCTAGTTCTAGTTCAGATGACCAAACCAGGCTAGCTTGGACCTACCTCAGGCTAATTTGGACCTGACCAATACTCACCAAAACTTGATCCAATCGATGTTCATCTTGTTCGTGTTGGGCAGGCACCACTTGACTCTACCAGGCATGACCCAAGCAGCCTAAGGCCCAACAAGGCCTGCTAGGTTGCCCTTTTTTAAAAGTATGTTGACACAAAACAACTCAATTTCAAAATTTGTCTAGCATGGCTAGACATGAAGGCTGCCTTTAGTTGTTGTGTTATGGAGAGGAGCATATTGTGAGTGTCCCATTTGACATGAAATGTGAGTCTTCCTTAGGTTAGAGATGAAAGTTAAAAGATTTGATGATTCTAACATAAAGATATATAATAAATTTTGACTTACATTCTTTTTCTCATACACTATCTCATTAATTAAATTAATTAAATTAATTCATAGAATAATTTGGATGTTTTGATTGTACTACAAAAGGAATCAAGAACATGATCTAATTAGCACTCATTCTTTTGAGTATTTTTTTAATAAATTTAGATATTATATATTGTACTTTTATGTCTTCTCTCAATAGGCGTAAGATAATGGATATTTTTTTGAGGCACATTATTTAAGATGACGATAAATTATGTGTAATGAACTAAGTACAATCACATTCAATTATATTTGGATTCTCATTTTGAAATATATTGGTAAAACAATAGTGAGATGTATATGAGTATAAATGGTGAAGATGAGACTCAAAAGAAAAATTGATGGACACAAAGTCAAGTTGGTAGTGATAGTAATTTCACATAAATATGGCATGTTGACAGTGTTGAATACTAGGAAATTTTTTCTTTTGTAGCAAAAATGATCATAACTAAATTGCTATTTTTTATCGTTGTATTAGTTAGATGTATATAATATATTTTTTCATTGTGATCTCAATGAAGAAATATTTATGTAATAGCCATCATAATTTACTATTTTTGGGAGTTAAAATATAATGAGTATATTTGCAAAAGATTCTTTAAAGTATGAAATAATCTTTAAAGGTATGATTTAATAAATTTTTTCAAGCTCTTATCATATTTGGTCTTATGAGATTTGTGTTAGATTATTTTATTTTTTTCAACATAAATTAATAGATTTATATGTGATGTTAGTAGTATACATCGATACTATTTTAATTATAGGAGATGATCAAGTAAATATATCCCAACTCAAATTATTTCTATAAATTAAATTTTAAATAATGACATTGGGACGTCTGAAGTATTTCTTGAGTTTTGAGGTCGGATACTTATGATGTATGATATTTCTTTTATAGAGGTGATATTCCTTCAATATTTTCTGTGACTTTAATATATCATGATATATATTTATTGACTTACTACATGATCTAAATATAGATTTGTTTATAAAGATTAATTCACTATATAATTCTACTGGATACATGAGATTGAGAATCATGAGAAAATTAAATTATTTGATAATGATTAGGTCTGATATCATATATGTTATAAGTATAATTTGTCATTTTCTAGGTTCTCTAAGTTGTATTGATATAGATGTAGTTTTTAAGATTTTTAGGTATATGTAGATGACTCCTAAATGTGAGATTATGCTTAGAGACCAAGTCATCATAAACATAGTTGAGTTGAGAACTAGAGATATACTTAGATCTTAGTTAGATTTTAAGTTAATCTTGTATCTTTAAAAAATAAGAGATAAATAATTATTTTGAGGTTCAGTACAAAGAGATAGTTTATAATTATAATGTTGGCTCAAATGACCATAGACAAAGTTTGTAATTATGATGTTGGCTCAAATAATTATTGTGAGCTTTGGTAGATTAATTATTTTTTGTAGAAGTTTTACTTACTATTTTAGAGACTAATGATATTTTATTGTGATAACCAGATAATTTAGTATATTATTGCTAATTCTATATTTTATGAATGAGCACATAATATTGAGATTGATTATCATATTATATGAAAGAAAATTAAGAATGATTCAATCGTTACAATTTATGTATCTACTAATGAGCAGATTATTGACATCTTCTCAAATGCATTGATAAGATTATAAGTTATTTTTCATCTTTCAAATTGAATATTTGCGACACGAACGTACTAGCTTACAATGAGGTATTGATGTTTGATTTTATTTTTTTATTATTTAGTTTTTTTATTTTTATTGTTTGGGATCATCTGACATCTCCACTCTCCCGCATCTCTCCCACTTCCTCAAAATACTATGGAGAAAATTCTAAACTGATCACAATAATACTATTTTTGGGGTATGCCACATGCTTGATGCTCTCATACTAAGAAAAAAAAGGAAAAACAAGAAAAAATACATCCAAACAAAACTAAACCTCATTATCTAATTCAGGATTGTGCATATATATTACAAATACTAAAAATTGGAGAAAAAGAAAAATTTTGTTATTCTCTAAGCAACTTTGTGAGTGTGTTTACAATCTGCTCACTAGTAGATATGGAAATAATAGCTATAAAAGTATCATGGATTTTCTTTGATGTGAAATAACAATTAATTTTAATATATTTGTTTGCTCGTGAAATACTTTATGAACAAGGTGATTAGCTGCTTGGCTATCATAGTAAAATATAATTGGCTTATGGACTTATAAGCTTAATTTCTCTAAGAATCATAAGTAACTCATAAGTAATTGATGCTATAACCCTGTACTCTATCTTTGTATTCGGTCTGAAAATAATAGTCTGTTATTTACTTTTCTAGAAAATAATTATGTCCAAGAAAAATATAAAATTTGGTAGTAGATCTCCTCTTTGTGGTTTTGGGAACCTAGTTAAAATATGATTAAGCATCTATTCAGATATGCCCATGATTTCTAAATAAAATTTAATGTCCTAAAATTCTCTTCATATATATTAGAATTTTAATAACTAAGTCAATATGAACATGTTTGACGTATCTAAGAAATAATTAACTATGCTAAATATATAAGTAGTATCTGGTTTGATTAATATTAAATTGTTAAGGTTATTTATGATTTTACCCTAATTTGAAGAATAAACTAAAATGTTAGTATTTATATTTTGTCTACGTATGAAATACTTGTTTAATAGTAAAATACTGAGCTGTTTAGTTAGCATAGAAAAATATAATCGACCTATTGACTTATAAACCCAGCTTCTCTAAGAAGTGACTGATTTACACCAGTCCATAAGTAATTGATGCTATAATCATGTTTTCTATCTTTACATTCGATTTGAAAATAATAATATGTCACTTACTCATTCTCTTCTAGGAAGCAATTGCCACCAAAAAAAAAAAAAATTAAACTCGACTGCTGATCTCCTATATGTGATTGTGGGAGTCTAGTTAAAAATATGATTAAATATCTATTTGATTATGCTCATAATAAATTTTAACGTCTTAAAACCCTCTTCATTTATATGAGAATTCCAAGAATTATATCAATATGAATATGTCAAACAAATCTAAGAAATGATTAATTATGCTAATGGTATATGTAATATTTAGTTTGATCAATGTAAAATATGTAAGGTTCCTATGATTCTATTATATCTAGATTAATCAACTAAAATATTAGTATATATGGACAAGTCTATTTTTGGATTAAGTTGTGAGTCGACTGGTGCACATTGTATTATGTCAAATCAGATAAAATATTTAAAATATATTTATTCTCTAAAAAAAATCATGCTTCATGAACATGCAACCTCAATATGAATAAAATGCTTTTAAAATATTTTAAATTATTTGTCTAAGACTCAATTTACAAAAATATTTTCAATTGATATATCTAATAAATTATCTCTTATAATAAGAATATCACTCAAATATATTATTAATATCACATGCTATTCTAATGTCCCATATTAATAGAAATAAGAATAATTTGATGCAAAAATTTTATGGCCTAACATTCTAAGTGTCAAAGGGAATCAATTGAATGATGCCATAGGAGATTGTCTAAAGTGATAAAGATTTTTCTCAATATATACATCATACTTATGCTCCATGAAATAGTAAACATAGTGATTGCTCCATAAATATCTTTTTCTCAATTATTATTGAGAAATATATTTCATGTTTGGCTGTTGTACAATTCATCTGCGAGAAATATTAATAAAAAAGAAATAATTCTATAGGCATTGTAGTCATCTTGGCCTTAAGAAAAAAATATTATAATAATATGTAGCATAAGTTAGTGCAAATTCTTTGGTTTACAATTTGGTCTTAAGCTGATTAATCTTTTTTTTTTTTAGGTTTAATCTTTACCGCACGCACCTACTTACATCCTACTATGAATTTATATCATGTATGATTGAAAATAATTGTACTTAGTTCATCAAATATAGTCTATCACATTCTTAGATGACAAAGTGATTTGGAAATAATTTTATAAATTCTAAAACTATCAGGAGAAAATAAAAATTGATAATATGTAATATTAAAATATGAGTAATAAAATATTCGTAATAACGAGTGTTTAATTGAATAAATCCCTATTTTTTTAGTAGAACAATCAAATAATGTAGCATGTGATTTGATTGGTAAAAGTTGTAAACATATCCATCTAATATTTCGTATGCATCTTTCGGTTGAGTTCATTGAGTATTCCAACTTTTATTTCTTTATTTTGGGGAAACTAATACCTTGTGTCATGTTGGATATTCATATTAGACTCTTGCTTTTGACCAACACCACAATGGGATACTCATTTGTTTGATGGGGTGCTAGAAAATGGCCCATGTTTCTCCTCAAAATCAATTGTGATGGCAATATCTTATGCCGGAGCATGTTTAGTTGTCATTCTATGAGGGGTGACAAATGAACAAGGAGGTGATCATACCACTAATCACTATGGTGTTCAAAGATGTGTTCATAAAAAGGACACGTCCTTAAAGAATGTTACATTCATACTTATAATGATCCTCTTGCCCCTGGTGAGTTGCACTTGTATACTCTTATAGTACTAGAGTACACAAATAATTATTTTTTTCTGTGCTAGGAGAGAGATTTTGAATAAAATAAATATATCTAAAGGTCATATGTAAATGGTGAAAAAGTCTTTATCATGAATACATAAGTTAATATGTGATACAAATTGAAAGGATAAAAGATGATATTTAGTTGATCAAAAACTTAGTAGCTAATATCATTTTTCTCTAAATATGTTTAGAATTGTTTTTAGTATTAGAAATGTTTTAGTTATTTCGCCTAAATATTTATTTTTCCTTTTAATTATCTCATTATACATATATATTTTAATATTTATTATTTGCTGAATCATCTTATGTTATTCAATAAAATAAGAAAATTTATGTAATATATATTTCTATGTATACTCTTTTTTAGAATTTTAATTAAACAACCAAATTATCATTTGATAAAATTCATGAAAATGAATATAAATTAGAAATATAATTTTAAAAATAGATAATCATGTATATATTATATAATCATTAATAAAAGTATCAGAAAAAGTCAATATGTCATGTGTGGCCTTTATACAAGATTTTTAAATATCTTAATGAATTATATATAATGGGTTGTTGACAGTATTGTTTAGAAATGTCAGCACCACTATTTATAGATGCCAAATGTCGACACCACTGTTTAAAAATGCCAAATATCAATGCTTGTTGTTGATAGCACAAGATCACAATGCACCACCATGCACATTATCTCGTGCCACCCAACTTTGGATCATGTGAGTCTCTGATACTATGCTAGGGTTTGATAGAATTTGGGGAGAGAGTGAGAGAGGAAAGAGACATGAGAGAAAGAGAGAAATATGTTTCGTTCATTTAAAATATAAAAAATAACACAAATATATTAAAACTGAAGCAATCCACATTGTCTGGTGCTCCATACATAGAGAAAAAAAGAAAAATAAGAAAAATTATAACATAAACAAAATTAAAGTGCAATGTTATATATAATTTGAGTTTGTAATTATAATAAATACCACAATTAATTTTTTTTATTAAAAAAAATTGAGTTTTTTTTTCTTTGTTATTGTTTTTGTTATTTGCTCAATATATATGAATGAAATTAATTTATTTTTCATTCTTCATGACATTAATATGCAATAATTTAAAAATTTGTCCATGTTGAGATTTATAATTTTTTTATTATTCATCATCTTTTTTTTTACTATGATGAGAGCATTCAACATGTAGATTACCTCAACCTTAGCTATTTATATACATAATTTTGTTTGTATAATGAAATAGAAGGATAATATAGCGAGAGATATATAAAAATATGGGAGAGATTTCTTATTCCTTAAGTATATGCTGATTCATACAAAAGCTTCTTATTTATGAGGTATAATACATGAATACATTAATGTGTATATAAATATGTTAATGAATATATTTATCAATACACAAATAAAGCTACTAATTAATACATATTATTTCATGCCAATTAATACACATTTATCTATGAATAATAAGAGTCACAAGAATATTAATAGTCAAAATATTAATGAAGAGTTTATAAACATTCAAAATATTGTTCATATTACTCTCCATTGAATGTCCATGATATTGCCTCATTAAACCTTATCAGAAAACTCAGTGGGACAAAATCATGTTGAAGAAAAAAGAGTATAGTATAAAACATCATTTTAAATCTCTGAATCTACGTATTTCAATGATATGAACTAGATTTTCAAATATTATAGTAGGTAAAATCTTGGTGAATAAATCTACTAGATTATTAGTTAAATAAATTAATTGAATATTAATATCATCATTCTTTTGTAAATTATGAGTGAAAATGAATTTTAGTGATATATGTTTTGTTCTATCCCCTTTAATATATTCATTTTTTTAATTGAACAATGCATGTAGCATTATCTTCATACATGGTCATCGGGACCTCCTTGCTAAAAGACAAACCACATGAACTTCGAATATGATGTATTATAGCTATTAACTAAAAATTTTTTTGACTTGTTTTATAAATTGTTAAGATCTTTGCATGATTAAAAGATGTGATGGTAATTGATTGTTTCATAGAATGCCATAAAATGACTGTATCACTTCATGTGAACAAAAAACTCGTTTGTGATCGAGTATTATGAGGATTAGACATATATCCCGCATCTGTATAACCATTTAATTTTGATTTAGGTACATTGGAATTAATATATGCCCATATCCATCATACCTCGAAGATACCTTATTATATGTTTTAACTCTATTCTAATATCTTTTTGTTGGACAAGAACTATATCTTGCTAAAAATTTACAGAAAATAATATATTAGGTCATGTATGTCTTGCAAAATACATTAGTGCTCCAATAATACTAATATATGATATTTCAGGATTAAGATGCTCTTCATCATCCATCGAGGTCGGAAAGGATCTTTATTCACATTTAATGACCTTACAATCATTGGAGTGCTCAATAGATGGGCATTATTCATATAGAATCGTTTCAAGATCTTTGATATTTAAGCTGATTGATGATCAAAAATTTCATTCTCTAAGTGTTCAATATGCAAATGAAGGTAAAGTTTTGTTTTTTGAGATTTTTTATCTCAAATTTTTTCTTTTAGTTGTCTTCTGTTTCTGAAAGCTCATTTGTAGTTCTAATAATATTCAGGTCATCAACATAAACTATAATTATAATGAACTTCAGATTTGGATACCTTAATAAATACACATGCAAAGGGGATCATTCTCATATCATTTTCACTATAAATATTCACTAGATGATTATACCACACGTGTCTAGATTGTTTCAACTCATATAAAGATATACATAATTTTATCGAGTAAAGTTCTTGAGGACCTGAATTATTAATTGCAGACAATTTTAATCTTTTTGGGATTTTCATGTAAATGTCACTATCAAGTAGTCAATATAAATAAGTCGTAACTACATCCATTAAACATATACCAAGTTTTTTATGTATTGCCAGGCTAATTAAAGATCAAAAAATAGTTGCATCAATTACATGGGAATACGTCTCTTCATAATCAATGACAGGTTTTTGAGAGAATTTTTGTGCAACTAATCGTATCTTATATTTGACAACTTTATTTGTCGCATTTTATTTTTGTACAAATACTTATTTATATCCTACAGGTTTGACACCATCTGGTGTATGTATAATAGGACTAAAAATTTTATATTTTGAAAGAGAATTTAATTCTGCTTCAATTGTATTTTTTCATTTTGGCCAATTATTTCACTGTCTACATTCTCTGACAAATTTTGACATGTCTTTATTGTCATTAAAAATGTTGAGTGTCACATTATAGGCAAATATTTCATCAATGTTGATTTTATTCTGATTCAATGTTTGTCTAGTTGTGATATAGTTTATTGAGATCTTTTGATTATCACAAGTTTTAGGTACCTGAATTTCTTCTAGAATTATAACTGGGGACTCTTCTAGAGCTATCAATTCCTCAACTTGATCTTTTGATCATTTTCTTTTCTGAGGATTTTTATCTTTGGAATCTACTGGTCGATCATGTTTCACCGATGCTTTATGTTCATTAGCAACAGATTATCCTACATGGACATCAATTCTAACTGGAACATTAATAGTTAATATGTAAGATGTAGTTATTTTCTTCGAATTAGTAAATATATTTGACAATTAATTTGCTATAATTTTGTAAATGAATAATCTTTTGAACTTTCAGTTCATATTTTTTTGTGCGGTTAAGATGAGACAACGACAATTAATTCCAACTAATAACTTTTTTTAATTATTTATTTTTTTCTTAAAAATTGGAAAATTTGATTCATCAAAATCATAATCAGCAAAACGTGCCGTAAATAAATCTCCAATTGATGACTTTAAATATTTGATTATCGATTAAGATTCATATCCAACATGTATTCCTAATCTTATTTGGGGACTTATCTTAGTGCGTTGTGGTGGAGTAATCGGAACATATACCGTATACCCAAAAATTCTTAGATGTGAAATATTTGGTTCTCGATCAAAAATTAATTGTAAAGATGAGAACTTATGATACTCTAGTGATCTAATATGAATTAAGGCTGCTGCAAGTAAAATAGCATGGATCCAAGTAGAAGTTGGAAGCATCGTCCTTATTAGTAATGACCTTGCAATCAATTGAAGATGTTTAATAAATGATTCTGCAAGACTGTTTTGTATATGAACATATGTTTCAGAATGTTTAACAGTTATTTAATAGACATACAATAATTATTAAAAGATTAGGAAGTAAATTCTTCACTATTGTTAATTTGAACTGACTTAATCAGATAATTTGGAAAATGAGCTTGTAACCAAATTATTTGAACAAACAATCTTGCAAATGTTTGGTTACACGTTAATAACAAACAAACATGTGGCTATCTTGTTGATGTATTAATCAAAATCATAAAATATCAAAATGGTCCACATTATGGATGAATAGGTTCACATATATCATTTTGTATACGTTATAAAAATATAAGGGGTTCTATTCTTATTTTTGTTGATAATGACTTTATAATTTACTTCCCTCAAGAGCAAGTAGCACATGAAAATTTATTAGACAGAAAAATCTTTTGATTTTTTCAGTGAATGCCACTTGAATTTTTAATGATCCCCGCATCATTATAAACTCAGGATGTCCCAATCAGTCATGCCAAACAATACATTTTTTTTTCATCAGTAAACTTCTGGTTTATTATGTCATGTGTCTCAATTATGTTTATGTTTGTGTAGTACAAACCAGAGGAAAAAGTAGATAATTTTTTCCATATATTTTTCTTATTTGTGACAATGTTAGTAATATATAAATACGCAGTATTGTCTTCATTCGTAGTTTCAATATAATATATATTTCGTCAAATATTTTTAAAATATAATAAATTTTAGAGATTTTGTAGAATATAATGCATCATCAATATGATTTTTTTGTTCCTCTAGGTAACAATATATTAGTTCTTCCGGAGTTCTCAATCAATTTTGTACTACTCGATATTGTATTCATATTTGATTCTTGCATTATTAAAAAGGAAAAAAAATTGTTATCCTAAAGTATAGTATGCGTTGATACACTATCTGCGAGACACTTATCATTGACACCAATTGAGGATCTCTTCAGATGAGTTTCCATATTCTTTATAAGAAACAAGATATATAATAAGAAAATCATAAAATAACACATAACAAAAATAACTTTTATTATTCAGTAATACGATAACTTTCATAATAGTAGATCCAAATACATAAATATAAACATCAAATATTTTATTTTTGGAGATTTTCATCACTAAACAAGTGTTCAATATTCGTTTCAGGCTGAATAAAGAAATCAGCAATATCCAAATGAGTCACATCATAAAGGTCGTAATCAACACTCTTATCCTTATAAATAAAATTTATTTCTATCACTTTTTTATCTTTTTTTTTCCAGTAATTCTCGGTAGAGATTAACTAAATATTTTGGTATATTATAGGTATGTGACTAATAGTATTTCATGTCGGAACGATAATATAAATTTGTCACCATTTTGCTATTGTCATCATTTTTGTTATCCTTTTTAATATTCTTCTCCTTTTGATATTCTAACATATTCTTGGGTTGTCGATCGTAATTGTAACTATTGCAATCACATCATTGTCCATGATCCCAACTATGATCACGACCATGACCACAACTATGATTGTGGCCTCGACTTTGTCCATTGTAAGGGTGATATGTTGCCATATTCACTTTAGGGAATGGAGCCGAACCAATTAAATAGGCCTCATGATTTTTTATTAAAAGTTCATTATTTTGTTCGGTCACAAAAAGATATAAAATTAATTCAGAATATTTCCTAAAATCTTTTTCATGATATCGATGTTGCAGAAGCACATTGGATGCATGCGAAATAGAGAATATTTTCTCTAACATATTCTTATTGCTAATTTTTTCTCCACATAATTATAATTGTGAGGAATTACCATTTTCTAAATATTGCTAAATATTTAAAATTTTGCATATTTAAAATAGAGAGGAATTACTATAATTGCTAAATATGGAAAATAGAGGAATTACTATAATTTTTATGCTAAATATTGTTGAGTTATACTCACTCATATATTTAAAATTTTGCAGTCTCAAATACATCTAGTCATAGTGAGGTTTTGAGAGGAATTATCATTTTTTTAATGTTCATACATTTCCTTCAAACTATTCCATAGAACAAGTGGATCTTTTATGGTTAGGTATACAGTTTTCAATCCTTCATGAAAGTGACGACGAAGAAAAATCATTACCTTGGCTTTTTCTTTAATGAATATTATATTCTTTTCTTTAATTGTATCTCCAAGATCATTTGCATCTAGATGGATTTCAGTATCTAGTATTCATGACAATAAATTTTTTCCCGAGCTATCAAGAGCAACAAATTTTAATATCGCAAGGTTCGACATAATGATACTCCAATATATCTTCGTGTTGATAACATTTTATTAAATAGAAGGACAAAAAAGCGAGATATATAGAAAAAAATATGAGAGAGACTTCTTATTCCTTCAAGTATATGCTGACTCATACAAATGCTTCCTAT
This sequence comes from Sapria himalayana, assembly GCA_029783825.1. Lineage (NCBI taxonomy): Eukaryota > Viridiplantae > Streptophyta > Magnoliopsida > Malpighiales > Rafflesiaceae > Sapria > Sapria himalayana. Next base: position 2,186,659 of record JAREIK010000385.1, read on the forward strand.
TTATATGGTTTAATATATGAATAAATTAATGTGTATATAAATAGGTCGTTGAATATATACATCAATACATAGATAAATGTACCAATTAATACAATAATCTATGAATAATAAGAGTCGTAGGAATATTAATTGTCAAGAGATTAATGAAGAATTTATGAATATTCATAATATTGTTTATAATAATTTGTATATTTTTTGACATAATGAATGAATGAATATTTTTATCCTAAACATGTTATAAGAGGGTTTTGGAAGAGAGTCGATCCAACGAGGCTCTAAAGGCTGTAAGGAGCAGGAGGAAAAGACCTATTTTCAATTTGACAGCTTGGGTTTGGCTAGGCATGCTCGATATGACCGAGGAGGCATCACTAGTTTATGATCAAGATGTGATTAATTGAAAGGATCTCTAGATGTGCTCATCAATTTCATTAAACTTCCAGTGAAGAACATTGGGTGTGAACATGATGCCGAAAAGGATTCCATCAACAATCTCTATGCCTATTTGCATGACCTTGCCATTGCAAGTGTGATAGTCACCTTATTTTTATGGTGTGTAGTGCTATAGTGATTGTGCAATCTTCATGGTTCAGGTTGTGAGGTTCCAAAAAAAGAGAAAATAATGCAAGTTGTTATACAAATAGCGCAACGAGTGTAAAGGCACTAGGCCGCTATTGATGTCACTTGATTGTGTAGTATGTCTGTGTAGTGTAGTGTGGCATTGGAAAAATGATGATTTGGGCATCTATCACCAATCCCTAATTTAGGAGAGTCAAGAAGCATATTTCTAGAAGGAAGAAGTCATCGGTGACTTGTTTTCATCTGTGGGAGATCCAGACACACTTAGAAGACGAGTCATGCTTTGTATCTTGAGTTGTAGAGAATATTTTGGGGTTTAAATGCTGCAAAACAAATTGTATGTTCTTTGTATCTTGTTATATTTACTCATGAGGAGTATTAGATTTCTTTTTTTGGGGCCTTGGTTACCAGCTCTAGAGAAGTTATCCTATAGATATTTTTACTATTCTTTCTTCTCTTTGATTGATTTTGGATTCTTAGGGCATAGTCTCTTTAATTATCTTTCTTTACCCTCAAAAGTTCTTCTAGATGTTTGCTTTTTTAACTGGCAATTTTATTAATAATAAAAAAAATCCATGAATCAGGTAACAAAATTGCTAAAATCTATTAAGAAAAAAAAAAAAAAAAGGCCTAGCCCAAGTGGAATTATATGCATGAGAATACACATAAATCCCAATAAAAAAATATAAATGTTTATATATAGGTTTTCATTAGCCAAACTGAATATAATTATAATTGTTTAATAATCTTTGAGAACTCTTGTTTTTGTCCTAAAACATCATTTGCACTTCGTTTCATTTTCAACATTCTAAAAATAATTAAAAAACATAAGTTAGAATGATATTGAATGTGTGAAGAAGTGCATTATAGATTTTTTAGGTAGTTGCCTAATAATTTAATAAATTAAAACTATCCAAAATTGATTAACAATTTCCATGTTCTATTTTTATGTCTACTTTTATGTTCTATTTTAATGTCTATTGATTAAAACTCAACACATCATAAGTTTGTAAGTAAAATTTCATTAAGAGAGTAATTATTTTTTTAGTTGAGCAAAATAAGCATTTCAAAGCTAGTGAAAAAACTCTTTTGTTTTAGCATATTGCTCGTGAGGATAAAAAAATTTAGCTATCTCAAAGAATAAAATGAGATTTTTTGGGGCTTCCTAGAATGCCAAATTCCATGTTACGATTTTATTATTTACTTATCATTAACTTACTTGTTATGTATTCTCAGCTTAAACATTTATTATTAAATAAGCTAAAAATTATGGTAACCAAGCATGAGGGGGTGACTTTTATTGATTATGAAATATATCAGTTAGAGAAACATACTATAACTTCCAATTCAACACATGATGAGAGTAAATTAGTTTTGTTTGGAGTTTAATTAGTGGCAATAAGTTTCACACATATTTGTGTTGTTGATTGCCAAAATGTTTTTATGCTAACGGTCAAAATAGCATTTGCCGAGCATCTCATTGTCTTTAGTTGTTTCATACAAAGATTGTTTGTCGAATGTGAATAATATTTTTTTTATGGTAATCTTGATGAGAAGATATGTATAAAATACACACTTAATTTTTGAGCTCATACAACTACATTCATTCAACCATAATCTGTAACCATCAATAGAGAGGGAGAGAACCAGAAGGAGAAAGAAGAGAGAGAAAAAAATTGTTTTCTCTTTAATTCAACAAAAGCTAGAAATAGTATGCGATGGTGCAAATACTAATACAATATATCTCATAAGAATATAGAAGTTAAATGTGTTTGATCAAAAATAGTATTGGAATGGTTGATCACCCGAGAAGTACTTGTGTTGCGAAGATAACTGTCTTCATCCAAGACTTGTAAGTTTTGAGTCTGAGATTCATCAGACATAATTTTTTTGATTTCTGGGAATAAAATCGTCGAGAGATTAATCTCTCTCAGATCTCATGCTAAAGTGAGAGCCTTGTGGCTTGTGCACCATGTACACAAGCTAAACCTTAACAATTTTTTAAGTCGATGTGTATATAGCAAAAATATGTAGCTTGGAAGAGAAAAAGGCACTTATGTTGTGTCTTTCGTGCGTTCTCAGATCTCATGCTTAAAGGTTAAGCTAAACCTTAACAATCCTTGTGCACTGGGTATGCAATCCCTCTTAGATCTCATGCTTAGAGGTTAAGCTAAACCTTAACCTCTAAGCATGTTGTTGAAGACATAGGTAATATCTATTAAATCATCTCTAATCTTTTCCTAAATGAAATAATAATTAATTTTTATATATTTTGCGTGCTTAGGAAACAAGGATGTATGTATTATTTTCAAGAAAAGTATTAAACCCTGTAGTATATATTCTCTCTATAATTGCTAATATCCAATTAGAATTAGAATATGCTTTTGATTGGCTATTCTCTTGATCTCTGAATAAAATTCTATGTACAAGCACATTTTGCATATATATGAGAATCCTGAGAATTATATTCATACGTGTACATTTGAGAGAATCTAAAAAATAAATAATTATACTAACAGTTTAAGTAAATATGGTCTAGTCACTATTATTTAAATTTAACTTTTATGTCATTTCCTTGTATTTGGAGGATTGACAAATCTATAAATAGATTAAATATGAGATTAATTGGTGCTCATCAAATCATATCACGATGAAATAAGATATATAATGTTTATTTTTTATTAGAAAGAAAAATTACATCTCTTCAGCATGTAATCTTAATACACATCAAAATTTTATCCGAAACTTAATTTATAAAAAATATCATTTGAGATATATTCAATTGAATCTCTCATAATTAGAATATTATTTATTTATTTATTTATTTATGTGTGTGTGTGTATATATATATATATATATGAAAACCATGGGCTTTAGGGCCCACTTATGTGGACTCCTACATCCCCATGGACCCTTGGAGAACTGAGTAGGTAAAAAATACCCTTAGTACTCCTCACTAGTAAGACTTAAACTTGTTATCTCCTGAACATTACTAAGAGCCCCAATCAGCTAAGCTCCCTATGAGAGGGGTTTATTTATGTATATTATTAATATTACATATCACGTGTGATTGCATAAATAGGATTATTGATCATATGAGGAATATTTGTATTGCATGTTTGTATTAAAGGTTATGCCTTGGTATGACTGTAAGTACCTTTGTCCAATGGTGATAGATGATCTTGTGTTCGAGACCTATTAAATATAGTCTTTCTGATAGTGAATCCTATAGCCTGCTATATAACCTCTAAACCATGAAATATTCTCTATAATTTGATGTAATATTCAACAACTTTTCATGAGTGTGTTCTAACCTTCTATTAAAAAAATAGTCACTATTACTTTTTTACCTCCTGAAGTACTACTAGTTCCCTCATTATCATTGTTTGAAGATTATACTGTTATAATCTGATTTATCATCTTAATTTCATTCAATTTTGGCATAATTATAGATGCTCGAATCATCTTTCAATAATTTTTTTTTTTCAAAAAATTATAGCCATCCTCTCATTAAATATCAAAATATGCAAATAGTATATCACTCTACCAACTAATACAAATACATAATACTATGAATTTGATCACATAAATTTTTTAATACAGTCTAGTTTGACAACGTATGTATTATCTTATCAATTCTTTCACATAATTATATTCAGGTCATATAATGAGACAACGTATGTATGCACCACCACATACTTAACCTTAAATGCTCTATTATCATGTTGGTTCAAGAATCTAGAGTTTGATCGAGGGATGAGGGAGAAGGGAGAGAAAATATAGAAAGAAAAAAATATACTATTTTTTTATAAAATTTCAAATATTGAGATTGAAACATATATGTAATATAGTTAGATCAACTCATAAATCAAGTATTTATGTCTAATGCACACAATAAAATAGAAAATAAATAAAATAACTGATAAAACAAGTCAATTAATAATATTTTTAGTACCATCATGAATTGAGAAAAATTTTTCAAGAAATAATCTATTAGTATATGTTATTTATAGATTACATATTGCTGATTGATGATATTATAAAATGATTATGTATATAATTAGAAATTTGAAAGATTATATTTAATTCCAAGTGATTTAAAATTGAGAGAAATATGTTTCAGGTAGGTAATTTGAAAATAAATAAAAACAAGATGTTAAGAATTAATATTATATTACTCAGTATATCTGAAAAAAAATTATTATGATTAAGAAGCTAAAGTGATAAATACTATCTTAATTTACCCATAGGTACTACTTTAATGTACTGTGGGTATTATCTTAAGAGATGAATTAAAGTAGTATTTACAGTACATTAAGGTAGTAAGGTAGTACTTATAGTACACCAAGGTAGTATTCATTATTTTTGTTCCTTTATTATTTTATTATCTTTATTTTTATTTATTTTCAAAGTAATTATCTAATTAATACTTTTCCCTAATATTAGTCATAGCAAGATGGAGTACTTGAAATATGAGTTTAAACATGTTAAGAATAATTATGATGTGGTAATCAAAATAGGAAAGAATAAATATTAAATATAAATCATTTTAATTATTTAAACAATCTTTATATTAAGTAAAAACATAGAGGTTAGAGATGATATATATTATAGGATTAAGATAGTATAAACTAAATCAAGAGCTACATCAAAGATTCTTCATAATAAAGGAGTACCAAATAGATTAAAGAAAAATATTTATAGAATAGTAATAAGATGAATTATATTATATGAAAGTAAATATTGAGTGATCAATAAATAATATAATCAAAGGATGAAGATAACAAAAATGTAAATGGTAAGATAAATATATGGTAAAATTAATAATGATAGCATTATCAATAAAATTATTTAAAAAAAAAAGATTAAAAATAACTACAATATATAATATGATATGATTGAGTCATTTAAGATAATATGGTTTATAGTCAATTTTGAGATAATAATCTCTTTTGATAAAAAAATTAATGGCAAGACTAGTTGAGATATTAATCTCTCTTAAACTTCATACTAAAGCAAGAAACATTCTCATGTTTAGTTTTAATTAATTTTTACTTAGTCATAGAAGTGTATTTGTTAAAGAAATTGAGTTTGTAAGAGTAATGGATCACGTTTATCATAGTCAATTTTGAAAAGTCTTAAAATCATACACTCCTATTAGTTAGTTCAAATGGAAGGGGTTGGTTTGGGACATTGATGTAATGAGTTTAGATTTATCTTATCCCAACTTATCTAATATTGAGGCCATATATTTTTTATTAAAAAAAATAAAAAATAAAGAAAAATTTTTTATATTATCTTAAAATCATCATCTTGCTGATTTTTCACATGCTTGTGCAAAAGATTCTCATGCTACAATGCTTGGTGTGATGTGCTGTTGTATTAGGTATAAGTGGGATAGAAATGAAAAACACCTTAGGCCAGAGACTGGGTTGCTTCACCTTAGGGAAGGACTTGAGGTCTTCTCTAACTTGAGGCCAGCAATGGTTTTTCCTCAGGTATGTCCTTGGAATGCTCTTCTGTAATGGATATTGCCATGCCATCCAAATAGAAGGAATGCTCTTCTTCAAAAATGGCAATTTTGAGCTGATAAAAGCCCCTCCTTTGACACTGATAATGGCTGCCGTGTCATCACTACAGCTAGCAAGTGCTTCAACTTTAAAGGAGGAAGTTGTTGAGGGCGTCGACATAATGGTTGTCAGAGAGCTTACAGGAGGCAAGTGTTAATGGAACTGTTACTCCATGGAAAGATGGAACTGAAAAAAAAAGGAAAGTTTTCTTTTTTTGAAAAACAGGTATTTATTTTGGAAAGCCCAGAGGTTTTGGTGTCAACAACGCTGGCAATGAGGTTGCCTTCAATACAGAGGTTTATTCTGCTCCTGAGGTAGGTTTTGCTCTTCCAATTCTTCTCACTTCTTTGTTTGCATGATCAGCCATTCACCTGAGATTGCATCATCAGGTGGATCGCATTGCTCGTGTCGCCTTCGAAACAGCAAGGAAACGGCATGGTAGGCTGTGCTCTGTTGACAAAGCTAATGTTCTGGAGGCATCCATGTTTTGGAGGAGGAGAGTTACAGACATGGCAGCAGAATATCCTGACGTTGAACTAACACACATGTATGTGGACAACGCAGCCATGCAGCTTGTCAAGAATCCAAAGCAGGTCGTCTCCTTCAGCTTTGAAACAAATTGTTACCTCCTGTTCTGTAATTCTGCTCAGTCTGAACTTTTCCATTGCAGTTCGACACCATTCTGACAAACAACATTTTTGGTGATATACTGTCAGACGAGGCTTCGATGGTGACGGGAAGCATTGGAATGCTTCCGTCTGCCAGTCTTGGTGCACAGGTACGCAGTTTCTGAAGCGGTCGCACTGCCTCCTCCGCAGGTCTGCCACTCTGCTCTAGCTGATTTCATCTTTTCTCACACATAGGGGCCCGGAGTTTTCGAACCCGTACACGGTTCTGCTCCTGACATTGCAGGACAGGTTAGATCACCAAGTTTCTATTGAAGCAATGAGCTCTTGTTTCAACTCCATCTTTCGTGCAGGACAAGGCAAATCCTTTAGCCACAATCCTCTGCGCTGCAATGTTGCTGAGATATGGGATTGGGGAAGAAGATGCAGCTCAGAGAATTGAGAATGCCGTTTTGAATGCATTAAACAAGGGGTTTAGAACAATGGACATTTACTTGCCAGGAAATGTAACTGCTCTCTCTTCTTCTGCTGTGAAAACGCGCATCTCTAGTGCTGGTTCTTATTTTGATTTTTTGTCAGAAATTGGTGGGCTGTAGAAAAATGGGGGAAGAAGTACTAAAAGCAGCGCATGCTCAGAGCTCTGCTACTGAGTAATGAATTCCAGACAAGAAGATGACCTATCTATTTTCAAGATCCTTAATGTTGCGTTTCAAACTCCAGCGTAAACTGTTTGATGTAATTAAAAAAACACGAACAAATAATCAAATCACAGTTTACCTCCATTAGCAGCATTTGCACCATCTTGAACAAGTTTTCTGTTCTTCTCGATTGCAGCAGCAACTTCGGCAGGCATGTACTTTTCGTCATGCTTGGCCAAAACCTCAGTGGCAGAGAAGTAACAGTTCATGTTCCTTGCTTTCTCATATACGTCCTTTACTAGTATCTCACTCCTCGCCTCGTTGATGAGCGGCTTCATCGACCCCTCCACCACCACAGAATGGCCTTCGCGGAACAGATCGGGCAGGGATCCTTCATACCTGACCAAAATATCGGTTATCAGATCGGTGACGACGAACTCCATTTCTGGAGAGGATCCTGGATGTGCCACGCTTCCTTCGAGCACCAATCCTCCCAACCTAAATTTCTTCTTCTCTGGATTCTCTTTGAATTTCTCTATTGCATCTGTTGGAGTGAGGTAGAACACCAAGTACTCTTGGAAGTTGTTGAGGACGATCACGATGAAAGCGGCCACAGAGCCAAAGGTCAAGGCGTAGGTCCAAAGCCGGCGAGTCTGAAGCTGGCGGGCTCGTGCTCCTACATCAATGGTCTTACGCCGATATGGCTGCCGGCCCGCAGTCGACAAAGATCGAAGGTTGGTGACAGTGGGGCCAGGGGAGGGTCCAGTGAAATCGGAGACACGAGAGAAAATGAATGGTGATGATTGGATTGATATGGGGCTGAAGTGGATTTGGTTGAGCCGGAACATGCGACGTCCGGCGGAGGTCGTCAGCCCCAAGTTGCGTCCGATCAGACCGGAGGAGATACGGGCAGCCATTTTTCCCTCGTCCGATGTCCCCCCGCCTCTCAAATCATCTCGTTAAAATATTTAATATGTATTGCTTCCAGAGTACGGCGTGAAAAAATAATTACAAAAAAAAAATTTAATATTTAATAAAAAATATATAAAAATATAAAATATTTTTGTTTTAATACATTGCAAATCAAAAATCTGATTTTACCCCCACAGTGACATGTCCTTGTAATATGAAATTATTTTTTTGAATATAAAAAAGTAATTTCGAATTTGAAATGATGGTTAAAAAAACAAATGACTAAATGTAAATATTTTACATTTTGATATAAAAAAAATTTAATTTTTTTCATTTTCTGTTGTAATTATTTTTTTGGTAATTGCACTAAAACATAATTCCTCCGGTTTTATTTAATACCTTAGATTTGTACCACAAAGCCTATGTTCTTATAATCATATTAATATAATAAAATATTAATAAAAATTAATGTTCATTAAATATGAAAATAATGAAAAAATATAAATTACTAAAAAAAGCTACAATATTGCATCTTAACATCCCCATTTATTTGTATATTAAATATTTTATAATTTTCATTAAGTTTGCCTAGGATATACTATATTATATTTTTTGTTATACTATTCGACATATATTCTAAGTTAGCCTATGTACCTACTTGTTTTGTCACAATATAATTTTTTTATAATATTTATATTTGACTAATTCATTTCTCTAATATTTTTTTATTATTATATTGGAGAAAGGATGTAAAATACAATAGAAATTCATTTATTAACCCTAGAATTTTTATTTGTATGGAAAGTCCTAAAAGGTAAATTAGACGAGGTTGAACATTGAAGTCTCTAAATATGAATCTTCATAAATATTAATTACAAAATAAATTTATTGATACTAAATCAAATTTCAGCAAAATAGGTAATCAAATTTCAAAAAAAAAAAATACTGAATTAGAATTTAGTTGTATGTATTACTCTATGCTTTAAACAACTTATACTTCACATTTATGAAATATTGAATTTTATAACTCTATAATAAATATTAAAGATTAGAAATGAGAAGACAGACTTATGTGAAAATATATTTCAATTAGTTAAATTTATAGATAATAAGTTTAGGTTAAATATAATTAGAAAAAAAAAGTTTATTTTTTGTTGTTGGACAAAATCCCACCATTGAAAAAATATGGCTTAGGTCATGTCTCATGTGGTGGGTGATGAATCATGCCTCCCAGCCATGACACGAGCATGGCCTGTGCTATTTGTTCTTGAAAACACATGGTCTAGCCTCATACTAGTTGTGTTCGAGTCACGAGTCATAGGCACTTGGCCATGGCCAAGCCAGGGTTGGAACCCAAGCCAATATCACAACGATTGGGCGTCCCTTCAACTCTGACAGGACTATTGCTTTTAGGCCACCCAGCCATGACACGAGCATGGCCCATGCTCTTTGTTCTTGAAAACACATGGTCTGGTCTCATACTAATTGTGCTTGGGTCATGAGTCATAGGAACTTGCTCATGGCCAAGCTAGGTTTGGAACCCAAGCCAATATCACAAAGTTTGGTTACCCCTTCAACTCTGACATGGCTAATGCTTTTAGGCCATGCCCATGTACACCACTATGAAGCTGAGTAATGTCATGTCATGCCCATCATTTTTGGGCAGAGCCTCATGTTGGGTTGGATTGCTTAATGGTTGACCTATTCGAAATCTATTGAAAAAGAAGATTCACTAGTTATAGTTTATAAATTAGATAGCCAAAAGCCAATTTTTTTTAATCTCCCCACAAATTTATCCCATATTATCCCTCGGCCCATATATGAGCTTTGTGGCCTAGGGTCAGAATAAGTAAGGCTCTCATCCCAATAATATAAATATTAGTGATTAGCAAATATACCACTGGGTGCATATCCTACATTCATGAGGTTCGAACTTGTGCCCTCCAAATTAGATTGCTTGCTCATTTACCATTTGAACTGCCATATTGTCAATAGCAAAAAATTAGATTATTATAGCCAAGAGGGAAATTTAATATCTTTGAAACTAGCTAGCCTCGGCTTAAACATATTTAATAAAAAATGTATTTAAAAAAATTAAATAAAGTACCAAAATAAAAAAAAATATTTAGATTTTGGTACTGTCAAATAGGGAAAACCATATTACCCTTACCACATTAAAATAATATTTAGATTGGGCTATCAATCATAAAATCTCATTTTTATAATTTGAATATATTCTTTTAGAGTGAGCTTGAAACAACTTGTGTACCGTAGAAGAACTCCAACTCTTATCATATTAATAGAAGACATAAGCGTTAACATCATTTTGAGGAGCTTCTTATTTATAGTCTTTTCATTATAAATTCAATCATTACATAAATATAAAAGATATTTACTCTAATTATTAAACATGGTTATTGATATTCTAAAATCATTTCTTTGAGAAAAAAAAAATTAAGACACACCTGGGGACATGCATGAACTACAACACAAGAAATAACGCCAAATTCCTATACTAGGTTTTTTTTCTTCATGGTGACTCTTTGTTGCCACTTGCTCCTTTGCATATCAATTTATCCTATTACTATTTAATACAATTCTAGGTTTTTGAGAAGAACTCAAGTTACATATAAGGGGAATTGAGATGAGAAGAGGATATATAAATGAAAAAAATAAAAAATAAAAAGAGTGAAATGACATGCACAAAACCATGCAATTGTTCATTCGCTTTGAGTTCAATGCATAATAACCTATACCATCACTAAGTTTTCAAAAAAAAAAATTATTTCATGAAATTTCTTTTTTGGTCCATTGGAACCCTAGATGCTGAAATCAACATATCTTTATTCAATATTTGATTTTGATGGTCAAAACCACTAGATCAAATTTTGATGGTCCATAACTTCCTTCCTATACCATTGTGGGGTTTTCAAGCTATATCTCATGTAGTGCACAATGGAAAAAAAAAACATCTCACCGATCTAAATGCACCATCAAAATAGATTAGGCAATGAAGAAGAGTGCAAAGCTTATACGTTTTTTCAAAAAATGAGAAGTTTGATTTCCTTTTTGTGTAGATAATCAACAAACAACAACGAAACATCTCCAATGATGATCCACAAGAAAAGGAAGACTGAAATCTCCAAGGGAACGAGAATGAATAACATTTTGTGTTAGCCAACACTATGTTCATATAGAGAGGAGTAGTTTCAAAAAAAAAAAATCATATTTTTCTCTACTCAATTCTGAACTACATATAATATTGGCTCTAGAAATATGGTTATAGCTTTTTTTTTTTTAAGATAACATATCTAAAAGGGGCATGCTTAAGTTAAAGGAGAGGCCATCACTTAGCCAAGCCTATGACTTGAACTCCATGGCAACTCTAAAGTTGTTCTTTCTGTTCATATATTTCATCTTTATCTGGCCAATAATTGTGTCAACATAATTATATATTGTAATGTGGTATGCCATATAAATCTATATTTTGTTGTAATGTGGTATGAACTAGATTCTCGATTCTCCAACACCCTATTTCATAGTCGTCTAAACTTCATTAGCTATTATAAAGACAAAACTTTATATATTTCTCAAGAGCATATAAAGTTTAATTTATTACAATATAATTTAATTTATATAAAACACATACTAATACACATCTCTTTAAGGTAAATGGGAAGATATTTGTTGATTATTGTCAAGATAATTTTAATCCCGTGACTTTTATTTTGTCAAGTTAATGTTGATTATTATTTTGATTTTTTTTGATTTTTTTACCAAGGTGCATGGTGGACCAAGAGCGTATCATAATTTTTTATGTTTGTAAACAAAAAACAAAGATGACGAGAAAATTGAAAATTTCATTTTTTTCATGTCACACGTGAGTGGTTTTAAGGGATGGGTGACCACCACCACCTATTCCTAAAATAAAAAAAAGAAAACACATTATATGTTTTTTTTTTAAGAAAGAAGGGGCCTCGGATGTTTGTTTAGAAGATTGAAGGGGAGTTGATTTTTTTAGAAATATTTTCTCACAAAAGCAAGGGCTTGAAGCATACAAGAAGAAAATATTTTCTTACATAATTTTTTTCTTGAAATATAAAGAGTATTTCTATAATGTTTTTTCTCACTTTCTCTTCTCTTCATATGTTTATTGAGCCATTACAAAGAATTGTTCGTGATGTTGTGGTGAAAATTGTTTTAGTCACTTTCTCTTCTCTACTATACATAAAATCATATATTAAATGTTGTTGAATTCCTTGTCAAATTGACATTATATTGAAGAACAATTAACCTAAAGAATAATACATTATATTTAATTATTTATTTAGAGTTTCCATCCAAAATCTAAGGTTTATGTATTTATGGTGGAATTTATTTTTTGTAGAGGTTTATATTCTAAAAATCATTGTTGTTGGTTCAGAGTATTGTTTTGGTGTATCAAGTAATATATAAATATTTATATATGTGATGAAGTGTTTAGTATAAATTATAGGTGCCTTATTGTATAAGTTGGTTTATCAGATATTTACCATCGCACCAAAACATGATGTCCAACTTATAATCATATTTATCATTATAGTTATAGTTTTTTTACCACATTTTTAAAAGAACACATTTTCATCTATGCTTCATCATTTATTCCATCAACTTTTGAGTAGTATTGGATAAGCTATAGTTTTTCATAAGAATCTCTATTTTCATTGGAAGTGGCAAGAATGATAGTTTGAAAATGAATTGACTACGAAGTGCATAGTGGCTACACATGACCCCATGAATTATCTCAACACATTATAAAAGTCATGCTATAACACAATTACAAACTAAATAACATAAAATACAAAGTAGATTATACATATCACAAGAAACACAAATTAGAGTAACTTAGAGTGAGAGTCTATAAGATAACAATTTCCAAATCAATAAAGGTAGAAATTCTAACAATGTATAATTAATTTGCATCATTTAACATCACAATTCACCACACATTCTTCTTGGATTACCTTTTGATAGATATTAAATGTTATCCTTGAAAAATTAATGGATCTTGCAATAAAAATCCACTAATTTTAGAAGTTTGTTGAATAACAACCATTAAATGCATAATAAAGGATAATTTTCAATAGATGATAAATCTAATGATAAGTATTCGTTGTTTCCCATTAGCTTACCTAAAACTTGCCTGCAAAGTAATTTCAATAGAGAGAGAATTAAAAGTTGTAGATCATTAACTTAATACTGTTAATTACCTTGTAGACCTTAATTATGTTGGGTCTGCCAGGTTTTGGGCAGATCAAAATATTATTTTTTTGTTATGTGGTTTCATTTTTGGTTTATTTTGTGTATGTGTTTGGTTTTGTTTTATTATTTTAAAAGTGAATGGATGCTCTCATGTGTGTTTAAAAAAAATAAAAATGTTTGTTTTCTCACTTATAAAAACTGATGAAATATGGATATGAGACTAACGAAACTCATATTGTAACGAAAGATAAAAAACAAGAGGGGAAGGAATTCCCATCTTGAGCGTGTGTGAAAAGTACGGATGAACAATGCATGTGAACACTGTACATGAGCAATGCTCATGTGTGAAACTTGAAATCCTTCTCATTTAGCATGAATAGTGTATGTGTGTGTGTAAAAATGAGAATTTTTCCCATTTTCTTGAATTCAGTGTGTGATTGTGTGTTTAGAAAATATGAACAAGTCTCATTTTCTCGTTTAATTATTTCTCCTTTGAATCACTAAGTCAGTAGTATTTAGAGGTACAGTTAGAGTTACTCTCTTATTCTTTTGTTTATAAGGGTTGTTGAATTTGTGCAGAATTTGTATAAAGTTCTTGCGAGATTTGAGTGATGTTTATGTGATATTCATGCATAAATTTTATGGTGTTCGGGAGAAGAATATTTATGAGGTTTTAAGCTTTGCTCGTGCTGTGTTTGTATTGTGATCATGTTGAGATCATGCTATATTAATTATGTGCTCATCCTGAGATCATGCTATACTCATGCTTTGCTTGTGCTATGACAGTGGTGCTCACAATTATTTAATAAACTCTAAATCTAGAATTGAAACATAGTTCTAATGTCATTTTTAATTATATTTATACTTCATTCGATTTGTATCATTTGGATGTTTGAATATTTTATAATTATATTTTAATTATGTATATATTCTATCAATTTTGAGGATAAAATATTTATCGTGATTGTGTAAAAATTGTAATAATTTATTTTTTTCTTACATTTAGGCAGTAACATATAAGCATAAATAAATAAATAAATAATATATATATTAGACATTTTGAATTATAAATATTACGTAGGTTTGATAGAAAATTTTGAAAGCCCAAAATCTATTTTCCATTGTACATTTTGGGTGCATTTTGTAGCTGAAATTTAAAAGTTTTTAAAATTACTTAAAAAAGCCAAAATAACCTAATTGTTAAACCAAAAATTTGTTTCGAGATTATTCTTAATTTTTTAGGCTCTATCTTGGTCAGACCCAACAAGTCAAATACATTAAATACACGGATCTCACTTCTGATTCATCCTCTAATGAGAATTGGAGATCCAGGTGCACATCTTCAAATTATCACTTATGAATGATGTTCAATTAGGGAAGAAGTGATGATGATGAGTTAGATTGTCAATGAAAGATGTCTATAACATCTCCAATGACTACAACACACTTACAAAATTTACTTGTGATATCGATGATATTTAAAATATGAAATCTTATCCAACTTCTATTCAACAAGTTCTCCAATTAATATAAGGTTGACACTTATAAAAGTATCAACCTTGTATTAAACAAGAACTGATAATTTATTCTTCTATACATAAGCCTAACTCTATGCATCAAATTATCTACTATGCAGAATAAAAGACATATGTATTTTCATATATTCAACTTATTGTAAATTCTTTCATTTAAAGAAAAAAATGATGCAAACTAATTAAAAGAAGAAATGTCCAAAAATAGCTTTTAGTATAAATTTATTCCAACAATCTCCCACTTAGACTTAAAGTAATGATACCTCATGTTTGACTCCCATTCTTTTCACACACACACACAAACACACACACACACATCAAAAGTTTTAGTTGGAAGGCTCTTTATAAAAGGACTTGCCAAGTTATATACTAATACTACTTTTGTCATCACATCTCCTTTTTTAAATAATATCTCTTATTAGATGATATTTATGCTTGATGTATTTTGCCTTTTTGTGGATTCTAGGTTTCTTCAAATTAGCAAGTACTTCACTATTATCATAATAAAGTATAATTATATAGTTATACAGAAGGAATGACACCTAGATTTGTCAGGAAGTTCTTGAGCCATACATCCTTTTTGCTTATTTCTTAAGTTGCCACATACTCAATCTCCATGGTGGAATCAATAATACAAGATTTCTTGAAACTCTTCCAACTTATGGCTCTACTTTCCAAAGTAAACACATAACCCATGGTAGATTTTTTCAAATCCTTATCTAATTAGAAATATAAGTGTGTATTCCCAATGGGTATAAGATTGTCTACTTGGTATACAAATATATAATTACTTGATCTTTTTAGGTGCTTGATTACATGTTTTACAATTGTCCAATATTTTTATCTTAGGTTAGAATGTTATCTGATGACCATGCTTACCTCTGATGCATAATAAATTACCATCATTTTTTCTATATTGCTACTTGTTTTGGGACACTGATATTTTGATAGAGTGATTCTAAAAGTAAGAAAATATTTCTTGGAATCTTGAATGCTAAAATGAGTCAATATCTAATTGATATAAATAGCTTGTGACAAACCAAATATTATTTATAACATACTTATATTAAACATGAACTGATAATGATGCCACATGTTTGACTCCCATTTTTTTCACACACACACACACACGCACACACACACAAAAGTTTTAGTTGGAAGGCTCTTTGTAAAAGGATGTGCCAAGTTATCTACTAATACTACTTTTATCATCACCACATCTCCTTTTTTTATAATATCTCTTATTAGATGATATGCATGCTCGATGTATTTTACTTTTTTGTGGATTCTAAATTCCTTCAAGTTAGCAAGTACTCCACTATCATCATAATAAAGTATAATTATATAGTTATACAGAAGGAATGACCCCTAGATTTGTCAGGAAATTCTTGAGCCATATAGACATTTTTCTGACCTCTTAAGTTTCCACATACTCGATCTCCTTGGTAGAATCAATAATAGAAGATTTCTTGAAACTCTTCCAACTTATAGCTCTACTTTCCAAGGTAAACACATAACCAATGGTAAATTTTCTCAAATCCTTATCTAATTAGAAATATAAGTGAGTATTCCCAATGGGTATAAGATTGTCTACTTGGTATACCAATATATAATTACTAGATCTTTTTAGGTGCTTGATTACATGTTTTACAATTGGCTAATATTCTTATCTTAGGTTAGAATATTATCTGATTACCATGCTTACTACTGATGCATGAGAAATTACCATCATTTTTTTCTATATATTTCTACATCATACTCTTTATGAATCAAGACAAATATTAATAATTACCATCATTTTTGTGGATTCTAGGTTCCTTCAAGTTAGCAAATACTCTACTATCATCATAATAAAGTATAATTATGTAGTTATACAGAAGGAATGACCCATATATTTGTTAAGAAGTTCTTGAGCCATACAGCCTTTTTACTCACCTCTTCAGTTTCCACATACTCGATCTCCATGGTGGAATCAATAATACAAGATTTCTTAAAACTCTTCCAACTTATGGCTCTACTTTCCAAGGTATACACATAACCCATGGTAGATTTTCTCAAATCCTTATTTAATTAAAAATATAAATGTGTATTCTCAATGGGTATAAGATTGTCTACTTGGTATACCAATATATAATTACTAGATCTTTTTAGGTGCTTGATTACATATTTTACAATTGTCCAATATTCTTATCTAAGGTTAAAATGTTATCTTATTACCATGCTTATTACTGATGCATAAGAAATTATCATTATTTTTTCTACATTGCTAAGTGTTTTGGAACACTGATATTTTGATAGAGTGATACTAAAAGGAAAAAAATATTTCTTTGAATCTTGAATGCTAAAATGAGTCAATATTTGATCGATATAAATAACTCGTGACAAACCCAATATTATTCACTTATGATCTCACAAAAGCTTAATCCCAAGAATGTGAACAAATTCTCCAAAGTGTGTCATATTGAATTGACCAGATAACAAGACCTTATCCGAAGACAACAAACCCACATCATTACCAATAAGTAATATATCATCAACATATAATACTAAGAATATCATCATATTATCCTATCACTTCATTTACACACAATGATCATCATGATATTAATAAAATCCATTAGACTTAATGGCTTAATCAAAAAAATTATTCCAAGATCTAGATGCTTATTTTAGTCCATAAATATACTTTTTTAATTTATTCAATTTATGTACTTGGCCCTTTTCTTTGAAACCATTATGGTTTATAATATAAATGTTTTTTTCAGGGTGCCCATTCAAAAATGCAACATCTACATCAATGTACCAAATCTCATAGTCATAATAAGTTCTAATGGATATGAGAATTTGGATTGACTTCAGCATGACTATCGGCAAAAAGGGTTTCTCATAATCGATTCACTCTTTTTGAGTAAATCTTTTGCAACAAGCCTAACCTTATAAGTTTCAATATTACTATATGTTCCTATTTTTTTTATAGATCCAATTACACTTGATAAGAATGATCTCTTCACATGGTTCCATGACATCTATTACATGAATAGAATACATTGACTGCATATTTGATTCCATTGACTTTTACTAATATTATACATCTATATCTTTAAGTGCTTCATTATAGCTACTAGGATCAATATAAATCTAATCAGGGATTCTGTCATGAAACTCTTCTAATAGTGTATGCCATGTAGGTTGATGAATAATTCTCTAGCTATGATGTGATACTTTTCTCGATTGTATACTTTTTGCGCATATGTTGATTCATGTAAACCATCATGATCATTTCAATCGTGTTGTGTAGCTAGAATATCAATAATATGTTCATAAGGTTCAATATCAACACTATCATCAATAGTCTCCCATTATTATGAGGTAGCGTGGTATCTAGAATGTTACCCCATGATGTTTCTTCATTATTACTAGTATTGAAGGCGTTTGAACTTGTTTTTCTTATCTCAATACTTCTAGAACAATCATACTTCTGGGCTTATGGTTTATTATATAGTTTTCTTCTAGAGATTAGGTATTGGTGCTAACAATGATCTTATGATTCTTTGGACTATAAAATAAATCACTTTTAGTTCCTCTATGATATCTCATGAATAAACAAACTTATGTTCTTAGTTCCAACTTGTCTTTTTTTCCTTCCAACACATGTACTGACCATTTGCATAAATGAATGTGTTTTAGAATAGGCTTATGTCTAGTCTACAATTTAGTTAGTGTAGTAGGTATAGACTTAGATAGAATGAAGAATAAAATATAAGCTACTATTTCTAATGCATATCTCCAAAAGGAATTCAGCATATCTGAATAACTCATTATTAATCTTATATTGTCCATAATAGTCATAATCCTTTTTTCTGACACTCCATTATACTACAAAATACTAGGTGCAAATAATTGAGATGTAATGCCTTGATCTAATAAGTAGTTTCGAGATTTTACTAAGAGGTATTCACCACAATGATGAGATCATAGTGTCTTGACACATTCTGATATTTCTCTATTTCTATCCTATACTCTTTGAATTTCTCAAAGGTATCCTATATCAAATAAATATACTCATATCTTGAGTAATCATCAATAAAAGTAATGAAGTAATCAAAACTATCTAATGCTTGGATAGCCACATAAATCAAAATGAACCAACTCCAATGATTCTTTGGCTCTATAACCCTTAGCCACAAAAGACTATTTGTTTATTTTTCCTTTGAAGTATGATTCACATGATAGAAGTATTTTTACCTTTTAATTAACCCAAAGATTCACCTTGTACCAGTCTTGAAATCCATATTAGATTTATGTGACCTAGGCATAAGGGCCAATGATATTTATGGTTCATATTAGAAAGATATTTTATTTACATGGTAAGGTGCTTATGTTATTTGATTTGTAACCTTGTAGTAGATTAGACAATATTGATAATATAAAGATTGTATTTTAATGTACTAGAATAGATCAACTTCTTATTTAAGTAAATTTTTACATAATCATTGGACAAAAAAAATCATCTTTAACTAAACTAGGAATAAAAATCAAGTTTCTTCTGATCAACAGAACATAAATACAATCTTTCAAAATTAAAATATTATCTCTCTCAAACTAAAGCGAGTAATATTTCATTGCAATAACTACTACTTTTATAGTGTTTCCCATGTAAAAAGTAATCTCACCATCAGTTAGCTATCTGGTTTGATAAACCCACTACAAAGAATTGTAAATATGATTAGTAATGCCCATATATACATACACTAAGTATATGTAGATACCATTGATAAATATATTTCAACTACTAATAATTGAGATTTACCTTGACTATTAACCTTATATAAATAAACTAGACACTACTTCTAGTCTCCTAATTGCTTAGAATAGAAATATTTTCCTTTTGGATTTTTCTCTCCCACAATCTTACTTGTGATTTTGGAGCTGTGTGGAACATAAGCGCATTTCTAAAATTTCTTTCTCTTCTTACCTTTTGGTTTAGAATAAGTATTTTCATCCATAAATATTTTAAATGGCTTCCTGATAATACTTTTAGCTGATACTAAATCTTTAAGCACCTATGCCAAAGTCTAATCATGTTTATTTATGTTATAATTTAGATATAATTATCTATAAAAATCTAGTAGTGACTGAAGAATAATATCAATTTAAGAATCTATATCAATATCAACTCTAAGAATCTCTTGTTCATTTATAGGACCAATCATCTTTAAAATATGATCTCTTATTATGGTGGTTTTCAGCCATCAAAGTATTCATCAGATCCTTCATGGCTTTTGCCCAACTAAATAAGTCTGATTCCCAGATATTCATTTGAGATTAGACACCATTTCATAGGCAGTAGTCATGGACCAATGCTGATGTTGAAATATATTTGATATGGAAGCTAAAATATAATAGCTCAACATCTCATTAGCTTTTACCAATTTCTTGTAAAGATTAACCTCCTTATTAGCTGCTCTCTCATTAGGTTTATTTGGGCATAGGTCTATGAGTATAAATTCATAGTTCTCAGCAGTCAAGATAATATCTAGGTTTCTTTTTTAATCTATTTAATCAACGCATAGAGTTTATTTTCTTTGGGAATTGAGGTGAGTGAGTTACATGATGTTTTTCATAAAATACTTGAAAATTTAACAATACCTATTTGGTTGAATTCTATCATAAGAATTAGTTCCCTCCATCAATTCTTGAATGAATTCTTCACCAGTTTGATACTCAATGAATAGTATGCCTCTATTGGAGGATATCTTTTATTCATTTTTTTTGATAGGTCAATTTCTATTAATCTTATTATCCATGCAGCGGTCTATACCAAACAAAATTACACTAATGACTTCTTTGATTCTACATATAATAGTAGTAACTCAGATAGAAAGGATATTAATATTCATAGCTAAGTGTAAACCATCACTTAATTTTAAACTAATTGATTTTTAAATGAATCATTCATATGGAAAAGTGATTCATTCAATTAATCTATAGAATTATCTTATGATAGTTTGTGTTAATTATACTTGCAAGCCAGTTGTTTGATAGGAAGAAACACTAAGACCAACATGCTAACCAACTCGCATAGTCTTCAAACCATTGATAGAGAATGTGGGATTCATTCTTAATGAATTCTCTCTCCCACTTAAATATTTTAAAATTGAGGGTTTTTATTTTAAAACAAAATAGGAATTTATTCGTGACTTTGTGAAATGTGTATATACAAAGATTATGTGAACTTTTTATTTTCGGCACACAACTATTATACAAGTTGTCATACTTATGTACACACATACCAATCATCACATCCACAACTACACACCATAATATATACATTCACTAGGCTTGTCTCAACATATATATATTAAAATACCACAACATATGTATATCCACATGCCATGACACATATATATTCATTTGCCACAACATATATATTCACATGTCACAACATATATATATTCACATTCCACAACATATAAATATTTTCACAACCACAAATACGTGATGACTATGCATCATTTGTATCGAAATGTTGAATAATCTATGTAAATTTGTTTTAGGGTTCTATAACCGTGGACTTTCCACGAGGAAGTTTAGATTTTGGGTTATGCCCTAAACCATACTGAATCTATCCTATTTAACTAGTAATAGGTTGGGGCAGTTCCCCAAATAAAATAAAATAAAATCTACTCTAGTTTTGGAATCTTGGTTGTGATCTCCTCTGTTCTTAGTCTCTGCTTTCGTGAGTTCTGCCACGTGCACCATCACTAGCAACAACCATCCCAGGAGCCACCAACATTGGTCATGTCGACTATCATAGCCTTTATCGCTGGCTGCAAATAGCACCACCAGCACTATTGGCCACGATAACCTTCATAGTCATCATCACCAGTAATGAATATGAAAACCAACATTGACATTTACTATGACGAGCTCCATAGTTACCACACGAGCTATAAATACCACCATCGACACTATAGTTGACTATGGACAACTTCCATGAGCTCCATCACCAACTTCAAATACAATCATCAGCACTATTATTGCCCATGTCTACCACCATGTGCGCATTCGTTGGTCTCATCAACTACCATCATTATAAAATATTCAAGAAAAGCACAAAACATAAAAAAAATGCAACTCCATATGAAAAATCACAATATACCACATACAAAATGCAACCCATAAATAAAATGCATCTATAAATACATAACACTCAACCATAATCCAAAAAATATAGATGGATTGTTTGTCTCAGTTAACAAAGGCTAGAATTCCTCCATTTATGTATCACATTGACACATTCATCATCTAAATAATTAAAACCTAATCTGTCTGCTAACGTTATCATCACCATCCCTCTAATCCCAATGTTAACAAACTGAGTGCTTGGGGGTCCTTCACTATAACGTGAATAGGATAGATTATTTTCTTTTCAATTAGAGTTCTCATTACTTTTAATAAGAACGAAGAACTTCAATAGTTGGTGTCATTTGGCAGAGGTGGCTTTCATATGCCTATGTTCCAAATCTAGTAAAGAAGACGACACTAAACTAGTTAGCGTCATCCGACCCATTCATTTTTAATAATAAAAAATAGAAAACCATCACATTTAATATAATATTTAGTCTTTTTACATTTTTAATTTTAAAATATATTATTAAAGATTTTAATTTTAATTATTTTATATATAAAATCAAAATTAATTTCATACAAATCAATTAATTTGATTTAATAATAAAATGAAAAAAATTATACAAATTAAATTAATTATTTTGATTATATACACAAATATACTCTAAACAAATAAACAAAATCTTTAAAAATATTTCTTATGGATCTGGATTATGCTATGAAAGAAATTCTAGCTTAAATAAAATCTTAGACTTTTAATATAAATTATATATATAATAATTTATATTATTTATAATTTATACCACTGCATAATAATAATTGTCTCCCCTCACTTAGTCAAAATAGTCTATCTTTTGTTATTCAATACTTATTAAATTCATCGTGTTAAGATTACATTAGAGGTGTCAAGTGAGTCCGGTAGCCCGTGCTCAACATGAGGCATGGCTTGTTTGAGCTGTGCCTAGCCTGGCATCACACAGTCTAGAACTGTGCTTTGGCCCATGGCAGGCTAACTCGAGGCACGGTTCATGCCATGTTGTTCTAAGGTCTCTCGGGCCTCATGTCGGGCTAACTCGAGACATGGTTCATGCCGTGCCATGCCATGCCTAGTTCACTTTGGGCATCATGCCGAGCTAGGCACGACTTAGCTACCTGGCCCGAAGGCACGGTTCTTTGGCACAACCCAAACCATGCTGCTGATTCTCATGCTAGGTTTAGGCACAATCTGAACCTAACCACCCATGATACCCATTTGGCTGACTCCCATGACCCATCAGGCCTCAGCCTGATCCTGAGCCCAGAAGCTGAAGCTTCTTGAACCATTGAGTCGAACCCACCCAATGGTCAAAAAAAAAAAGACACATGCCTTTAGCCTTTGGATGTACTCCCAATGTATATGGGCAGAAATCCAACGACTGTCGGGTTTTTTCCCAAAACAAATATTAAAAAAATTTTAAAAAATTCAAAAAAAATGTTTTTTTTATAAAATCTTTTTTCATAACTATAAATATACTCTTCTCATTCTTTGATCTATATCCAATTTCTATCAGTATTTTTCTCTCTCTCTCTCTCTATCACTCATATCATCTCTCTTTTCTCTCCTCTTGAGACTCGGGTGGGGTGCAGACTATGGTGCAGAGATCAGATTTGGATATTGAACATCACACAACATCAAGCAAATGAGTTTTTATGCTTTTTGAGTATTATTTTTTTAATTTTGTTTTGTTTTTTTATTTTTATTTTAATTAATAATTTAATATAAAATAATATATAATTTTAAAAATATAATTTAGAATATAATAGATAAACTAAAAAAATAAAATATGATAAATAGTAATTGTAATGATGATATTGAAATTAATATTAACATAAACATAAATAATTTTAATATGGATAACGATAACTCAACAAAAAAGTTCGAGACCAATGAAATTTTGTTTTCTCACGTGGCCTCGACTCAAACATCGATAAAACAAAAAACTTAAAGAAAATTAATAGTTTGGACTTACTTTAATATTATACAAAAAAAAGATGTTAGGGTTGGCGATTAAGAATTAACACAATATAAATATTATAAAAATTTTTTTAACTTGTAGGAGTGCATATGAGATTGGACACCTTAAGAGACATGCTAAATAATATACCAAAAAACATGGTACATTAGATCTTAGGCAAACCCAATGAGTGGTTGGGTCTTTGATGTTGGATCTAGTTCAGCCTAATGTTAACCCTCTTCATTTATTGCAATGAGTTAGGGAAGAAAGGCATTGTCAAACTAAACACTATGATATATCTTTCAATTGGATTTTCGAAGGATCCAAGGGTAGTAAGTATCATGTATACTTATTTTCAGCCTGCATATCATAGGATTTCTAAGTCCACATATAGGAATGACATACTAAAATACTATAAGTTAGATAAAGAATTAATAATTAATAAATTTTGGTAATATAGTGGCTTGGTGTCCGTGACATCTGATATCTGGACAAGTCATGATGATGCATCTTATACATACCTTACTGCCCACCATGTAGATTCTAAATTGATACTAAATAAAAAAAAATATTAGGATGTTCAAAGATTCTCCATTCTCATGAAGTTTAGGCCATATATGATTATATGATGAGAATCTTTAGAGAATATAATATTCAAAATAAATATATAGTATCACATTCAATAATACATCTAATAATGAAGTTTCCATTAATATGTTTGTTAGGAAAATTAGAGATGTGCCATTAAAAGAGATTTTTCATCTTTGATGCATGTGCCACTTCATTAACTTCATAGTACAAGTGGTGATTAAAGTTGTTTCCTCCTCTTTAGAAAAAATATGTAACTCACTTAAATTTTTCCTATGTCTCATAGATAACATGAGTTTGGTAGTCTATGTTTGTTTGTGGGCCTAAAGAAGAAAAAATTCTAATCAGATGTGAGATACTGACTAGGCTATAAAGATTTCATTATTAAAATTTCTGAAGATTTTTTATGACACGACGAACATGTATTTGTCAGTTTATAATCTCATGATTTTTTATGACACGACATTAGTAGCATGTTTAGGAAGTTTAAAGATGACTCAATATTTAGTGACATAGCTCTTGAGATGGAAACCAAGTACTTAAAATACTGGCTCACTATTTCATCTCTTTATTGTATGACTTCTTGCATATACCCTAGGGTTAAGGTGGAAGGGGTAGATAATATTTTGACATACATATCTTCATGCATGAACTAGGAATACAAACCTAAAGGGTTCGTTCATGAGAAGTTGACTAAGCTATTTACATATTATGATACTAGATATGGTGGTACTAGTAGCTAGACTTAGAGTACGAACATAGATATCATATTCAGAGATAATGACTTCTCCATTCAGTTAGCAAGGAGAAATGATAAGGTGGATCATTGAATTGAGTGAGCTATCTTAGTACTTAGATTCTGATTACTGCTCAATCTTATCACATATCGATAAAAAGAACCTTCATATTTTATAATGGTAGAAATCAAATGAGTCCACCTATCCCATGCAGTTTAAGATGACACGAGATCTACTGATTCCTTCGGTGTCGAGCATAGCATCCGAGTCTGCTTTTTCTATTGTAGTGAATATGATTTCAGATATGAGATTGAGATTGTGGCTAGATTTGTTGAGGCATTAGCATGTATGAAGGATTAAGAGGATTTGAGCTTGGGCATCCAAGATCATACTGCAACTGTAGCAAGAGTGGAGGAGTTGGTGGCAGATGATGATTAATCCTGTAAGAGTTTGATGGTATCACTAGCGGTAAGCTAGTGATACCATCAAACTCTTACATGATTAATCATTGATGTATTAATTTTTGTCTCTAGATCTTGCATTATTATTTTGTACTTATATTGTTATTTTGTACTTGTATTAATTCATGCATTTACGTGATTAATCATTGATGTATTAATATTTGTATTTTGAGCTTGCATTGTTATTTTGTACTTGTATTATGTTACGAAAATGAAACAATTGAAATAATAATATTTATTTTATGTTATTTTTATGAGTTGTGAGTTTTGACATGTTATTGAAATTTTATTTTTTTATTGTATTTAATTAATTAATTAATTTTTTATTGAAATTTAAAATATTTAAGATGACCCAATTCTAAATGGGCTGAAACGGCATGACCTGACTATGAAATCCCCAAGGCCTAGTATGAATCGGCCTGACTTCAGTAGACTTGGGCATATCGAGCCGTACCAGGCCTACCCTTTTTGAGTCATGCCATGCCAGGTAGACATGACTCCTTTACTGTGCTAGGAATGACACGACTCCTGTACCGTGCTAGGAACGACACGACTCCTGTACTATGTAGTGCCTACCTACCATGGCATGGTGGCACAAGTGGGCCACCAAAAAATATGATGTGCCGGGCCCGATACAACCTATTTGACACCTCTAGATTATATATACTCATTGATTGTATTAAAATACTAACAATCTAATTCAATTAACCTCTAATTATTTCTTCAAGACATTCCACTAAGCTTATTTGAAATACTAGGTCAAAATCTACCTATAGGGTTTAGCTTTATCAAAATTTATAAACATTCTCAAGGAGCATTATGAATCCTTCTAACATGATGTAATTTCTATTAGCAAGCAATATTTAATATATACTTAATAAAATTATCTATTTCATAGGGTTCATAAATCTATATCTAGATCTCACTCTTTATGAATCAAAATAACTATTAATAAGTATATGTGAATATTAAATACATTCAAGAAAAAGAACAATAGTATTTATAATAATGATGTATTTTATTTTACATGTCTGTAAAAAAAATTACATTGTGGTGGTCCCAATGTGTAGTAGTAGAAATGTTTGTCTTGGAGTTGATAAAGAATAACTACTAAACTATGAATAAATGAATAAATGAAAGGAAGTAAGATGAAGTCTTGGAGTTGGACAAATTGATAATAATAAAGGCTGAACTTGATATGCTTTTCAATAAATTTGGAACTCAAAATAATAAAACAATTGGTGTGGGAGAAATTGCTATTTTGTAATAGTAGAAAGTAGCCAATTCTGGCCCTTTATATCAAGGGGAAGAAGCCAATGTTATACAGAATAAAGAATATGTGTTTAGACATAATAATAATACTACCACACACTACCATTCAAAAGTGATAAATTATAAAAGTTTGTCATATGAAAATCATGTAAATGTGTAGTAGAACATGAGACAAGGCAACAAAAAAATTGAGAGCAATTCAATGGGATATCAAATGCAAGGAGGTTTGAGTTCTAATTACAACCACACAAAGGAGGTAGAAAATTCATTGCTTTAATATAATATTCTTGTGCTACTCATGGAGACGATAAAAGAAAAAAATTTGCAAGAGAATCGAATGGAATAGATTTAAACAAGGTTAAAACACATGAATGTGATAATAAAGATTATTGAGAATCAACTTGGACAACTAGCACTATCGATAAAAGACAACATAAATGGACTACCAAGTTATGCCAAGGAAAATCTAAAAAAATGTATGCCCATTAACACTCAAAAGTAGTAAAAAGTAGAGAGGCTAAAAGCATAACATAAATCAAAAGAAATGTTAAAATAGAAGAGGAAGCTATAATAACAATGTCATGACTTTTTCTAAAGTCATGGTGCCAACCACCATGACATTGATGTCATGATATTTTCTTAAGTCTTGGCATCCATAGAATTCTCTATCCTACCCACACACCTTAGTCATGATACATAAAGGAGTGGAAATGAAGGATGAGATGTACATTATCTAAAGTAATGAACAAAAGGATAATTTTTCAGAAAGAAACCATGCAAACAACAAACAAAATATCTCATCTAATCTTTCTCCTCCAAAGAGTGAATATCAGAAAGAAGATAAGGAGATAGTTGTTGTAACAAAAAAAGTCATGACTTTTGAAGAAGTGACTTTTCATGTAGAATCTATGAAGAAAGTTATTGCAAGTGATGAAACTATGACTTTGGTGAACTAGAAGCTTAAAAGAAAAATTGTGACTTATTCCAAAGCCACAACAAAATTGACCATAGAGAGTAATTTTTAATGTCACGACTTCATAACAAGTCGTAGCCTTAATGAAGGTGATCACAAGCAATGATATTTTGACTTTTCAAAAAGTCATTTGTCCATCGAATAATATTGTAAAAGAAATACTCTAATAGATAATTTGATATTAAATGAAAATTTAGCAAGACAAATAAAGAAGAAAGATTATATAAGAATCTTTCAAGAACTACATAAATACTAATTAAATTGGAATATGGAG
Source organism: Sapria himalayana (assembly GCA_029783825.1). Classification (NCBI taxonomy): domain Eukaryota; kingdom Viridiplantae; phylum Streptophyta; class Magnoliopsida; order Malpighiales; family Rafflesiaceae; genus Sapria; species Sapria himalayana. Next base: position 2,215,184 of record JAREIK010000385.1, read on the forward strand.
ATCTGATATTGGTTTAACTAAGGAAGCTAAACATAGCAATGCTTGGGAGGCTAACCCAAGTGCTGTATATGTAATTTATTTTAACTTAATAATAATCTGTTTTAATATTTTCATGTAAGTGCATGAAAGGAAATATTAAAAGCCCGGGGATGCAGCAGTAGCACAATAACGGAGGTTCCGCTGACCTGGTCTATGATCCGACCCGCTTCAGTTAAATGAACCGACTGTTTATTTTCTGTATAAAAACATTTGTATTTATTTTTTCGGGTGGCTGTTTTTTGACCCGGTTGAACTATTCATCGTCTCTTCTCCTCTCTCTCTGCGCGATTTTGCGACTACCGTGCTGCATACTGTTGACATTATTTCTTGGTTTTAATCTGTAACGCATAAGCGTTTTCTGGTGGAGGTAGCTAGTCGTACTGAGCGACTAGCGAACCATGTTATTTGCCGTGTTGATTTCTCGTTTTGATTCTGTCGTGGATGCTTGTGGATTGAGAATATATATTGCTTGTTTCTGTGTTGTTTCTGTGTTTTCTGTTCTTAATCTCACTACTCGTGGAAGCGCGATTGCCCAACACCAAGAATTTACATTTTTCTCTATGTGATGTAATAAATTTGTTTTCTATATACATACACTCAAATGCTTGTACATGATAAATAGCCAAAATTAAGGCGCGACACTCAAACTCTGTCATCACTTTCCTTTTAAAGCATTAGTCACGGCTTAACAGTTAACCATAATCATATACAAAGCATTAGCCCAAATTTTTTCTAAACATATTTTTTATTCTTTTCCACTTTATAGAATGTATGTCAATTGGATCTACAATAATCAGGTTATCTTGGTGAGTGGCTTACTTGTTCCAACCCCGAGACTCGAGGCATAGTAATAGTATGAATTGGGTTTGGGATGAGAAAGAGAGAGAGACGAAGGAATAAAAAAGTTCCATAGAGTACTATAATTTTATTTTAAACATGTTAAATAATTTATAAGGCAATTCAAACACATTAAATTATGAATTTACTAATCATATTTAACGTCAACCAAACTGCTATAGTTAGGATTATTTCAACAGTATCCATCATAAATCAATAAAAATAAAAAGATGCTACAAGATAAAAAATTTTGAATGTGGAAAATTTACTAGGAAAGAAACACCAAATGTCTTCAATTTATCTAGTAATTCACTAACAATAATAAATAATGATATAGGAATTTACTTAATTGAAGTCTTCTAATCCCTTGAATTTTTTGTTAGCATCTTAATTTTGAAAAGACATTCTCCAAGAGAAAATTGTGTAAAATCTATATTAAATGTATGATAGAGCTAATTCAATAAAAGTATATAATTCAATAAAAATCCATCTAGAATAAATTTATGGTTTTTTAAAAAAATATTTCCTTTTGATAATAAACTTAGATCTTAAAAAAAAAACACTCCTTATGGGGGAAAAATAAAATAGAATCGACAAGTAACAATATTGCACACGTAGAAAATAAGTTGAATTGTTTATCTTTCAGTTCTATAATTTATCTCTTAAAACATGTTTTTGTCCTAAATGAAGATTTATGTATTATTAAAAAATATGTTAAGTGCTTACAAAAATATTGTACAAGCCAAATTGGATCAATTTAGAGGCGATACAAAATAATTTTGAAAAAAGATTTTATATAAGCTTTTAAATAAAAAAGTTCAATTTTCATAACAGTTAATTCGAGTTTGTCTATTTTTGATCTCTATTTTAAACCTTATTCTGTTAGCCAGCCTCATTCTTTTAGCTTCATTAGATGAATATTTAGTAAATGAATCTTTTGAAATGAAGGACAAATCATGATTAAGTGTTTTATCATAGATTCCTCATAATAACCTTGTTTGTTATTTTGGGACAAAATTGATATTTTACATAAATAAATATAAGTAAAAAAATTATTTGATACATAAATAATAACTGGATATGCCTAAAATACGTTAAATAATTCAAAATAGAAGTGCATTCATATGTCATTAAAAAAGTAAATATATATTTAATCATTTATATTTAATAAGTGTTTTACATTTATCATGCATTTATATGTCATTAAAGATTTTATATTCAGAAATGCATTCATATGTCAATAATATGATAGTATGATTGGTAAAAGAGGATGAATGCTCTAATCATGAGTATACGTGTTTGCTTTTTTATAAAATAAAGGAGTTATAACTATCTTAATTAAGATTCACTTAAGAAAACCAATTTGATAGACACATTTCAAGGATTCTTAAAAATAGTGAAATAGAAGGATTGTATACATATTATAGTGTATAATAAATATTATATTAAATTTGAGTTATTCTAAGAATAACAATAAATCTATAAAAACATTTAAATATTAATAATATATACATTATGTTACAATTATTCTAAGAATAACAAGAATTACTTCCCCAACAATTGAACACATCTCATCATCATAATCACATGATATGATGTTTTAGTTAGGTCTTGGCTCACCAAAAATTTGATCTTCATTAGTATACTTATATTATATTTTTTTATTCTCTTCTACTTCTAGTAATGATCTATTTATCATTCAAAATCAAGTCATAAGATGGGTAGCAAAAAACAAAAGATGTAAGAATGGATTCTATGCATTTGAGCATGGAAATTGTTCTTTAGTTTTTTGTTTCTTCTAAGAATTTTACTAGTAGTCATTTGATCTGACATGCTCGATTGGGTCACGTGCCCCATTCTCTTATTTCTCTTTTGAATAAAAATTATCAGTTATGTGAGACTTCTCTACTTCTCAACCCCTTAGTCTGTTATGAGTGACAACTTGAAAAAAGTAAGCAGCTTCCCTTTTAACATAATGAAAAACATGCTTCTGATGTGTTACACCTTATTCGCTATGATTTATGTGATCCATACAATGTCAAAAGTCTCTTAATTAATTTTATGATTCATCATCAAAGGTCATGTCTCATACACCCTCTCAAAATGGTTATCTCGAGCATAAAGACTGTCACACAATTTAAACTAGTTTAACAATACTTTTTCACTCATATGCTGCACTAATATTTTAGGTTGATGCTTTTGGCACACCCACTTTCATGATTAATTGGTTACCCATTTCTAAACTTGCTAGAATATCTTTTTATGAGGTTTTGTATGGTAAGAATCAAACTCACCCTAATTTGCAAACTTTGGTTTTATAGGTAAGAATCATGGATTGGGTAGGTTTTATATATAGACAAGTTTTTTTTTTTGATGAACTTAATTTTAATTTCAAGGGAAATACATGCTCTAGGCCACTACTACATTTTCCCATTGGTGCATTTTTTGATTCTAAACATCCTACACATGTTTGTCAGCTTCTTGAGATCATTATGGACTCAAGCAAGCCCCATGTGCTTATTTCTTCAATTTTATTTGTTTCTATTGGAATGGGCTTCACTTGTAGTCTTGTCGACTCCTTTTTATTTATCCTCTCAAAAAGTGTTTTTTGAGTTTATTTATTATTATATGTTGATGATATATTGCAATCACTAGTAATAACTAATCTCTTCTTGACGTGTCAATCAAGTATCTTATGTTCTTATCTAATGAATTTGCTACCAAGTATCTTATGTTCTTGAACTTTTTCTTCAGTTTGAATTCCATCAAAATATTGAGGATATCTTTTTCTGTCAAGCCAAGTATTCCCATGATTTAAGTCAACGTGCTCAACTTCAAGATTCCAAATCATTCAACACTTCTAACATACATGCTCATTATCTTCCATCTATGGGTCTAAATTTTGATGATCCTTCTCTGTATGATTACTTGCTTGAGCTCTTCAATATTCTACTTTCACTCTACTAGATATTGTTCATATTGTCATTATTTTCAATCAATATATGCACCAGCTATTTATCTTTCATTTTCAACCAATTAATTGATTTCTTCACTACATTAATGATAAAACTAACTCTTTGCTTTGGATTAGTTTCTAGTCCATCTACATCTCGGGAGATCTTATCTAATTGCAACACAGATTAGGCTAAGTATCTAGACAAACATCGACCAATCCCTACCAATGCAATTTACTCTAAGCTTATTGATTTAGATTATCATTCTTTGAGAATGATGGTGGCTTCTAAACCAAGGTACAAATTCATCATGTTCCTACCAAGCTTTAACTAGTAAACGTGTTCAAAAAGAGCCTCATTAAACCTATTATTATGAATTTTTTATAGTGCTAAACTTATCTATTGGGACATGGTCCAAAAATCTCATTGGATGATAATTTTCATTTAATATATTACTATAAATATATGGGTCATGCAAGTAGTAAAGATGAACATAAGTCTAGATATTGATTCTAGATGGGTTGTATAGGTAGTTTGACAAACTAATAGTGAACTAATTGCTATTCATGTTGATTAGATAGACTTGAGTTTATAAAAAATACATAGACTATTAGGTTGACTCATTTCCTTATGTATAAATAAGAATTCTTTAATATTTGGGAAATGTTATGCTCAATTGTTGGATGAAGGATAGATTGATGTGGAAAGATTCTACTACCCACTTCGCTTACAAGATGATTGTTATCATTGGACTATCACTATCAATAATGATCTTCTCATAGTTATTTATTTAGTATTTATCTACCAAAACTATACTTGTTTTATTCAAAGCTCGTTTACAAGTCTATTCCTTATATGTAGTATGTCAACTATCCTTGATGATTATTTGGTATTCAATTCACCAAATATTTTTTATATATTTTGGTAGTTGATAATGATGTGAAGCCATAAAAATGGGGCTAATATATATTAATTTCATGATTTTTGTGTTTCTAAAGAACTTTGATAAATAATCGTGAAATCAATAAGTTTTGAAAGTTTTTAGCAGAGAATGTAGATATGTAAGTCTTTTATAGTTTCGGTGTCTATTTTTGGCCAAAACTCTATCTAAATAGTTGGTGATAATTCTTGTATATAATGACCATATCAACTTATCCACATAATCTTTTTATTATGTGATACATTCTTAATGATTACAATATTACATGGAGTCACGGCTATACTTAGATCAACAAATTTTAATAACTACGATATTAATTATTCAATGTAATACCTAAGTACATTACTAATGCTCAAGGTCGAGACCAATTTTATAGAGTCAAATTTATTTTTATATGGCCATGTAGTTTCAAGTTAGAGTAATGATAATTTTATAAAGCCATGACTTAAGAATTATAAAATATTTAAATTCAAAAATACTCAAGTCAAAGCCATGACAATTATTCAAATCTATTATTTTTGGGACATTAAATATTAGATAAGATATTACTCAAGTACATATATTTCCAAGATTATGACACTTGTTCTCAAAAGAATGCATAGCCATAACTCATATGCACAAGCTAAGTATAGTTGTTGTGACATCCTAATAGTATCACATTAATATGCTATATAAAATAAAAAAAGGCCATTATCATGGCCATTCACAACACAACATACACTTAAGAGAGTTTAAGGGTTATAACTTAAGACCTACTAGGACACCTAATCACAACTAGTACTGGTGTCATGGCCACATACATATAAAAAATGACCTACTACTAGTGACTTAGCCTTCCCACAGTCTTATGACTATATAATAATATGATAAGTCATCTTTACCCAATGGCCAATTAACTTCTTTGTGTTACAACTTTGTTTTTAGTACCACAGCTTTGTGTTACATAAAGATTAAGATGTTGAATAGAGTAATGGTCATTTTCTAAATTCATGACCTCAAGCCAAAGAGTTGAAAGTCAAAATTGTAGCTTATCTCTAAAAGTCACAACTTTTTACTTAGAGTAATGTAAAGTCTTTTGTGTATAAAAGTGGAATATAAATAAAATTTTAAATCTCTCTTTATTTTTTCTCATTCTACCTCATATAATAAGAAAAGTTATGATAATTACAAACTCTAAGAACAAATTTTGTAGTCCTTAGAGATTTCACAAGCAAACAAGGGATATAAAACTCATGCCAATATCCCTAGAGTTAAATGTCATGCCTCTCAAACACCTATCTTCTAGTTCTAGGGATAGATTTATTAATTCATATGAAATTAATATGGTTTATAATTGTGTAATTTGAATTATGTGATATAATTGGTTTAAAGTATGGATATATTAATGATTTAAATTATTTTATATTATGAATATTGATGGATGGTGACTAAATATAACTTGAATTAGTATTTTGACTAATGGTGTGTTTGTATGAGGTTCTCATTGTGGATGATGATGGGTAAACCACGAGGCTCGCTAGTACATATATTAGTAAGGTAGTGATAGTCATTCCTATTATGATGCATTAGATAAACCTAGCTATATGTCAAACCCCAAAATTTGAGTATGTTAATTATCATGAATATAATGTTTATGAAGTCAAAAGTAAGAATACTTTTTATATATCAATCTATTGTAAACATCTTAGAGATATTGGTTCATGATTAAAATGATTGTTATATAGAATATTCTCTCAAGGGGTTTGACTTTAGTGTGGAAGTTGTAATGTTACCAAGGAGGATTGCGATAAATAATTTTTAAGATATGCATGAGTATATTATAACTCACAAGGTAGTGACAACCACTGTAAGCTACTTTTACTCATATGGTTCCCGCCAATAAAACTCAAGGATAGCATAAGTTAATTGTGTAAGTATAGTACTTACGAAGCTAAAATTATAAATACTTATAAGTAATTTTTAATCATTATTTTTTATAATTATGGAGACATGTAAATAAAAATGTGCATACGAAGCAACCATCAAGAAAAGTTGAAGAAGTTGCCTAAAATATATGAGATTCCAAATGACCCTCATGTAGAATTAAATAATTGTCTTGGTGATGACGTATCAATGAGATAACTATAAAGGGACCATTATTAGGAAGAGATCAATGGTGATAATCACCTTATAAGCTATTAGGGAAAAGAGTCATTGCACAATATCTAGCCCTTTATTATATATCCAACATAACATATATCAAATGACTTAATGAAATCACATAAATTAAATGAATAAATATTGGACATAAGATTATAAAATAATATGATTATCCATTATACTAAAAATAAATTGTCTCTTATTGAATAGCCAAAATTTTGATACAATTCCTACAAGATTGATATTTGAATGAAAGTCCATTATACTACTAATATGACCTGTATGCTTATGGATCTCAGTTGATAAGATACTATTATTAATGAGCTTTTATGATATCATCTAACTGATTAAATTAGTTGAAGTAATAAAGCTGCAACAAGTTTTTGGTATCAATGCTAATGATTATCTAGTTTATTTAGTCAACATTAGTTGATATAATTATTCTTATAAAAGAATACTTTTTAGTAATTTAGATATTATTACATTTGATAAATATTTTTGGATCTAAATACTGAGTCATATTATCTTATTTGAATGACGATAGTTACCTTTTGGATTTGCTTATATGTTTTCTCTCTTTTTATTTTCTTTCTTTCCAGCCGCCCATATATAAAATATAAATGTCTAGTCACTCTCACTAAGACTTTCGTAAGTTATCTTATAGAGTTATAGAAAGATAATGAAGCATACAAAATGTATTTTAGGAAAATTATGCCAATGAGCAAAAAATGTTTCTAATCACAATTACAATGAGATTTATCATGCTCAAGAAAATGACTTTTATTTTGAACATTATAAAAACTATTATTAATCTTATTATTAGCAATAAAGAGAATCATAGAAATTGAGGATATTGAAGCCAAAAGAAGGTGATAGATTATTGGTCTTAGATATTTTTAATATCTTATTGGATGGTTATACTTGATGAATTACTAAGAGATTTTAAAAGATTCAATAAAGAGGAAAGCATGAGATAATAGAAAGAGAGAGAGAGAGAGAGAGAGAGAGAAGAAATCATAAATTAGTTTAAGTTTAAATAAAGTGTTTCATTTGAAATCTTTGTAGCAAAGGTAGAAATAAGTATGATTGAAATTTTAAAAGAAGACATGGATGCTATCGCTTCAATTATTCAAAGATACAAGGAAGAAAAAAATGAAAAAAAATATGTTGTTAATATGGAGATAGTTGTGAAAAAAAAAGATTGAAGAGAAAATGGATGACATAGCCTCAACGATCTAAGGTGAAAAAATAAAAGACACTATCTTTATAGGTAGTAATCAAAAAATTTTAATAGAAAATCTTTATGTGGAATTGAAGAAATTGCCTCAGCTATTCAAGAAGAAAAATTAAAGGTAGATTATAAAATTTTGTGGTTGAATTAAAGAAAATTGATGAGTTGTGTACAGTGCAATTGAAAAATCCAAAATTTTTTGTAATGCCAAGGCTAAAAAGAAAATTTTGATGGATAGAAATGTGAAACTTAATTGTGTTAAAAAAAAAGGAATAGAGACAATCATTCCTCCATCTACAAATGGTACAAAATGTATTATAAGGAAGAAAGAAGTAGGGCTATATACTAAAAAACTTGCTTAAATAAATGATATTTTCGATGGTTATAGAGCTCAGATTTAAATATTGGATCTAGGGTTTTATGTTTAAGGCCGAGAAAACTTGTTTAAAGTAAGACATCTCTTAAAACTCATGTGAAATTTTATATTTTGTATTATTAGTTACATATATACTTTTTTTAGAGTGATATTATGTATGTGGTTATAAATCATTTGTTTTAGTTTATTTAATATGAGTTTCATAAAATTTAAATCAATTAGTTAAGATATGTGATAAATTGATAGCAACTTATAAATTTGACTTCATGACATATTTTTTTGATAAATTTAGAAACTCATTTACCCATGTATTTATTTAGAGTTATTTTTCTAAAAATAGAAAAATAGTATTTAGTTATATAATAAATGGTGTCAAACATCATTGTTGATGGATTGTTTGACTAATTTTTAAATAAGATTAAACTGATATATGTGTGTAAAATTATATGAAAAATAATTTAATGTTATATAAACTATATAATATTTTAAATGAAATTTGAATAAGTTTGGAAAAAATACATATTTTGGATATAAGAGTTTGAAGTGACTATTAGTCCTAGTAATGGCTTGCAGGGCTAAAACTACAAGAATATATATAAAGGCAGGGATTAGATATGCCCTTGGAAGAATGAAACTAAACTCTCTTGTACACTTTTCATGGAGTTCCACTATGTTGAGGTGGTGATTGTCGGGCAAGAAATTGATAAATCTCCAGTGAGTCTTTGGATCATAGGAGTAGGTGTGTGTGTTCCCCATGGGGGGTGATAGCTAGGCTGGAGCTAGTAGGTTAGTTTTTCCCTCTACATGTCTTTTAGTGGCCTAGTGCAGCATTCTTATACATAAATAATGTATGTTTGTGAAGATGGAATATGGATTGAAAAATGAATGTTTTGAGAACTTACACACACTCATACATTATGGTTTCATGAATTTGTATAGTCATGTATATATATAAATATATGTGTGGACATTTCAAAATATATTTCTAAACTTTTAAATTATATATTAGAAAATATATGTGGCTTTAAAGGTAAAACATATATTTTTCTATGTTTTCTTGAGATTTTTTATTGTGCATTAGTTCCTCGCCCCTTTTTTCCTAGGTAGAGAAAATGTTGATGGTCAAACTTGATTCTAAAGCTTGTATATCTATCTAAGGGTTTTGGTGGAGCATCTATATAGATTTTTTTAACACTGTTATATATTTTCCCATAGATATCTTTTTGTATAAATGACTTTATTTTATCATGTGAATATTTTAACTTGATGATTTATTCATATTCTTCATTTTCTAAGGAATTAAATCTAGTTTAAATGGATAAATATAATTGATGTTGACTTATTTTTTTTTAACTTGCTTACACTAAAGTTTAAAGGTTGTTGGTATTTCAGAATGAAAGTAATATGAAAAATAGGAAGGAAAGAAGTTATTGTTGACTTTTATATAGCTTTCTATAGACAAATAGGTCAAGAACATAGTATTTTATAATACTATGATCTTAGTAATTTTTTAAAATAAATATAGAGGTGTCAAACGGGTCATGCCGGGCCAGCCCGGAATGGTTTTAGGCCGCCCAACTGTGCTACCGTCCCTGGCCCAGCATGGTTTCTTCATGCCAGGCCTGACATTGCCCGCCGGCACAGCTAGATTTTTACTGTGCTAGGTCAAGCCTGTACAGGTCAGAACATGCCCGTACTGACCTGTTTAGAAAAAATAATTTTTTTTTATTTTTTTGTTTATAATATTTATGTAATTATAAAATATAAATTAGATAATGTTTAAAAATATTTAAATTGTAAATATTTGAATAGTTATAAAGTTTATTTTTTTATGTTATTTGTTCTAGATTAATATATTATAATTTATTAGAATTAAATTTTATAATTTTTAATGAAATTCTTAAACACAAAAAATAAAATAAACACCAAATTTCTTTAACAAAAATGATAAAGTCACAAAGCCAAATTCCCAAACCAAAGCAAATACAATGTAAAAAAAATTGAGTACTAAACATCAAAATTAAAAATCAGAATCAATCATAACTCATAAGCATAAGCACAATTGTAATATAAGTATCACTGTCGGCGTGTCACAATGCCACAATCATCAACTATCAGGCATCAAGTGGCAACTTCATAAACATCCATCAACATATCATTATTATTCTCAACCTCAATATTAAAATTACTATCATATGAATCATCATCAGCAATAAACTTTTCTCGCTGTAGTCCCTGTCCCAACATGATCATGGATGCTAAACCTCAAATCCTTCCAATCCTTTATGCATGCCAAAGTCTCAATAATATCTGGAAGTAATCTTGATCTTTTATCTGAAATCACATTCACTACAATAGAAAAGGTAGACTCCGATACTACGCTCAACACCAGAAAAGTTAGCAGATCTCGTGTCATCTTAGATAGCACGGGAAAGGTGGACTCATATGATTTCCACCATTGTAATATATCAAGATTCTTAGTGTCATAATGTGATAGGATTGAACAGTAATCAGTATCTAAGTACCGAGAAAGCTTGCTCCTATTCGATGGTCCACCCTATTGTTTCCCCCTCACTACCTGAATGGAAAAATCATCTCTGAAGATGATATTTATGTACATACTCACAGTCTCACTACTACTGTCATCATACCTAGTATCATAGTATGTGAAAAGGTCAGTCAACTTTTCGTGAATGAACCCTTTAGGTGAGTCTTCCAGGTTCATGCACGAGGAAAGTCAAAATATTATCTACCCCTTCTACCTTAATCCTAGGGTCCATGCATGCAGCGAGATAATAAATAAATGGAATGGTGGACCTATACTTTAAGTACATGGTTTCCATCCATGCATGCATGAGGAAATGTAAGTCATGGTACCATGTCGGGCCAGGCACGGCATGAGGCCCGGTTGGCCTTGGCATGGCATGGACCAGTTCGTGCTGTGGATAGGCACGACACGGGCACAGGCATGGGAAATTCCCATGCAGTGCTAGGCCAGGTACGGCTGAATCATGCCATCTCGGGTCGGCCGATTGACACCTCTAAATAAATATTTTTTCCATTTATTTTGAATCCATATTTTTAATACAATTCATAATATTTTTTTTTCTCAAATTTTTAATATAAATTTATTTATTTTGAATCCATATTTTTAATAAATATTTTTTTCATTATTTTAACATGTATTCCATGAGTAATTTACTAAATTTACAAAATTCCACCATTAAAAATGCAAAAACTCTTCACATTAGATTTTGACATATTTAAATCTTATCAAATTTAACTAATCAAACCAAATATATTGTGACACTCGAGTGGGAGTACCAGGGCTTGTGACATTAGAATGTCCTCTCAAGGGGTTTACATTTAATGTGAGTCACATTATTACCTTGGAAGATGGTGACAAGTAATCCTCGGGACATGTATAAGTTCGTTGTGACCTGCAAGGTAGTGAAACTTATGAGAAGCATATATTAATTATATAAGTATGAAAATTATGAAGCTGAAAATGCAAATGCCCAACCATGCTAATCATTAATCTTTATGATAATGGAAGATTATGAATATGAGTGTGTACATTAAGTAACCACCAAGGGCATTCGAAGAAATTACCTAATAGGTGAGGGATTGTGAATGACCTTTGTGTAAGGATGAATTGTTGTCTTGGTGGTGATGTACTAAGTGGACAACTATGAAAAGTATACTATTGGGAAATGCTCAATGATGACAACCACCTTGTATTCTATTAGAATAAGGAATCATTGGATAACACCCTAACCTTCATTTTGTATCCAACTACCAACATAGTATATGTCGAATAACTTGATGGCACCATATAAATTAAATAAATAAATCTTGTACCTAAGATTGATTAACAATCTGAGTATTCATTATTCTGAAAATGGATTGTATCTTGTTGAATAGTTGAAATGTTGATATAATCTCTGTGAGATTATTATTTGTGAAAGTCTATTATACTACTTGTACAACGCATACTTATAGATCTTAATTGATAAGATACTTGTGTTAATAAGCTTTTGGGATATTACTTAACTAATTAAATAAGGTAGAGTAATAAAGTTGCAATAATGACAACTTTGAATATGTATTTACTTTTTTTTTGACATCTAACGTTGTAAAGATATGAAATGATATGATAATAAATATATTTACACTTTTGACTTAATAAGTAATATACTCTCATCAATTAACATACATCTTCTCAACAATCTCACATATGATAATATTACAAAAGAAATGACTCACTAGGCTATTAAACATCTCCATTTGCTTGTATCTTATAAATTAACTTTCATTATCTACCATGATCAATATATGACTTTCAGACTGGTGAAAATTATAGGGTAGACATTCTACATTACTCATACATTATTTGAATATTAATTCTTCTAGAATATGCATAATAGATTGGTATAAATATGATCTTGCTTTTGGCTTAATGAGTGACATACTTACAATAATTAAACTTATATCAAGCTTGGGTTTTCACTTATAGGTTTATCTCATATGATAAGATTAAAAAGATTGTTACTTCTTTCTTATCATACCTCATAAGTATGTCATATGACTTTCCTATCACTATCATACATGACCAACACTAATAAATCTAGGATATAATGAAAATTCTAAATCTCAATTCTACATAACATCCAAATCCATATTTCCACAAGTATAAATATTATATAATCACATCATTATAACACATATACAATAAATCAATCCAAGATCATAATTTAGCATGACACTGGGATAGAATTTGCACGAGATATTTGGTGTGATATCTTTGAAAAGAGGATTTATAATAATAGCCCTAGTGAGGTTCTAAGTCTTAAAACTTAAGCTCAATCAATTCTTGCTTATGTTTGGCTTAGATTTGTCTCTAATTGGAGATTTAAAATTTTAAAGTCATGTTACATAGAGTTTTGTAAGATATTGGGCTCAAAATTCAATTCTCCCTCTCCTATTTTTGTGAAAAACTCCAATTTTTTTCTTTATACATTGGGGTTCCATGAAAATATTTAAACTAGAAGTCACAACTTCATCATGTCTTAGAATCTTTTCTAGAGTAAAAAAGTTATGACAGTAATAGTAGGAATGCCATGATTAAGATAAAAATTTCTTAGAATGCAAAGTCACAACATCAAGAATGATTATGTGTGATGTATTTAATCTCTAGAATATATAATTGCTATAGTAGGAATGCCATGACTGAGATCATTATTCTCTAGAGCAAAAAATCATGGCAACAAGAATGTCAAGACTAAGGTTTTACCTCTCTGCATCACTAAGTTATAATATCAAATAAATGTCATGACTAAAAAATTAATTGGTATTACGCATATTTTGATTCTATATCAATTAAGTTGTAGTGGTGGAAAATATTATGACTTTTGGTATTAGTAGAGTATTTGATTATTATAATATAAAAATAAAGTTATGGTCATCATTGTATTTTAGAAATAGTGCAGCCACAACTCTAATAAAATATCATGGCCATTAAGATATTATTGCACAATGAAAAGATTATGACAACTCAGTAGAAGAGTCATGATGTACAATAATTGCCACTAGTGCAAAGAGGAAGATCACCCTACCTTGCAAATTGATAGAGAGATGGAGAGTCGACTATAAAATATAACATAAAAGGTATAATGTAATTTTGATCTTTTCTATGAATTCTCCATGCACTAATTATCCATACATAGTTTATGGTGATATTCTCCATGTCCCTTATACATTCATTAATGCCTTGGTAAATTTACTTTTAGTTTAGTAGCATCTTTTATGGATTTGAAGGCTATAATATATATGATTCCTTGTAATCCAAATACTTTATCTATAAATTCCCTATCAAAATATAGCTAAACTTTTTATAGGTAACATCTCTTATCTTCCATATCTTGTAAGTTGGAGTAAACTCTCTCATGATAATTGCATTCTCTAATTCTATTTTGGTGAAAAATAGAGCACAATTTATTTTTTATCATCAACTAGAAAGGTAGGATAAATTTAATAAACTCTTGGTCACCCACAAAGTTCTTCTTGGATAGAATAGAACTCATCTATATCCTCCCCCTTCCATGAGAAAAATTAGTTTGAGCACCATGAGGTTGGAGTAAGTCTCAACGGTGAGTTGTTTCTTTTCATTACCTTTGTCCTTGTGACTCATTTCATTATCTCGAGAGATAAAAATTGTGATCATAGGATAAAAGTATTTATTAGTTTTTCCAACTAGACTATCATGTTATTGGTATATAAATATAGTACATTCCAATATATATATATATATTCTTTCCAAAATGACAAAATATACTTATATTCACACACAAACAATGTCACAATTAATAGTTCATATTACAATAATTGTATGCCCACACTACACAAATAAGTTAGAATCAAAATACTTGAGTATCCATTTGTATTTTTGGTATAATCTTGAGCACCTAAGCATAACATGAATATCAACACATCCTCCACATGAACATCCTATGAATAATACATATCTTATACATGAATACCACGTAAGAACTCATATATAGAAAAAGAATAGAAGAGTATCCTATCACACACAGGGGTAGCCCAATCCCATAATAGAATTGCTATCTTATCCAAACCATACATAACCTAAGGGCAAGGGGGACAACCCCATTTCTAGTTGAATCAAATTAGACATCTTATTTATTATTTATCAAAAAAAAAAAAGACAACCTATAAAATTGGCTATCTTTTTTCTTGGGAGAATTATGTTTTGGTGCACAATTTTAAAAAAAATTTAAAACATACCGAAATTTAATATTTAAAAAATGATGCACCAAACTCGTAGGTAATAAATTTTTAGTTTACTCATTTATAGTAATATGAAAATACCCTTCATTTAAACAAAATAAACTAATTTAACTTCTATCATAGTAGGAACTCCACATAACCACAAGCTCAATGGAGCTTGATTATCTGCATCAAGTTCGTTGAAAGATCGTGTTGATCTTTTAAGAGCTCAATCGATAAGCTCAATGGAGCTCCACATAGGAGCTCGCTAGAACTCGTTCAAGCACATCGAGCTCCACCGAGGAGCTCACTAGAGCTCATGGAGCTCCACCAAGGAGCTAGATGGAGCTCCATCAAGGAGCTTGCCAGAGGTCATCAAGGAGATCACTGGAGCTCATCGAGTTTCACTAAGGTGCTTGCTATAACTCATCGAGCTTCTTTGAATATTCTAGGAACTCCACTAGCTCCTGGAGCTCATCGAGCTCCAAGAGTTTTATTTTTTAATTGGAGTTCCAACATAACACATGGAAGTTAAGTTAGTTTGTTTAAAATAAAGGTAATTTCGTATTAATATAAAATAGTACATCTAATCGAGCAAACAAGCATTATATTTATAAAATTTTAAACAAAATTTAATAAAAGAATAATAGAGCAAGTGCATCCAAATGAAAGAGTGATTAAGGGGGCATTGATATGTTTAAGTATTGTTTTTTTTTTAAATTCAAAATATTCATAATATGAGAAAAAATGAAATGTGATTCAATTTACAAAAGGCTTTTTAAAATATCAATTATGGTAAATACTCAAGTTAATAAATGTTCGATTATAAATTATTTATAATAATTAGTTAATAAATGTGGGGCGCAACAAAAGTAAAACTAAACAATAAATAGGAAGTGAAGCATAACAAGCGTGTTGGTGACTTATATCTGAAATCTTGCCATAGGCAGCATTGTGGCACATGCAACAATACCATTTGCCACATCAGCCATGTTGTGTTGGTAATAAAAGGTCCGTTTGATAAAATTGGAAAAAAAAAATGCTGAAAAATTAAGGTTGAATTTTATAAGTATTAAATTTGTATTGAAAAACTGTTCGATAAATTACTATTAACTGAATACTAAATATAAATATATTATTTGATAACTGTAAATACCGAATGATGAAAATAATGTATTTTATATATTTACCCTTCTTATCATTGTATTATATATTATCAAACATAAATAGAATTTCTAATGAATTTTTTTTCACTACAATTATTAATTATTATAAAAGATAAAATACCTAAAAACATATCCATAAATAAATCATAATTCCAAAAAAGAAATAAAAATATTTAAAAAATAACCAATAAAATATAAACTCTTTAAAACTATTCAACTTTTTAATATAAAAACAAAAATTAATGAACAACTAGTCGATTTGTTATTTTCTCTCTCAAATTAATCATGAAAGAGTGTTATGGTTAGGGTTTTTGGTGGTGGAAAAAGGAAGAGGAGAAGACAGATTCACAAATTGAACTGTAGCATGAATGAGAAAATGAAAAAGAAATGAAAAAAAAAACAAAATGGTAATTTAAAAAAATTGTTGAAAATGTTTAGCCTTCAACATTAAGTAGATGTCTACCTACTTAAAATTTTCAATGAATTTTCACTTAAAATTTTAAATTTTCAGCTCCCAGTATTTTTTTATCAAACGTACTTTAAATTTTAAATCATTGAAAATTAAAATTTTCAATGGTTTGAAAATTTTAAGTGCGTTATCAAACAGCCCCTAAGTCTTGCCAACTTACGTGCAACAATACCACTTGCAACTTTGCTCCAGCATTGGGGAATGTTATAAATAATTTAATATATAAAGCACATTTTATTTGTGACACTCATATTATTTGTGAATGTATGGTAGGCGAACATGCACCAACAAATTAACCTACAAGATAAATTATGTTAAAGGTATTTTTTTTACATAAATACAAATTAAGAATAAAAATATTAGTTTTGACAAATATATTGATACTTATAATTTGTGAATATTTTAAAAAAATATTTGTAAATATATTAAAAAATTTCATCATGTACAAGTACAATAATTATAAAATACTGCAAAAATAAACTCTAATGATAGGGAGCTAGCAAAACATAAAATATTTATATTTTTATATACTATAAAATAATAAACTCCGAATTGCCCATTTACTTGCTAAAAAAAAACGAAAAAACAATTGCTTTTGAATATTTTTTTCATATATATATATATAATTTAAAAACATTTATGTATATACATTTATATATAAAAATTTTCAAAAATGTTATTATTTATTGTTTAATACATCTATAATTATATATATATATATATATATAGGATTATATAGTTGGTTTTTCTCACTTTCCAATATTATTTTCCGAATTAATTAAACTTTATTTTATTTTATTTTCAAGGATAAAATCAAGTTGTTTAATTTTAGTTCATAAAAAATTAATTATTTTAGAATTTATTATAATTTATTTTAATTATGAAAAATTTGATGCACAGAAAAAAAAAATTGTTTGATGCATCAGATCAGAACACAATTCTCCCAAATTGTTTTGTTTAGGAATAATTTTAAAAAAATTAACTTTTTAATAATGTCGACTTTATGTTAAAGTTTTATATATATATATATATATATATATATATATATATATATATATATATATATATATATATATATATATTAAGCATTTAATTGATAGAGGTGCATGGGTAAATTGGATATTTATTTGCAACAAAGTAAGATTACCATTTATTAACTTATGTCCCCATGTTGTAGATGCAGTGGTGGGGGTTGGATGAGAGTAGTAATGTCTTGAGTTTGATTACTTGCCTATGCGCATGGTAAATTAATTTTGTCTTACAATTAAATCATCTAAGTTATATTTTTGAATAGTTCGAATCGTTTCAAAATTATTTTTGAATATACAGAGCCAAAGCACAATGTATTTTATATTTTTAAATCAATTTATGTTTTAATTTAAATTAATTTTTAAATTTATTTTTTAATTAATTTTTAAATTAATTTTCAATTAATTTATGTTTTCATTTTCAATTAAGATCATGTCCTTTTCTTGATTCAATCCTAAATTAAATTCTGAAATATGTTGAAAAATTTTCAAGACTACAAAATATTACAACAAAATAGCTCACATTTAATTTCATTTTAAATTGAAAAATCAAGATTCCAATCATACAAAAACTATACACATAAAAAGTACATATTTTTGTCTAAGTTAATTTCGAAAAAATTGAAGAAAAATTAGATTTTATAACATTAAAACAAAAATAAATAATATTAACCTTAAGAATACAATTTTATTTTGTTTTAAAATGATGTGTATTTTTGATACACTAAATAAGTTTAGTGTATACATTATTATAATGACATTATACCCTTACAATTATTTTAAAAACATCCACATAAATATGTAAAAAATAAAAAAAATATCTTAAAAAATAAAAATTAGTGTATCATTATATATATATATATATATATATATATATATATATATATATATATAATGAACTTTAATATAATCTGATCAATAAAAGGGGATGAATGATCTAACTTTATGGACACGATTTCAATCCCTAGGAATGTCGAATATATTTTCTTAGGATACTATATTATCTATCATTGTATATATATTGTTAGCCAAGGAAGAGAAACTTATCAATCTACTTTGAATCTAAGGCCCAAAAATTTATATGAGTCAATATATGGTATGAGTTGAGTTTAGAATTAGAGGATGGGGAAAAATAATATATATATATATATATATGATATAATGATATGTCATATTTACCATAAATAATGTGATATATCTATGTGAAACTTATGTATATATGTACATATAGATATATACATATCTTATTATATATGATGGATATGTATATATCTATATATGTGTACCTATATTTATTTACACACACACACACACACATATAATATATATATAATACACATATGTGTTGTTATGTGTCCACACACACACACACATACACACACATATATATATGTTTATAATCACACACACACACACACACACATTCAAACATATATACATATGTACATGCATAAAAAGAAAAGACAGAATCAAAAATACCATATTTCATTTCTAATTCCGTCGCAATGGTCAAATAGCAATGTAATTAGAAATGGAAAGAATTTGTTTCTAAAATGCTCATCTCTAAATTTTTTGAAACGGATAACACAATGATATTTTTATAAATAGTGATGGATTTTTTATGTTGCTAAGAGACGATAAGGGGTTCTTAGATTTTGTCGTTAAATTAGTGACTGAAGAAAAATAGAAATGTATTATCCATTTCTAAATGAGCGATGAAATAACCTAGAAAAATAACATCCATTTTTTTAAGAAATGGATTTAAAAACATTTTTTTCTCATTTCTATTGTCTGCAACATGAATATGTCCCATTTGTGTAGTTTTTGTATGTTGTATTCAATATACAAATACATACAGAAATCATATTATATGCAAACAAATAAGTATATTCACATATTATTCATCAAATGACTTCACTTAACATTTAGTACAAAATAACATGTCAAGCAATAAACATAAATATCCATAAAATTAAATACACAGTTCATAACCTAATGAAAAATATTAATAATACAAAAACTATAATTTCACATCAAAAATATATGTTTCAAAATATTAATAACACAATATCACAAATAACTACGAGTCCTTGTCACGATGAGTATTGTCCACCAGAGATTTGAAAGTATCTTTTTCGGAATGAAAAAAATAGATGATGTCTTAGTCAACTTACACATTATTTTCTAGAGGTGTCAAACGGGCCGGCCCAGCACGGCACGGCCCGTTTTTTAAATTCGGGCACGGGCACACGGCAAGGCAGGGCAGGCGGGGCGGGGCGGGTCGGGTCTGTTTGGACCCGACCAGCGGTCTTTTTACCTGGGGCGGGGCCCGGTTGGGTCACGAGTCACGACTCAGTGAGTCGCGACTCACGACGCAGGCACGCGTGCCGGCGTGCCGTGCCAAGGCACGAGCCGTGCCGGGCCAGGCACGGCAAGGCTCGTGCCAGGCACGGCACGGCACGTGCTTTGTTCGCCCGGGCACGGCACGGGCCCGGGCACGTTTTTTGATCGTGCCGGGCCGGCCCAGGCAAGGCCCAACCGTGCCGTGCCTCGTGCCGGGCCGGGCCGGCCCGGCACGTTTGACACCTCTATTATTTTCTCTATTTTCAAAATCTTATATTATGTTTTATCCCTCTTTTTATTCTTTTCTCCTCTCATCTTAATCTTTAAGCCTCTATTTTTTTTATTTCTTCAATTTTCTTTGGCATTTCTACATTCTTTTTTTGTATCTTTTCATTCTCCTTGTTGCATCTTTTTATTTTTCCTTTGCAATATATCCTGAATTTCTTGCATCTCTTCATGCAACCTCTCATAAAACATGATATTATAATTGAAAGATAATGATGAAGAACTCCAAATAGAACCTAGATAAAATGTAGATGAATGAGTACCAAGTTCTTACAGTCACCATTTTCTTGGTTCCACTCCGACAACCTAAAGGTAAAAAATGCACAACACCAATCTCTAGCAAGTAGTACCATTGAAGAAGGATTTGTTATTTGTGAAGTAATTACCATCATATTTTGCATTGCTTTCTATAATTATAAAAATACAACATAACTCATCATTAATATATTCAAATAAATTTTATACCAGCACAAGAAATTGTTATCTCCCTAATAAAAAAATAACTAAAAAACAAGATTAGTCATCACACTTAATGAGTCCATAAATAATAAATCATTAGTTATGGTAAAAAAATATACTTGAGTTTGCATATTATTTATAATTAATGACTAATCATAAATTTTTTTTACATTTTTTCTTTTATTATTTGTTATTTACAAACGAAATTATAAGTACAACATGAGAAATTCACATTAATATCACACATATATTATCCATTGCATTCAAAAAATTCTAATAATAATAAAAATTGAAAGATAATTATACAAAATCTACTGAATGTTGATGTCGCCTTTGAACTTCCAATATGTTTTGAAGGTTCTGATCCTTCACCTACTTTCTCTAATCGATGATTGTATGAGGTCATCTAGGACAAGGTTTTAAAATCTTCACTTTTTTAGTATTTCCATCACTCTATTCAAACACTAAGGATGATACTATTAGGCTTTGCATCTTTACCATATTTTTTTTTATTTTCCAAGCTTTCTCATACTTACCATATGTTTCCATACATCATTTACCGAGATAACCAAAATATTATTCCATTTGTACTTTTTCTGCAAAAATCAAATAAAACAATAATATATTGTAATTCATTTATTCTAAGAGTATATCATATTAGACCAAATTGAAAAATAAAGAAATGCCTTAAAATTATACCTTAAATTTTTCTCAATAAAATTCTTTCATATTTGGGAGGTACTTTGCTCTACTTTATACCCTCCACAACTAGTTTTTCTTTAAATATAGTTCTGACTGTATGAGAAGCATAAGGAATAAACCTTTAAGTAATTTAACATTATCACATACATTTATACATATAAACAAAATATGCCTATTTTTATGCTACAAAGTTAATATTTAATTTATTTATATTTATTATCCAAAATTTTGTAAGACAAATATTATTTTAATTATACATGATAATGTTTAATAAGTAGTAATATCATACATTATTATTATTATTTTAAATTACCAAATTTCAAATATTATAATATACTTAATAATTTAATTCACATTTTATTTTATATTTAATTAAGATGATAAAAAATGAAAAAATGATAATGAACTCATGTAGTAAATTAAAAAAATCTATATACTATTTATTGTTAATTATGGGTCAAATATAGATTTTCTCATAACGTGTCATGCAATTTATGGATTGTAAATATCTTGTAAACATTGATGTTGTAGTACTAATGCATGAGTCTCCTAAGATAGGTGGAATAGAGCTATCAGTATCTTTTAGTGTAAAATAAGATGAAGATGAATTATTTGTGAAAGTAAATTCATATAAGTCTGATGAGTTGATGCCAAAGTTTTATCCATACGTGTAAGAGAATACGGAGAGATATTTGTAGTGTTGTTGTCACTGAATACATATAGATTTTTTTCTTCCAAGAACTATTAGTTGACTTTTTCTACCCCTACCCACATATTGAGATCTTCGGTCACTTGAATGGCTACCTTTCATATCTAAATCAAGTTTATATAAACATCAAAATATTTAAAGATAATAAAAACATGTTATGAAAATGTCATAATAACAAAATATAATGATAAACATGTTGAATTCAAAAAAGCAAATAAAAATTATTCATTTAACATCCAAATTATAATGATTTCAAAATAAGAATGATATAATAATAAGACAATCAATAAATTTCTAGTCATCATTGGAAATTTCTAACAAATCATCTATATTTATTTTTTTATTGTTATCTAATTTTGTAATTAATTTCTCCTCATTATCTTCTTCGACATGACCATCATCAATATTCAAATAATTTCCACCTTCACCATACAGTATTTGAAGTCCATCATTTGCTCCACGAATGATTGAATAAAATTCCACATTATTTTTTTGAAATACTGATACACATGATGGAGTGATAATAATACCATTTTCAATAACTTAAATAGCTAATCTAAATTTTATTTTACATAGTGATATAAATTTTTTCTTATAGTTGGATAAGTGGTGTAACATGCATGTTCGACTTATACTACAAGAATAAATGACTCGTACTTATGATAATATTTTTTATGGTGTACATCAGTAAGGTTGTCTTGATGATAAATTCTACTACCCATATTTAGAATAGGATCACCCCATTCAAACTTAAACATAATTGTCCTTTTAATTAGTAAATCATGATGCTCCACGTGTAGAATTTCAATTATTCATCCGTGAAAATTAGTAGTTGATGCAACATAGTTAGACCCCTTGATGTAGTAATATATTTTTTTCTACAGGCAAACTCAAACCTCATATCAACTTCTTTATGCTGTAAAAACTATTTGTCATGACATTATTATTTAATAATAATTCAAATAACAATTGACATATTTCTGAAAACTAATATTTTTTTTTATAAATTCAAGAGTTTGACTACCACATATAACTTTGAGGGGCTATATGGATTATCTAGCTAAATCTTTTCTTCTGAAGCCTTCAGCATTTCATAAAATTATTTTGCTGAAGATATTAGAATATCGTCAATGACATCTAGATTTAATGATTGACCAATAACATTCTTCAACATTGCTTCATATTCATCATTAGGATTTGCAAATTCTATTGAAATATTTGAATCAATACTTCTATGTACATAATGCTTAGTTATTTGTGGCACAACTAATTTTTCATATTTATACCAAACATAATAGTCTCTAAAAAAATCTATTTTTGAAAGATGATATCGCTTTATGCCAACATTTTGATAACTTTGATTTTAATATTTATAGGAATTATATGAGCATTTTATTTTTATTTTATTCATAAATTCATGCTATTTTTCAGTAAAGCCAATAAATTTGTCAATCTCCTCTGCAAATTCATTAGTAAAAACCTCATCTTTTAGTCTTACATTTATTTATTAAAAACTATGTCGTATAATGTTTTCCTTTTCTGTAATAGATAACACAAACTTTTTTTAAATTATGATAATATAGATAAAGATTTATTTGTAATAAAGATGTAATAATATTTTTACAACATTACATAAATCTAATAAATAAGTTGTAGTAATATCATTATTAGATAATTTTGGATTAAAATGAGATATGGCGGGTTGGTTCAATATCTTAGATATTTATCAAAAGACAAGTTATAATTTTTTCATTTATATAAAAATAAAAATATTACATTTATCAATACTAATTAATTAGAGAAACATATTATATATAATATAAATAATAAAAAAAATTCTCAATGTCAATGCGTTTAAATTTGTCAATAAAAAAATAACAAAAATAAACCAACTATCGACGGAGAACATTATTAAATTAATAGGAATATCTTCTAATATATATATGAAGCATGTAATAAATAGTCATAAATCATATGTGATATGTAATATGATTTTTTATTGGCTTTACTGATTTTTTTATATGTGATATGTAATATGATATTATTTTTTTATTTCAAATTATTTCTTAATTTGTCATTTTCGTTTCTAATTCGTTTTAATTATGTACCTAATTTTAGAAATAGAATTGAGCATTTCTAATTTTCATTTCTAATTTCTTCTTTTATTGTAGTGATGTATATACATATGATATTGTATGTATGTGTGTGTGTGTGTGTGCGCTATATATATGTATACAAACATAGATACATACACACACACACACACACACATATATGTATATGTGTGTGTGTGTGTATTTGTATTTATATTTATTTACATATATACATATGTTGTTATGTGTGTGTGCATGTGCGTGTGTGTATACATGTTTATATCAATATATATTTACATATATGAATACCTATATACATGTGTGTGTGTGTGTGTGTGTATTTTATTGTATATGATGTATGTCAATAGTATGTGATGATATAAATAATAATATCACATTGAATCTCATTAAAATTTTGAAATTAAATATGTTTGAGCAAGAATAATATTGATATATTTGATTATTTGTCACTTTTTTTTTGTATTGTATGTATATATTAGTAAATATATCTTAGTCCAATGACAATTATTTCTTCTAAGTATAGTACATCTCTATTTTAAGATTAAAAAAACTATTTTAACTTTGAGATTGATATTGTTGAGTTTTGTACGGAAATAATACGTTTGAAATAAAAAATCTAAAATATAATATGTGTTTCAAAAATATGCTCAAACTAGTGCGTTTGGAAACACCGTGGCAATGGGCATCATTGTGAACGACAGTCATTGCTACCCTGTTGATTTAATAAAATCATAGGCCGGCATTGTTAATGCCGACTATTAAAAATATTATAGGGATCCCATTACGCCCCTCGCCCCACTCTCCTCGCCCTTCGCTCCATCGTGGAGCTCCGTCGAGCTCGAAGTGGAGCTTGTTGGAGCTCGACCGAGCTCCTCTAGATGCTCCACGATGGAGCTTTAGTGAGCTCCTTCGTGGAGCTCCATCGAGTTTCAACGAGCTCGAAGTAGAGCTCACTAGAGCTCATCGTGGAGCTCGACGTGGAGCTCGAGGAGCTCCAGTGAGCTCTTTCATGGAGCCCGAAGAGCTCCGTTGAGCTCCACTTTGAGCTCGCTGGAGCTTGAAGGAGCTCCACGATGGAGCTCCAGAGAGCTCCACTAAGGAGCGAGGGGCAAGGGGAGAGGGGCGTGGGCGAGGGGTAGGGGCATGGGGCGTGGGCGAGGGGTAAGGGCATGGGGCGAGGGGCGTGGGGTAAGAGGCGTAATGAGATCTCTACAATGTTTTTTATAGCCGGCATTCATAATGCTGACCTATGATTTTAAAAAATCAACAACGTGACAATGATCGCCGTTCATAATGACGGCCATTGCCAATTTGTTTCTATACGTACTAGTTTAGGCATATTTTTGAAATACATTATATTTGAGATTTTTTATTTCAAACGTATTATTTGCATACAAAACTCGATGTTGTCAAAGATATTAAACTATACCAAACTTTATGCTAAAGCAATATACTTTTCAATTGGGTTTGATTATGAACTCCTATAATATATATTTATGTGTATATATGTATGTGTGTATATATATGTATTATCGTGATATGTATGTATATTGTCACACATATATTTTTTTAAATGTATATATATATTTTTAGTTTTAAATTTTAATGCTAATGTGAATATTTTTAATAATGTGAAGGATATAGTTGTCATAATTAAAAGTGCATCATGGTTGTTTGGTTTTGAAATGATTTTGCACATAATTTTTTAAATTAAACATTTCTGGTTATTAAATATTCATTATGATCTTAGGTTTTAATTATGATCATAATTAAAAGTGCACTAGAGCTCGACGAGCTCTTTCGTCGAGCTCGTGGAGTTCCATCAAGCTCCAGCGAGCTCGATGTGGAGCTCACTTGAGCACCATGAATGAACTGGAGCTCCTCGAGCTCCATTGAGCTTCACGATTGAGTTAATTGGAGTTCGACGAGCTTGTTCATGGAGCTTGTGGAGTTCCATTGAGCTCCACGATGAGGCTCGAGGTGTCCAGTGAGCTCCTTCATGGAGCTCACTGGAGCTCCACGTCGAGCTCGTTGGTGCTCGACGGAGCTCCAACGAAGGAGCTCGTGGAGACGGGAATGGGGAGAGGGATGAGGAGATTGGGGTGAGAGGTGAGGGTAGAAGGATGAGGGGAGAGGGGCGAGGGCCGAAAGGGTGAGGGGCGAGAGGCGAGGGCCGAAAGGGCGAGGGGCAAGCTGAGATAACGATAATAGAATTTTCAATAACTGACATTCACAAAGCCGGCCTTTGATTTTAAAAAATCAACAGCGTGGCAATGACCATCATAACGATGGCCATTATCACGTTTCCAGACTCACTATTTTTGACATATTTTTGAAAATAGACTTACATTTTGGATTTTTTATTATAAATGCTTTATTTTCGTACAAAAATATATTTTTAATTTATTTTTAGTTTTGTGAATTATTTAAAAATATTAAAAGTTTAGTTTTTAAATGTTAAAAATTTATGGGGAAATACCCCAAAAATAAGTCTCCCTGGTTTTTTTATTAAAAAAATATAATATTTCCTATTATGGATCTCGTGTCAAACCTGCATCCCATATCATGATTCACGACCTCTTTTATGGTTGTTAGAAATATAATATAGAAAAAATATCATGCTAACGAAACATGCCGTTGACTTTGAGCATTGAGGATGAAAGAAACTTAGAAATATAATATATAATATAGAATAAGTTTAATAAAGAATAAAATATGTCACGGCCTAATTTTTTTATGAATTCTTTATAATGTATAAAATAAATCAGTTAGAAAATATGTTTCCTAATTAATTTCACTATATATATATAAACAATAAACTACAACACGGAAGTCATTTTTAATACCTACAAATATATTTGACTTCCTCCATTTTTCTTAGGGAGGGCTTTTACTCTTAGAAAATCAGGAAAAATTATATTTTGATGGAATATATATATATATATAATTTATTTATATGTAAAATAAATTTAATTTTTTTTTAAATATCATGGTTCGATTCAGATATTACACACACACACACACACACACACACTATTATACATATCCTTTGTGTATATAGTTTATTTACATATATAATATAAAATTTAAAAATATATTTTTTTAATTTTAAAAAAATATCATGGGTCAAGTTAGACATATTATATGGGATATATACTATATATACATATCATGCTTCTGTCTTTATATATGTATATACTTTATTTACATGTATAATATAAAAATTCAAAATCCAGAAAATATTATTAATTGTAAAAAATTATCACGGATCTAATTAGATAGTGATATATGCATATTTATAAAAATAGACTAAATTATAAATTTTTTTTAATTCCACAAAGGATAAAATATAATTGATAAATTTTAGTATCTTAAAATATAAATATTTTTGGTTTGATACACTAAATTATAAAAAAAAATGATGTCCTGAACATAAGTATTTTACATTTATAGTACATAAACATAGTTTTTATTCACTAATTATCTTGAAAATCAAAATACTAAATTTCTGGTCAATTTTTATCCTGTAAATATGTGATTCTAAAATCTAAAGAAAGTAATTATTTAAAACAAAAAATAAATAAAGAATTTATTAGTGATGTGTAATTTGTTGTTGTTGTTGTTTTTGTTATTATTATTATTATTATTATTATTTTGATAATAGCAAATTGCTTAAAAAACTGAAAATAGTTAATTAGTTAAAAGCGCGTGCACACCATGTCAACACACAGTGAATCCATTCATTATGCACGCCTCAAATATAAATAAGCTAAATTGGTATCCAAACATCTGAAAGTTCATCGAGAAGAACGAGGATCGCGGTGGTTTGCTGCTTCATACTTGCCACGCCCGCCTCCGCCATCACCAATCACCGCGACCATCAGAAATGTCTGCCAAGACCACATCTTCTTCAATGCGTACCTGCCTCTGTGCCCCCAAAACTCATCCGGGCTCTTTCAGGTGCAGACGACACCGGAGTAATCGAAGACTGGCCCAAGAAAAATCGACGCCACTTGTTCGAGTCATGCCGTCGTCGGCGAAGCAGAAGTCAGATGCTGGCACTTTAAACGTACTGATATTGCATCTTATCAGACCTCATCACTATTATCAACGGCAGAGAAGAAAGTTCAGTCCTAAACCCTCAAGATTTTCTCCACTTAATCCCAGTCAGAATCGTTTGACAGTCGCATCTTCTTGATTCTGTTGCATTGGAACAACAAATCCTTCCTTCAACAAGGATTACATAAAATAAAGGTATATTAATAGAAGAATAAAGTCGCGAAGAACAGCCAACGAGCAAGAAGTACAGTAAAACTCAATAAAAAATGTCCCTTTGATAATCAAAAAAAAAAAAAAAACAAATTTTACATATTCGGTTCAATATTCAATAAAAAAATACAGTAAATAAAAATTTTACAGCTTGTTTGATGTGTTTATTAATGAATGTCAATAATGGTGTATTGATAATTTCACAAATGAGAATCCCAAACACCCAACAGAATCAAAGCCATATTAACAATATCTACCATTTGATATAGTTGGAATTTCATTATTATCAATAGTATTTTTAATAAAGTGATATTTGAGACTAATATATTTTGTTTGATTATGTATGACAACATTAATTTTTATGGATATAATCGATTAATTATTACAAAGTATGTAGTTAGATTTTTCATGAGTTCATCCAAATCGGTCAATAGTTTTCTCATCCACAAAAGTCTGAAATGTTAGAAATCTTTAAAAAATAATAACAAAATTTAAAGATAGTAATAAACTTTGAAAATACTAAACAGAGGATTTTTACTTTTGAGATTACATAATCCGTTGCATTGTTTTGAATATATATAGGCAAAAAAGAAAAAAATGTTTTCAAAAAAAAAAAATTGATACTAAAACTGCTACTTTAATTTTAGCCACACATTGGACTAAAAACCACATGATATCTGCTCTAACAAGATAAACTCATCAAACTCATTAATGCAGATTTGTTACTAGTGAAAATTATATCATTTACATAGATTGATACAATTAGAATTCTAGAATCTTTGACATTTTTGATGTAAAGTGTAGCCTCATTCTTACTACGTTTAAATCATTGATTCAACAATTAAAAGTTTATTTGTTGATATCAAGTTTGAGGAGCTTGTTTCAACTCATATATAGCCTTGTTTAATTTATAAACACAGTACTTATCCCATTGTTTTACAAACATAAGGAATTATTCTACATAATTCACCTCCTTGAGTTTGCCATTCAAGAAGGTAAATTTGATATTTAATTGGAACAAGTTCCAACCCTTTTGTCTGGCTAAGTCTATTAAAAATCTTATTATTTTTAACCTTGTTACTAGAGTAAATGTTTCAAAGTAATCAGTTACAGCCTTATAGAAGTAGCCCCTGGCCACTAATAGAGCCATATACAAAAGCTGATTTGAGTTTGATTGAGTTTTAATCTTAAATATCTATTTGACTCCTATGTTGTGTTATTTGGGGGCAGATCTACCAAGGTCCAGGTCTGATTTTTTTCTATGATAAATATTTCAGTCTTCATTACATTGACTCATAATTAAGGTCTTACTATCTCTTCATAGTTGATAGACTCAACCGATGAGTAATTATATTTTTGGTATATCTCAGTCAAGGACTTGTATTTAATAGGTGTAGTATGATGTAATTCCTCTATATCTGACTCTAACTCACAAGGGGGAGCAAGAACCATACTGTGGATTGCATTCTTCTTTAATGTTTGCTGAAACATCAATATTATAGCATTGCAACTTTGTATTTTCAACTTCAAAATCATATAAGTTTTCATCTCATTTAGCTTTTTCATCAATAATTATATCTCTACTCACCAAAAATGATTTTGTTTCTGATAAATATAGTCTGTAATCCTTGGATTACAGACTATAACCAACTAATATGTATTTTAGACTCTTGGAGTCTATTTTAGTTCTAAAGGGCTTTGGTATATGGGAGTAGCAAACACTCCCGAATACCTTGAGGTGTTTAACACTTGGTTTCCTCCACTCCAAGCCTATAGTGAAGTGGGATTATCTAGCACTTTTGTAGAGCATCTATTGAGTAGATACACGACAGTGTTCACTGCCTCTGTTCAATAGACTTTATTGTTGGAATTTTTCCTTCAAAATATTTCTAACCATTTTCATTATGGTTTTGTTCTTTCTCTCCACAACACCATTTTGTTAAGGTGAGTAAGAGGTGGTCAAATATTTGTGTATCCCTTTTAGTTCATAAAAATTAATGAATTTCTATGAAAGGAACTCACTCCTTTATCTGTTCTAAGTATTTTCACACTTAGTCTAGACTATCTTTCTATTAGAGGTATTAATTTCTTGAATTAATTAAGTACTTCATAGTTTTGCTTCAAAAAGTAAGCCCACATATACCTTGTATAGTCATCGATAAATAGTAGGAAATAGCTGCTATTTCATAGAGACTAGACTGACATGGGTCTATAGATGTCAGCAAAAATTAGTTCCAATTGTTGAGATGCTCTCCAGGTAGAGTTCTTAATTAGGAAAACTTTGTCTGAACTATTTTCTTAGTGAGTATTCCTCACAAACAGAGGTGGGGGTAGTAAAATTTGAAGGTGCACCTTTCACAAGTTGTTTTTGAAAAATATTTTTTAAACTAAAGTAATTAAGGTGTCCAAACCTCCTATGCCATAATGTGGCTTCTGACTCAACATTTATAGTCAATGTCTTGTCTATTCTATGATTAAATGTCAGTGGAAAATTCCTTCCACTAACATCTTCACGATCCATAAGGTTGATCAGATCTATACGGAATCTAGAGTATTTAAATTATTTTTAAATACTAGGTTGTAACCTTTTTCCATCAATTGCCCCACACTCAAAAGATTTTGGTCAGAATGATATTTGAGAATCATTTATTCTGGAGTAGCTTTTGAATAATCATTCGAAAAAATTTCAATCTCAGATTGATATGAAGCTTTGATACTAAATTATTGGATTGGAACAAAAAATCCTTGCTTCAATAAGGATTACAAAGAAGAAGTTTTAAAGAAGAAGAGAAAAATTGCAGAAGAAGAAGAGTTTCGAAATATAACATGAGAGCAAGCAAAGTAAAACTCATTGAAAAATATGTCCCTTTGATAATAAAAAAAACATAGCTTATATATGAGGTTCAATATTCAATACAAATAAAATAGTAATTAAAAACTTAACATCACGACTGACATGTTTATTATTGAATGTCAGTAAGGGTATATTAGTAATTTCACAAGTGAGAAGCCCAACTCCCAACAGAAGCAAAGCCCATGTAAATAGATTCTATTGACTCCTATGAAAGATTAATAGTTTATATTTTGGTAGTTTTCTTTTCTTATTTCTCTCCCCAAATTGTCAGTAAATTTTGAATAAAATTTCAACTTTAATGAGATAGAAGTATTGATTTGCCTTTGGAGTATTTGTGTAAACTTCTTAATATAAATTTTTACTCATTAAAAATAATAATGTGAATAATTACATTTATAATTCTATTTTTAAATAATTAAAAATAATCATGCGGATAATTATAATTTTATTGGATAAGAAACTTTTTTATTTTAAAAATTAAAATTTAATTCTGGGAAACCCTAACCCATATAAACTTTTTTATTTTAAAAATTAAAATTTAATTCTGGGAAACCCTAACCCATATAAACTTTATTTATTTTAAAATTAAATGTAATATAAAATCCTTCTCAAAATTCAATTTTTGAAAAAAATGAAGTTATTTTAGTAATTCTAAATAGTGTTGTGGGTGTGACACACAAAAGGGCACAAATTAAAATTTTTATAATCCATTTAAACATGATATATAATTAAACAATAAAATTCAACAAAATTGGTGTTGGCTAACCTAGATGAATACTAAAAACTAAGAATAATTATAAAATAAATTCTCGATTAAATAAAGTGAATTAATTTGGCATTATAATTTAATTCATATAAATTTATCTATTTAAAAATTTTACTAAAACAAAAGATACAAAATAATGTTTTGGGTTTCATAGATTTTTTATTCGATGTATATTTATATTTATATATATATACCTCTCAAAATAGCAAAATATTCAAACAAAATAAATAACACATTAAAATATTTAATGTTCACATACTTCAATAAAGGCAACAATGGAAATGAAATATAAAATATAACCAAAAACACCCCAACAAAACCCTACAATTTGATTTCTAAGATTTGGTGCTCCTTAGATTTTCGAGCATCAGTTATCACAACACGAATCATCTCCTCATGGATATTACATAAATCATCTCTTCCTCATGGGTATTGCATACTTCATCTCTTCCTCACGAGTATTGCACAAATAATCTCTTCCTCATGGGTTTTCCACGAACAATCTTTTCATGAGGTTTTCCACGAACAATGTTTTCATGGGTATTGCATGAATCATCTCCTCCTCATGAGCATTGCACGAATAATCTCTCTTTCTCATGGGGTTTGCACGAACAATCTCCTCATGAGTACCACACAAGCAATATTCGCTCACGAGCAACATGAATAATGTCTTCCTTACATGCACCATACAAATACTATATGTGCTCCACAAAAATTCTCGTATGAATGCCACGCAAACATTAGGAACACTTCCGCAGCCTCTCAACAATCATGAAAAAATGGGAGAAATCTCATTTGTATTCTTTATCATGCACCACATGTACTTAACAAAGTGTTCATTACCTCACCATACCCCCGGAAAAGTCATGCAACATAACATGTGATTTTTTTAAAAAACTTCATTCATAAAGTTTTTCATGCGGATCAGTATTTTTTTTTCAAAAAATAATTTATATAATGTTTTACAAAACAATAATCTCTTAATTATTTTTTGTTAATTAGACACACACACATGAGTTTTCATTGGGTTCAATGCCCCAAAAACATATTAAATCCAAACCAAAAAAACAAACAAATTAGTCTAGGTAAACTGTGATAGACCCAACAATCTCTACTCTGTGCTATTTGGAAATATTGAAACAAGTCATTTGTTTAAATTTTAAAAGTTCTAATAACAGAGAATTTAGCTTCTCTCATTGATTATAATCATGTCTCATTTCTCATATGAGAATCTATTTTTCGGAAGTTAAAAGTACTCGTGGAACAACATGAGACTTACATGTTTCTCTCTAATCTATCAACTTTTCATTGATCCAACTAATCTCTAAGAGCATCTGAAGTAAAAGTTTTAGCATTTACTTCTGCCTCATAAACTCTTCTTTAATCAATATGATCTCCAATAGAAATTATAATAAAAATTATATCATAAGGCATTCCACCAAGATTATTACTTGTATCATATTAAGCATCTAAGAAATCTAGATTGATCATCCTTGAGTTCCCCTTATAAAGAGATTACAGCAACACTATCGTATGGCTCTCTCGAATCCCATCAACTATCCTCCAATCAATAGGAAACTATTGGATAGTAAGTGTTGACTGATTTCCTATAGAAAATGAATCATTCACACAGATATTCAAATCTATGCAGCTCAGAATCAAAGTTTATAATTTCCTGCCAAGTATTTATCCAATTTGAGATAACCATAGATTAGGTAATACAAAGAGAATTTACTATTTTACCTCTTAATATAGTCAATAACTCTTTTACCAAATTTTATGTGTCTTCCCTAAATTTTTCCACATGACCCTTACTATCCAATATTTCCATGAACAACATGTTTATTCAAACATTCAATATATATCAGACAACCTTGAGAAGTGGTTGGTATCCTATATTTGTCTCCAAACAAATATTATTGATGCCTAGTATTCTCAATATCCTTACAT
This sequence comes from Sapria himalayana, assembly GCA_029783825.1. Classification (NCBI taxonomy): domain Eukaryota; kingdom Viridiplantae; phylum Streptophyta; class Magnoliopsida; order Malpighiales; family Rafflesiaceae; genus Sapria; species Sapria himalayana. The sequence continues at coordinate 2,249,600 of JAREIK010000385.1, forward strand.
CACCTATCCTAAATAATCTATAGTCCTCGGAATTTTTTGGTGCCTAACTGACTTTGTCTGAACCTATCAAGATTCAAAGTGATGTGCAAGGTGGTGGCAAAATTTGACACCTAGTCACTCTCTTGACTTTGTTGTATAGTTTAACATAGCTTTAAAAAGAAATATCATATTTTATATCATGTGTCAGCCACTTGGACCAATTCTTTTTAAATGCTCATCTTAGAGTTTATTCTAGTTTGGATAGTCTCTTTTGAAGTATCATACTTAGTCATAATAATAATTCTTAACAATGAGTTTTAGTGTGGACTATGCGGTGTTCAAACAACTAAACATTCATAGATATTTTGGTATGGGCATTATATGAAGAAATAATGAATTGATTTCATGACTTATGAGTTTTGGTGAGTTTTGATAAATAACATGAAGTCAGTAAAATTTTGGAGGTATATAGCATAGGTGGTAGAATATTGAGTCTTTCAAAGTTTATGATGTTTATTCTTGACCAAAATATTATCTAATTGGTCATAGTAATCTTTGTATGATACAAGCATACTAACTCATTAGCATAATAATTCCACTCTACAACACAGTCTTTGTGGTTGTGATATTACCATGAAGTCGAATCAATACTTATCTTTTAAAATTTTATTGGATGTGAGAAGAATTTTACATTATAGTAACCAAGTACCTCACAGGTGTTCAAAGTCACAGCCAAGATCAAGCACCATGACTACTACTACTTAAGTTAAAGTCGTGAATATTATTCAAAGTCATGACTTTTTGGATACTAAAAAATACAAAAGTTATTACTTGAGCATGTTTATTTTCCAAAGATGTGACTATTATCTTTAAAGATAGGCAAAACTATGATTTTTAAACTTGAACCAATTGCTAGTACCACAATATTTTTGTAGAGGTACAACACCATAGACACTTGCGAGAAGAGAAAGTCAGTGTCATGGGTAGCCACAACACCATAGACAATTGAAGACATATAAAAGTATATTTTGTGTCGTGACCATGTCCCAACACCATGGCCACATGATGGACAAGATCTTCTAAGTGCCAAGACTATTTTTTAGAGGCATCACAATATATTCTTCAAGAAGGACCAATGCCAAATAAATGACTTTATATCACAACACCACAACCATATATAAATATTAGAATCCTTTCACCATATCACAACCATTCCCAAGCACCATGCCCTTTTATAAAAAATAAAAATAATTCCTTTTATTAAAGACAAAAAAAATTTATAAAGCTAAGACTATTTAATACTTACATGACATCATATTACAGAGATATTAGGCCCGAGTTGTGGTCATTGCTAGTATCATGATTTGGTGTTATAGAAAAATTAGGATATAGTCCATTGTCATGTTCACATTTTAAAGTCGAGACCTCAAGCTTAAAAGATGAAGGTCAAAGTGATAAATTTCTTTTGGAAGTCATGACTTCCAACTTGGAATAATATAGAATCGGCCAAGTATATAAGTGAAAGATAAAAAAATTCAAGAGATCTCTCATTCTTTTTTTTGTCCCTCCATGATACAAATAAAGCAATAACAACTACCAAATCCTAAGGATAAATTTAACACTTTTTTGAGTTTCAAAAGAAAGAAAGAGACATGATAATTAATATAATTTCTAGAGTTGGGAGGTGTGACTCTCAAACTGACTTTCTCTAGGAATGGTTCGAGATTTTTTACCAAAATAGCATGAATTTAGGATTTTTGTAGTCTAAATATATGTGATGTGATATTATTTATTTATGAATGAATATATTTAGTTTATTTTGTGTTATGGATATTGATAGAAAGTGATTAAATAAACTTGAACTACAGTTTCAATTATTGATAGATTTATGTTAAATTTTCATGATGATAATTAAATTATGAGAATTACTCATGTAAATGATAGGAAGGTAGTGATAGTCATTTTCATTGTGATGTGTAAAATAAATCTATATGTTGAAATATGACATTTGGATATGTTAATCATCGTGAGTATGTTGCTTACGAAGCCAAAAGTATGAATGCTTTTACACTCTAATCCATTATACATGTCTTAAAAGAACTAATTCTCAATTGAAATAAATATTATACAGAATATTCTCCTAAGAGATTCACCTTTAGTGTGAAAATTATATCATTACCAATGAGGATATGATAAACTACCCTAGAGACATATATAGGTATTTAGTGACTCGCAAGGTGGTGATAGTTATTGAGAGTTACTTTTGCTTATATGGTTCTCACTAGTAAAACTTGAGGAAAGCATATATTAATTATGTAATTATGATGCTTACAAAGTTGAAAGTACAAATATTTATATACTATATCAATCTTGGGTCTTTATAACAATGAAGGATGGTGAATAAGATTATGCATATTAAACTATCAAGTACAATTGATGAAGTTGCCTAAAATATATGGAATTATAAATGACTCTCAAGTAAAGATAAATTATTATTTTAATGATTATGCACTTGGTATAACTTTTAGGGGACCATTATTCAGATAGGCTCAATAGTGACAATCACCATGTACGTTGTTAGGGTAAGGAGTCATTGCACAATACTCAAATATTCCTTCTATATCCAATATAATGTAAGTCAAATAACTTTAAACATCTTCATTTAGATTAAATGAATAAACTATGGATTTAAGTTTTGTCTAATCATTCAAATAACTATTTTACTAAAAATGATTTGTCTCATTATTGAATAACTGAACTACTGATATAATCTATATGTGATTGATATCCAGACTAAGGTTATTTTTACTATTTGTATGATCCATGAACTTACAGATATTTAATAATGAGATATTCTAATTTAAATAAACTTTTGAGATATTATCAAATTATTAAATATAAGTGGCATAATAAAATCACAACATATTTTTAGTGCCATTGCCTAGAGGAGTTAAATTAGTTGTGTCATAATGACATGACCCCTTTTGTGTGGCTTAATATCGTCATTGTATCTTGCCTGACATAGGACAACTACCAAACATAAGGCTTGGCATGGCTGGTTTGGCCTGTAGAAGTGTCTGGCCATGACAAGTCATGGTGGTTGTGTTAGTGAATGTTAGTTTATGCCGAAATAATTAGAGCTTTTCAGTTTTGAACTTTTGTTATGATTTTCTTTTGGGCAGAAAATAAAAGTTCAAATAAAATTATAAATATTTTTATAATTAAATTTTTTATTGGAATATTTAATTATTAAAAATATTACACTTAAAAAAATTAAAATGAAATAAATAATTAAATTTTATTTTGACATTCACAATCATGTTTGCCTCAAATAAAAGTTTATTTAATTTCATAATCAAACGTAGAATATGATACATACACCAATACACATTTATAACATATGATGATTCGAAGCATAACTCATAAAATAATAAATGCAATAGTTATAGTGCATAAATCATAATGACATAAATAAATGATATAAATAAAAAAATAATGACAACGTAATATCATATCAAAAAAATCAAAAATTACATGACTACATGAATCAATGTCTATGGTATGGTAGTGTAAATGTAGGTTCAAATCACCATCATATATGCGGATAAAGGTATCAGTAGTGGTAGCATCAATATCCTCGATCTTCATGTCTTATGAATCATCATTCGCTATCATCTCTTGTGCCTTATCCTAAAAAATAATTTGAAGTTTTCTCAATCCTTTATACATGTAAGTGCCTCTAAGATATCTCATCATAGTCATGATCTTATGTCTGAAATAACATTGGCTATTATAGAAAAAGCTGACTTTGATGTCATGCAAAATACTAAAAAGGATTAATAGATTACATACCATCTTGGATAATATGAGATAGGTGGATTCATATGATTTCCACCATAACAAAATATTCGAATTCTTATTATCATCATACATTAGGAAAAAGTAATTATCAGTATCTAAGTTTCAAGATATTTTGCTCCTATTCAACAAACTGTCACATCATTTCCCATGGCAATCTAAATAGATAAATCATCTTTGAATATGATATCTATATTCATACTTAGAGACTAGTTATAATTATCATATCTAATATTATAATATATAAAGAAGGTAGTTATATTTTTGTGAATGAAATATCTAGGTTGATATTTCTTATGCATACACAAAGATATATAAGTCAAAATATTTTTTACACTTTTCATCTTAACCCAAGGATTCATATAGGCCACCAAATAATATAGAGTTGGAATGAAAAACTATTATTTTAAATACTTGGTTTGCATCTCAACAGCCATTACACTAAATGTAGGGTAATCTCTATACTTGCCAAACTTGCTACTAATATTATATATATACTTATGCATAATACAAGTGGCAAGAGTATACACTAACTCTAATAAATCATATCTTATACCTTATCCTGAATGTCAAATCTCAAATCTTTCCAGTCATTCATGCATATAAGTAGCTTTATGATATCTAGTCATAGTCATGATCTCTTATCTAAAATAACAATGGTTTCTACAAAAAAAATAGACTCTAATGCTATACTATATACTAGATGGATTAGTAGATCACACATTATCTTAGATATTATAGAAAAGGTGGATTCATATGATTTCCACCATAATAAAATATCAAAATTTTTATTATTATCATGTGATAGGATGAAGTAATAATTGGTATCTAAATACCAAAATAACTTGTTCCTATTCGACGAACCTCCCCATCATTTATCCTTGGCTAATTAAATGAAGAAGTCATAATCTTTAAATATTGTGTCTATTTCCATACTTGAAGTTTGGTTATACCTACCTTACCTAGTGTCATAATATATAAAAAAGGTAGTTAGATTTTTATGGATGAAACCTTCAAGTTGGTGTTTATAGTTAATGCAAGTAGCACATGAATATATTTGTCAAAATATGCTCTACCCTTCCAACCTTAACCCTAGGATTCATATAGGCAACCAAAAAAATACATAGTTGGAATGGAAGACTAGTATTTTAAATACTTAGTTTGCATCTTAACAACTATTATACAAAATGCAGGGTGGTCTATATACTTGTCAAACATGCTACTAATATTGTATATATACCCAAGCATTATACAAGTGGCAAAAGTGTACATTAACTCTAATAAAACATCTCTTATACCTTCTTATAAATGTCCAACCTCATATCTTTCTAGTTATTCATGCATGCAGGTACCTCTATGATATTTGGCCATCGTCATGATCTCTTATCTGAAATAACAATGGGTTTTATAGAAAAAATAAATTTTGAAGCTATGTTATACACTATATGGATCAATAGATCATATATCATCTTAGATAGGATAGGAAAGGTGGATTTATATGATTTTCACCATAACAAAATATCAAAATTCTTATTATCATTATATGATAAGATGAAGCAATAAATGATATATAAGTACCAAAATAGCTTGTTCTTATTTGATGGACCATCCTATCATTTATCCATGACTAATAAAATGGAGAAGTCATCATTTTCAAATATTATATCTATATTTGTACTTGAAGCCTGTCTGCAACTACCATACCTGTGTTATAATATGTAAAAAAAATTAGTTAGATTTTTATGAATGAAACCTTAAAGCTGGTATTCCTAGTTCATGCATTTAGCATATGGATATGTATGTCAATATATTTTTTACTCTTTAACCCTTAATCCTAGACCAAAGAAAATTAGAGTTGGAATGGAGGACTAGTATTTTAAATATTTGGTTTCCATCTCAATAGTCATGACACTAAACATAAGATGATATCTATACTTGCTAAATATTCTACTAATATCACATATGCACCTAAGTGCAATACAAGTGGTGATAGTTTACACTGACAAAAATATGTTCTTTATGTCATAAAAAATTTTCAGGAATTTCATAAAATAAATTCTTGTATCTAGCCTAAATCACTAATAATAAATTATCACTCTTACTATTGACATAGTCAAATCACATGTTGTTAGCCAACACATGACACTAATATAAGGTAGGTTTAATTCAAAATGTATCTCACATCCATTTGAATTTTTTTAGACTAACATACAAATAGAGACTACTAAACTTTTATTGAGTACTAGGCATGCTAAGTTATTTTTAGTAATTTATTATTTTTTCTAATATGAGAGAAATAACTTTTATCTCCACCTATGCTATTAGGTTAATTACGTGATACATATATCTAACATAAAATCTCACAAATGGACTTTATCTAATGGTTCTAATAAGCATACTAATAGCTACTCTTTTATTAGAAGCATTATCAAAAGTAATACTAAATATTTTATTTTAAATATTATTTTTTTAGATATTTTCATCATACACTCATATATGGAATGACCATCATGAGGATGGAGGAACTCAAGAAATCCTAAAATTTTTTTATTAAATTTTTATTTTGAATCTACATAGTGGTCGGTGACGCATGCGATTAATGCATCATCATGATAATATAGATGTCAGATGTCATAGACACTACTTCAATATATTTCCTAATTTATTAATAATTAATAGATTTTTAACTAATAATATTTTATTATATCATTGGTACTTGTTGACTTAGGAATCCTTCGAAAAAAAACTGAAAGAATGTCTGTATAATACTGACTCTCTTAGTGTCCTCTAAAAATCGTATCAAAAAACTCATAGTTATAATCAATATAACTATGCCTCATCTCCTAAAATCATTGTGGCATATAAATAGGTCAATAAACTAAATTAGATTCAATTTGAAAGAATCCGCCTCATAATTGAGTTTACTTGTGATCTAATGTACCAAGTTTTTTGGAATGTTGATCGGCATACCTCTTAAGGTGACCAATATCACACACACTTTTAGATGTATATAGATTTTGACAATATATATATATTATGTCGATTCATACTTGATATTCCTAGAATATTTATTTTTTATTATTATAAAACATATCCATACTATTAAAGATTGCCTAGTTTTTAGTTTTTTAGATGGCAAATAGGTTTGGGTCGAGATCATTAGAGAAAACTTAGTTTCGACCTTATACCTTTTGATAGGGTTATCATTACAATCTACAACTATGACAATTTCAAATTCATTATTATTACATTCAATTTTATCATTATTTAAAATATTTTTATTTTATAAATAAAACTAATTAATAACTTACAAAAAAAATGTACCATAACTACTTTATTATAAAATATTGTCTTTTGAACTACAACTCTTCTAATCTCAACTCAAACTTTTAGTTGCAATTGGCAAGTTGCACCATTTATTCCATATTCATAAATTAAATATAAAAATAATAAAAAAATTTCAAAAAAACAAAAAAACATCAGAGGTGGAGAGAGGAAAGAGAGTCAAAGAGAAGAGAAAGATATTCAAAAGAAATAATAATGAAATTTCGAAATTTCTTATTCTCTATTTATATAAATTTTTTCATAATGTAAACACACACACACACACACACTTATATATATGTATATTATATTTTTATATATTTTGTATATATATATTTTTATAAATCTGACAGCCATCAGAGTTTTGGCATCTAGCTGTAAAAAAAAATATGATGGATATGGTTTTATGAAAAAATTGTCTTTTAAAGATTGAGATACTGATTAGCCTCGCATTGCCCAGTCATGGATCATATTGCTGGTGTACTATCCATCAAGCTAGGCACTACAAGAGTAGTGTCTCATGCTGACATGATCTAGGTCTAGACATGATTCTAGACTATGTCATATTGGGCATGACACGACCAATTAAGACCATCCATCATGTCATGTCCGGGCTACCTAACCTACTTGAAAACTCTACCATTGACAAGGATTATTTATTTTGTTTAGTCAATGTGAATTGAGTTTATTATTATAGTAAAAGTATCATTATTTTTTAATAGTTTAAATAATATTAAGCTTAATAAATATTCCCAAATTTAACTGATAAGTTTTGTTAACTTATTTGAAATATGATAGTTATATTTTGTATTTTTGAATGTATTTTTTTAGTAATCAATCTATAAAGTAAGATTGTATAACTAATCTTTCTTGCAATACCCAAGTAGCTACCATGAGGAGCAATGAAAGTAGAATAAATCAGACACAATTCATTTTTGAAAACATGCAACATAAGTGAGTAAGAATATTCCAAACTATTATTACAATGAAATTTATCATGCTCAAAGAAGTGATATTTATTATAAATTTTATGTCAACTAGTATCTTTTATATTATTAGATAGAAAAAAGGTATTGAAATTGAGAGTATAGAGGCCATGAAAAGATGACATATTATGAATCTTAATTATATTCAAAATCTTATTGGTCAACTAAACTTGAAGATTTGCTGAGAGAATAAATAAAAGACAACATTATTGAGGAATAAAAGAAAAAGATATAGTCACGGGTTGGGTTTAGTTTGAAGAAAGTGTTGCATCATAATTCCCTGCAATTAAAGTGAAAATTATTACGATTGAAAATATATAAGAGAAAATTAAAGATGTGACCTCAATTATTTAAAGATAAGTGGACAAATAAAATGATAAAATTTCTACAAATAATGAAAAATGGTTATGATTGAAAATCTAGAAGAGAAAATTGAAGAACGGTCTCAATTATTCACGGAGAAGAGGACAAAATGAATGATGAAATTTTTATAGCTACTACAAAAATGGTTATGTTTAAAAATGTAGAAGAAAAAATTGAATATATAACCTCAATTATTCAAAGATAAGTGGACAAACTGAATAATAAAACTTCTATAACAACTCTATAAATGATTATGATTGAAAATCTAGAAGAGAAAATTAAAAATGCATTCTCAATTATCAAAGAGAATAGGAAGAAGTGAATAATAAAAATTCTGTGGCTAATATGAAAATACTTGTGATAGAAAAGCTTGAAGAATAAATTAAAGATAAAGTCTCAATTGTGATAGAAAAGCTTGAAGAATAATTAAAAATTCCGTGGTAAATATGAAAATATTTGTGATAGAAGATGACATGAACCTTGAAGTTTTAGTAGTTGAAATGGAAAAAGTTGGGAAGGAATGCGAGCAAGAAGATGAATAACCAAGACCCTTGGCAATGTCAAAGCACTGGAGAAAACAAATAAAATGAACTCCATCCAAACTATTTTCATGGTTAAGGGTACTGAGATAATTTTAGGGGTGTCAAATGGGCCATATGTGCCAGCACGGCTTGACATGACCTATTTAGCTTGAAACATTGGTGGGACATGTCATGTAATGCATACAGGGTGTATGTGGTATGATAGTATGAATACAAATAAATATTTTCATCATCATATTGTGTCCTAAAGGTATTACATATGGTGGCCTCGATATCATTTATCTCCATGTCCCATGAATTATAATCTTCCATCATCTCTTGTACTTTATTTTGAATGCTCAACTTCAAATCTTTCAAGTCATACATGCATGCATGTACCTATATGATATCTGGTCACAATCTTGATCTCTGATCTAAAATAATATTCGCTACCACAAAAAAAAGACTCCAATGCTATGCTAGACATCAAATGAGTTATTATATCACATGTCATCTTTGAGAGCATAGCATATATGAATTCATTTGATTCCCAACATAGTAATATATACAAATTTTTATTATTATCCGATAATAGGATGAAGTAGTAATCAGTATCTAAGTATAAAGATAGCTTACTCCTATTAGACATATCACCACATCATTTGATCATAACTAACTAAATGTAGAAGTTATCATCTCTTAATATGATGTCAATATCCATACATAGAACCTAACTTCAATAGTTATAACTAGTGTCTTAATATATAAACAAGTAAGTTAATTTTTCATGAATAGAACCCCTAGGTTAGTGTTCATGGTTAATGCACATAGGTCAAAATATTTTCTACCCATTCCATCTTAATCTTAGAATCCATATAGGTAGCCAACCAATATAGAGTTAGAATAGAGGACCAATATTTTGAATACTTAATTTTAATCTCAATAGTCATGATATTAAATGCATGGTGGTCTATATAAATGCTACTAATATTGCATATGCACCCAAGTATAATACAAGTGGTGAGAGTGTACAAAGACGAACACATATTTGTCATGTCATTAAAATTTTCAAAATTTTCATAAAAGAAATTCTTGTATCCTATTATGGATCATCAATAATAACTTTGTCACTCTTATTATTGATAAAGTTAGATATCATATGTTGGTAGCTAACACATGACTCAAATATAAGGTAAGTGTAATTCCAATAGTGTCTCACTTTCATTTGGATTTTTTTTTCTTTAGACCCACATACAAATAGAGACTACTAAACTCCTATTATTTGTTAGGTATCCTAAGATATTTTAGTGAATTTTTTTAAATGTAGGAAAAATTACTTTTATTCCCTCATTTACTATCAAGTTAATTAAGTTACACATACACCTAATGTGATAACTTTCACATAACGGCTCATCTCTAATAGTTCTAACAAATATAATAATAGCTACTCCATTATTTTTAATCATTTTTGAAAGTAATATTAAATATTTTATAATGAATATCATATTCTCTAAGGGATCCTCACCATACACTCATATATGGTAGAAATATCACGAGGATGAAAATTTTCAGGAAATCCTAAAAATTTTTATTAAGTTTCCATTTTGAACCTACATAGTGGTTGTGAGGCATATGAATGATGCATCGGAAGACACATGATAATAATTAGGTTGGTTATGCCTTCCTTTCCAAAATCATTGTGGTATATGAAGGGAGTTAAGTTAATGAAACTAAACTATATCCAACTTGAAAACCTTGCCGCTCATTTGGGGTTTGCCTGGGATTCAATATACTATATTTTTTGATATATTGATTGACATGCCTCTTAAGGTGACCATTACCATACGTACTTCTATATTTATATATTTTTTGATAATATATACATTATGCCAATTCTTCTTCAACATCCCTAGAATTTTTAATTTTATTATTTTAAAATATTTCATACTATTGAAGTTTGCCTAATTTTTATTTTTAGGTGGCAAACTAGTTTGGGTCGAGACCAATTTTTAATTATCATTATTATCTATATCTACATTAATTTCAAATTAATTATTATTATATTCACTATTTGCTAATTTTTAAAATATTTCTAATTTATAAATAAAACTAATAAAAAACTTCCAAAAAAATAAAAAAATGTATCAAACTACTTTATTGTAAAATTCTTTCTTTTTGCACTACACCAATTCTGAATCTGACCTAAACTCAAATTTTAATTTATAATTTGCTAAGTGCATCTCATATACCATATCAGTAAATTAAATTTTAATATAATAAAAAATTTAAAAAAAAACACCAAAACTTTAGAGGAGGAGAATGAAGAGAGATTATGAAGAGATATGATAATGATTTTAAAATAAAGAATGAACATTTAAAATTTCTAATATCTATTTATTGAAATTTTTTTATATATATTTTAAAAACATTTTTTTGTTTTTTTTTTATTTTTTAAATTTATTTTATATTTTTTGATCTGGAAATTTGACACTCATCAAATTTCTAGCGTGTAGCCATTGGAATAAATCCAACAGCTACAAATTTTTTTAAAAAAAATTTGGTTTTCTAAGGCAACAACATCGATAGCCCATGATTGTCACTATTGTTGTTAATGTCCGTTGCATGAAAATGCAATGGGCAGGCCACATAAGTTGAACCCTACCATTTCGGGTGATTATCCAATGGGGTCTCTTAATCGACCCATGCCCAATCACGAGACACCATACCAGTGAACTATGCCCTAGGCTAGTCACTATCAAATTAATATGGTCATAAATATGATCAAAGTTGTTGTGAGAGAAAATTTAGCCTAGATTGAAGTTGTGGCTACTATACTTAAGAAAAAAAATAGGCATAACAACAAAGAAGATTATATAGTCTCATCAAATTAATGTTTTGATTATATTTAGAGGAAGATTGTAGAATAGGGCTCTAGTAGGAGTCAAAATAAGGAAATGAAAAAGTTATGTAAGATGAAAGTGAAATATTATTATTGTAGAAAACAAGGACATGAGAAAAGAGAATGTTAATATTATAAATAAGGCATTAAGAGGAGATATCAAATGAAAAGAATATAACTTATCAGATCCTTAGGATTGTATGGAAAGTACTCCATATGATTGTGAAATTTTACATAGAGAGGCAATAATTATTAAAGATAGAAAACATTTTGTTAATTTCTAGTTGAAGAACTCAAGAGCAACATGGTATATGACTTGTTGGAGAGAATTTTTCCATCAATATAAACTTATCTCAAGATCATCTGTATTCATGGTAGAAGATCATGCCTTATAAATCATCATATATCTTAATTATCATAATTAAGATATATGATGATGCGTTATACATCATCCATGGGATATGACATGTGAATAGCCCATAGAATAATTTCTTGTATTTAGGATAATTAGATAATTATTGGTGTTAAATCTATATTTAAAATAGGATTGTAAAAAAAAGTCAAATGAGCATTTGTAGTGATTAAAGCAGAAAAAGTTGCCCCGAATTTATATATGTTTAGAGGAGATACACAACAAGAAGGAGAAATATCTATGGTCCTAGCAAGTTTGATAAAATAATTAATGATGATGTTACGTCATAAACTTGAAAAACTTGTTGGAACAAGGTTTGAAAATTCTTGTTAAACAAGAACATATTCTAGAGCTTAAAAAGGTTTCATAAACATTTAATGAGCATCACGTGACTAGTAAGCAATATAGATTGAAGTTTAGTAGTTCAAATACTTATAGTGAATTTATCTTTGCACTTATTCATTTTGATGTTTGGGAAGAATTAGTTTTATCACTAAGAGGTGTAACATTTTTCATATCTTTTATTGTTGACTACTCTAAGATATATTAAGTGTATCCAATCAAGGAAAAAGTAGTTTTGTTTTCTTTCTTTCTTAATATTTAACATAAATTGAATGTGAAAAGAAGATCAAGTGTATGTGGATTGATGATAGAGATTAATATACTAGAGTAGTCAAGAATGAACAAGATTCATTTTTTAAAAGGTAGATGTCTTTTATTGTTGATACCTTTTGTCAACAAGAAGACATCAAGAAACATTATAAACTAGCATATACTCCTTAACAAAATGGCATAAAAGAGCAAATGAACAAAACCTTGTAAGAATAAATAAGATTCATGTTAAGAACTATAGGAATGCCCAAGTCATTTTGGGCATAAGTAGTCAAGACTGCATGCCTTGTGAGGAATTTATCATCATTGACTATGATTGACTTCAACACATCAATGAAAATGTGGACTGGTAAGTCAATTGACTATTCTTACTCACACTCATTTGGAAATTCTGTGTACATTATCAACAGTACTTGAAAAATATCAAAACTAAATTTAAAATCCAAAAAATATATATTCTTTAGATATGCTAATGGAACATTGAGATATCACTTATGAGATGTAACTAACCACAAGCTTATCATTAGCAAAGATGTCATCTTTAATAAAGATATGATTTAAAAAGAATAATGAGATAATTAGAACACTATGAGTTTTATTGGAAACATACAACACAAACTTAAATTATTAGAGCATAATGAACAAAAACTAGATAAGTTTGAGGTATTTGAGATACTATGCTCAAATTGGGAGAGGAAATAACTAACTTAGCACTATTGAAACTTTGTTACAATAACTAATTTTATGGTTAGCTACATCCCAAAAACTAGTTGGGTGAGAGTTTATTGTCAAATATCATTCCACAAATATATGGGTCTTAAAAGAAATAAAGTAGACCTTTAGTCATGATATCGATCATAAAGAAATTACACACATAATGTATACTCAATCAATGATAATTAACAACTTTAATAGGTATGATAAATAAGATTCAAATTATAAATCTTTGACTATATGGATAATTTATATTTTTAGTTGTCATAAATTTATAAATAATCTTGTTGTGATTTATAATTAATCTTGTTGTGATTTATAAATAATTATGGAATCACCTCTTTCCCTTCAGACATACAATAAAGTTATTAACTATTGAGCATTTCCCAATAATATTCCCTTCATAGTTGTTCCCTTAATACTTTACTACCAAAATAACACATCATCTCTACTTAAAGGTCATTCACAAGTCCTCATCTTTTAGGTAGCTTATTAATTATACTTAATGATTGCTTCTAATACAAATTTTTATTTTCTAACCTATAGTAAATTTCTCATTGAGAATTTATGTGATATTTAAGACATTTAAATTTTTGGCTTTATTAGTACTATAATCACATAAATAACATATATTTTGCTTCATATTTCAATGATAGAATGCATACAATTAAATGTAACTCATAGAATTGTCACTATCATATGAATATGATTCACATCGAAATATGTCTATCATCTAGCTTAACTATCAGTATCCCCCATTATGATAGGAAACTCTTATACTAAATGTGAAATTTTTAGGAGAATATTTTATTTGCTTCTTAACATTAATTGATGGTCAGTTCCTCTAACACATGTATAATAAAGTGACCTTTAGGGGTGTTTATCCTTTTGGATTTGTAAGCTACTTGCAATGACTAAAAATATCTTAATTTTGGGTTTTAGAGTATGGATTTCTCTTATGTATCATAGTTGGAATGACTATCAATTCTTTTATATCATACACATGAGTGTATTTTATGGCTTATCTATCACCCTCTACCACTCTAATCATGTAAGAACCTTATAATAGCTAAAACCATAGTCTTAGTTCTATTTAATTACTAAATTATAAATAACCAAATAACATCATAACAAATATTACATTTAAAGTATTAAATAAAGCATCCATCATACTAAATATATTACACTAATCCTAGATTCTTAATTAGAAAGAATAATATCTGAGACAATTAGAAATTCATTTCTTACAAATTTGGGTGCCCAATTTTAGTACTCTAGAGAATCTAGTTTTCAAAATCTTAATCCCTTAAAACTTGCTCAATTTCACTTTGATCTACCCCTAAGAAGGGGTATGAATGCATACATGCCTCCTAGGATTTATGCTTGTACCTTGTAGATCCCTTGTTTCTTATGGTTCATCCTAAAAATGAAGTTTTTGGGCACCTTGGGTCATCTTTCTCATGCCTCTTGTGGATATTCTTTGAATTCCTTAGCTTTTCTTTATATACCCAAGCCCAAGGTGCTTGTTGCTTTAATTGGAACTTGTGATGTTGAATACGAGTCATGGCTTTATTCTTTTAGTTATGTATCATAAAGTCATGGTGCTAGTTATGGTCTCCATCTGCTTAATGGTAATGATGCTGGAAACAATTATTATAGATCATTTAGCTTCTGTAACACAAAGTTATGGTATTGAGTATGAGCCACAACCCTTGTCTCCTTTATCTACTTAATGGTCATGATGCTGGAAAAAAAAATCATGAACACTCATTTAGCTTCTGTAATACAAAGTCGTGGTGCTAAATATGAGCACTGACTTTGATCGCTTTCAATTGCATAATGATTACGACATTGAAAAAATTTATGTAATACAAAGTAGTGGTATTGAAATTTAGTTGTGGCTTATGCATTTGTCTTTTTAACACAAAGTAGTCATATTAGGTGATGGTCATGACTTTAATTTCTCTCCTAAACCAAAATTAACAGTGCTTCTATTGGCTATGATTTGAATTTGGCTCTTTGTAACTTTCTATAACTAAAAGCCATGACTTTAGATCATATATATGGCTTTGGCTTAAGGATTCTATGATTAAATAAAGGAAAAGTCATGACAACTGGAGGATTTCATGACTTTTAGTACCAATGAGTACTTGGTTATTACGACATCAAGTTAATGTCATAACCCTAAAGTTGTTTCAAGTTAGATTAGGTGTGATTCCAAAAAATCGTTATTGCAAAGAAAATATACTGTACAATGAAATGATTATGAAAAAAAGGTGATAGAATTATAGCGTTTAAAGATTGTCACGACTATGTATATAGAGTTTTGGAAAAAAATGGATACTAAAACTTATCTACAAGTACTCAAAGGAATAATCAAATCATAGTATGTCAAATACCATGACCTACATAACTTTTTTCTATCCTTATTCTAGTCACCAATTCTACCAAGTTACACATTACACTATACAACATATATAGAAAGAAGAAAAAAAGAAAAGGTATGCACATTTTTTCAAGTGGTGTCTGACCGAAAAAAAATGGAGAGATCTCCCCAATCATCCTTTTTGTTTTTCATATTTTGGATTGAGAATTATTTGTATTATTATTTCATCTACAATGCTTCTCCCACTCTATTAAATATAAAAATGGAGTTAATAATTTCTCCTCAACTCTATCTCCATTAAATCTACTATTGATTGTTGTCCATTTATTACCTTTGATGCCTTCAAATTTATGATCATATGTTATGAAAAATTCTAGTGTGGTTGATGTTAGTTTCTACCCAAGCAAAAAGTTTCCAACAAAGAGGTATCCAAGCATTTTAGTACCAACAAAGTGTGATCAAAATAATAGATATCAAAGTATTAGTATTGAATGTTAATGTTTTTTGTTTGTGTTTTTTTTTTTGATATTTAGGTTGAGCATAATTTTTTGTTATCATGTAGAATTACTCCTGATAATTAAATTAAAATCAATTAATCATTCGACATGGAGACATATAATGTGAGATTTTCTTATTATTTAGATCTTCTTTAATAATTTGATAGTGGTTAGGTAAAGTATGAATACTTATCACTATGTCATCGAGGAGATGAGGTCAGCTAGGTTATGAAAAAAACTAGAGTTTAAGTATAATGATATTTTTTTTACAAATAAAATATTAATTATTCGATGCCTAATAAATTTAAAATTCAAAGATGAGGGTCAAATAAAATATTAATTATTATACTAAAAGCCATATATATGATTTAAATAATCATATTATTTTAATAAAAAATTTTATAATGAGTTGAATTTGAAAAATGCATGTCCTTTATTCTACATATTGGTAATAAAGAGATTGGTTTATGTATAGAAAATCGAATCATTGGTTCTTGTAAAATATTAGTTTGTTGTTCACAATTTAGATAGAACTATATAACTTATTAGTAAGATTATAATATTATATTTCAATAGGCTTATCTTTACTATGGTGAATGATTATGTTTACATAATCTTACTGATAGTCATTATAAATGCTTTTACTCTTAATTTTTGAAGTTATTATTATTTACGCATACTTATTAATAATTATTTTGATTCATAAAGAGTGAGGTCTAGAAATAGATTTGAGAACTCTATAAATTAGATAACTTTTTCAAGCATTATAGTGAATATTGATTACTAATTGGATCCATGTCATATCAATAGAATTAAATGATATCCCCTTGAGGAAGCTTATAATTTTTGATATTGTCAAACATTGCAGGTGGATTTTAATCTAGTAATTCAAATAAGTTTAGTGAAAAATATCAAAGAAATAATTAGAGATTATTATATTAGATTATCAGTGATTTGATTCAATCAATGAGTATATGTAATCATAATATGAGTAGTTTAATTAGTGTTAAGTAACAAAAGATAAAAAATATTTTGAATAAGTGATGGAGTATAATTATAATTTTATAATTAATATAAATTAATAAAAATTATGATGCAAAATAATTTACATTGGAAGCCCAAGATCTTATTTAGGACAAGGTCTCTTCCATAGCCTTATCCGAATGCCATAAAAGTATTAAAGATTTTTATTTATTTATTTATTTTGTATATAAATGTATATATATAATCAAAATAATTAGTTTAATTATAATCAAATAATTTGATTTTGCCAAATTAAGTGATTTTTATCAAATTGATTTTGATATATATATAATGAATATGTTAAATCTTCAATAAGATATTTAATCTAATAATAAACCAAAATGCTTGATTTTAATGCAGTAATGAATAATTTTTTTATTTTAAGTATACATATGGCTCGGTGATGCTACACCATGGTTGCATTGTCATCTTCTCTAAATAGGGCTAGTGGAGGTAATACACAAGACTACCAAAGCCATCTGTGCACCTATAACTAGGTATTTTCTTACTCAAATATATTCAAAATATCAAAATATCATTTCCATGAGTATTATTGCCATGATAAAATTATAATTTTTTTGTTTACGAGTTCTCTAACAATCACTAAGGTTATGAAAAAAAACTTGAGTTTAAGTATCAGAATAATATGTTTATAAATAAAATATTAATTATTAGATGTCTAATAAATTTAAAATTCAAGGATGAGAGTCAAATATTATCACATATATTTACCTTATAAGGCCAAGTAAACAATTTAGCATCTATAAGGATGTTCTTAGAAGATGAATTACTAACATGCATATCACTTAACTCACTTCATATTGAATATATTATTACATACATACATAGTGATTATGACATAGATAATATGGTCAATAGTGGGGAAAATTAGGATTATGGGCTTGTGAAAAATATGTTCGCTCATGCAAAGTAAATATAAGCTAGTGTTGAAATATCTACATTATATTTCAAATGTTCATATGAACTTTATGTTTATAGAAATGTTGAATGATTTGAGAAATGTGATTTGTTTCATTGTTGGCCTGTAAAAATTGTCCAAGGGGCCTTTAGTCATTGCAAAGCGAACCAAATGTTTATCATATGAGCAAGAAGGATCTTTAGCTATTAGCTAGAAAAAAGATCTTGCCTATTGATCATGTAACTTTTTTTTATTAGTATATGAATTGCATGGCTACAAAAAAATAATGTAGTCATTTTCCATTCTCATCCGCCTTCAAGCAAATTGAATATTCTTGACCATGTACATTTTAATATCATCTATATGTAGAAAAAAAAACTTTATGGAACCTTTTATTTCATCAACTTTTTGATGATTATTTAAGAGATGTGCAAGCCACTATCCTAAAGATCATTAACCAAGTCTTTCAACTATTTATGAATTTTCATACCATAGTTGAAAGAAAGAATGACATAAAGAAAATCTTTATATGCTTTGATAATGGCAATGGGGAATCATATATGGGTAAAATTGAAAATTATTGCATATTCTAAATATGTAGACTTTAGACGAAACCATCCAAGATATCTCAGTTGAATGATTTGATGAAATGATGAATCAAACCATTGTGGAGTAAGCATGGTGCATGCTTTCTCACATGTCCCTTCCCAATAAATATTAGAAAGAAACTATATGTATGATTGTTGATTTAATCAACATGAATGATGATATTCCGAATAAAGTTTCAACAAGAATGATATTTGCAATGATTACCTGAGTGTATTTTTAGTTATAAATTCTTCATTCAGATTCCTAAATATGAGAGATCAAAATTATATACTATTGCACAACCTTGCACCTTTCATAGCTACATACTTGAGGAGCTCATGTATAGACTGTGGGACCTAATAGATAGGTTGTTCATAGAAGAGATATAACTTTTCAAGAAAATCAACTTATCAATTTTTGTTATCCTTTTTCATACAGACTCAATGCCACTTTCTCTCTAATAGATTAGTTAGATCATAGAAGAGGAGTTGACTAGTCAAAAAATGATATTGAGCCCCATGGGTTGCTAGTTGAGGAGGTCAGGAATATTATTCTAAAATGAAATATTCAAGCTCCTATTGTTCAATATGATACCTCTTAGCTATTGGTGAGAAAATCTTTTAGGAATTGCTAATTATTACGTAGATTTTATGATTATGTATTACTGATGGATGCTAGAGAGCTTGAGTTATTTTAGAAAGTCATCTTTGTGCATAAATAGGAATGCCTTTATGATATCTAGGAAGAGATTGAGTCTATGCATATCAACCTAACAGATGATCTATTTTTGTTGCTTAAAAGAATGCGGACATTAAAAAATAAGTGGATCTTTAGACTAAAATCCAATGATCATGATTCTCAATCAAAATAAAAGGCTTGGTTGATCATTAAAAGTATTTAGTAAGAACAAGTTAGTTGGCTTTGATAAAATATTTTCTCATATCATGAAGGTGTTTTTGATTTATGTTGTTATAAGTCAAACTATAATTTTGGATTTAAAAATTGATCAACTTGATGTAAAAATGATTTTTGTTTTTAATGACTTTGACGAGACACTTTGCATGGAGTAACATGAGAGATTTTAAGTTGAAGGAAAGCAATGTCTAGTATGAAAACTCAAAATAATTTGTATTAAATCAAGGCCCAAGTAAAAAAAGACAAAAAAAAAACAAAGTCATGTGATGACTAGCTTATACATGTTACCATTATGTATAAGTTAATAATCAATCAAGTGATGACTAGCCTATATAGTTACTATACATTGATAATATGCTAATTATTAGTTATAATAGAGTATTTATTGAAAAGCTTAAAGTGTATTTAAGAAAAATATTTTCTATAAAAAACTTGGGCTGAGTTAGATAGATTATAAGTATGAGTAATATCTTAGATAGGTCTTTCAGACATATATGATTATCTTAAGATTGTTATGTGAAAAATAATCTTGAAAGATTTTTCATGAAAGAGATCAAGTCATTCTCAGTCACCTTATCCAAATAATTTAGGCAGAGTATCAATTATTATTATAAGATTGACGAAGAAAAAAATATATGAGTTATGTTCCCCATGTCTCAACTAATAAAAATCTTGTGTGTGTGATAGTTTGTACCATATGAGATACAATATTGCGCACGTTGTTAGTGTCATCCATTATTTTTTCTCTAATCTAAGTAGGTATCAATAGGCATGAGTGAAATCTATCTTTATGTTATGGAAGTGGTCTTGATTCATGGAGGTCAACCTTGAGTTATGAAGAGAGATTGTATCCTAACAATCCAAATTACAAAAGTATATAACACTATCAAACATTGAACTGAATTCATTATAACTATGAAAATATGCAAATAAATGTTATGGATGAAAATGTTTCTAGTAGTCTTACATATGTAATAGGATTTATTCATTATTGAATGTGATTGGCAAAGTGTGATGTATAACCAAAAATTCAATTATTCATTGTCATTGTATGCACATTAATATGAGATATTATTAAATTCTATATATTCTGAAAAAAATGTATTATACATGAGATAGTATATCAAAATAATAATATCACTTATGTGTTCATAAAACCTTTGACTATAGTAAAATTTACTTTATTTAGATCATGTGATGGTATTTGTCAGCCTACATAAGTTAGACATGGAGATTTGTTGGGTAAGCCCAAGGTTAGCATAGTTGTTTATTTTTTCTAATTTGGTATTTTATCTTTCAGTTTGGTTTAGCTTGAATAGATTATCAATGTCCAGTATGTAATTTAAAATTTCTTTAAAGGTTTTATGCTTTGTTTTTGGTACTACTATTTTTTTTTTTTTTTTGCAATTTCATAGTTGCAATTGGATCATAGACTAGAAACATACTAGAATTTCCTTAAAAAGAAAAAAAAATCATTTTTACTATTTTTCTTTCTCTCATTGCATACACACTACTCGAAAAAGAAGAAAATATACGAGAAGGCAAACAACAAAAGACATGTGAATGTATCATGGTGTGTGCCATAAATGAAAAAATATATATAAATGAAAATTTATTGTTTTATACTAATAGTATGGTAGCTTGATTGGCAGGGAGGATGCATGCTCTTAAGTTTTACCCTAGATCATGAGTTTGATCCCAGGGATGCTGGATATGCGCTCCAAAGTGTCAGTTTGATATATCATATTATTAGCATAGAGGTCTTATCTGCTTTGACCCCAAGACCTCAAGCACATACATGATTCAAAGGATATTATGGGTTGAGTTTGGGGGGGAAGGGAGAAAAAATCAAGCCTTCTTTCATTTATGCTCTTCATTTTCATTTTTTAACATATGGCTTATGTTCATTTTGTTGTGACTCTCTAATAGAGATAGTCTCTCTTTCTCTACCATAAGTACAGAACAAAATAAAGAATTAATGGAGTTATGATTTTTCCTCAACACTTTATTCTTTATTATGTTTGAGGTTAATGTCATGCTATTCTGATCTTGTTGTTGTATGGTTATGGTGTTATTTTGTTAGCGATTTCTCCAAGCATGACACCATGCTATATAGTGGTGATCCTTGTTGCCTCATTCAATCTCTCCATGAACAATATAACCTAATGAATTTTACTCTTACTTTACAACATGATCAGTACATAAATACCAAGGTTATATGTGTAAATTATTAATATTTTTTTTTTCTTGGATGACATATTCTAAAAGCATAAATCTTAATCCATAACATTGTATTTTTGTGTGCGGAGTTGTTTAGAGATTAATGCTATAATGGCACACACTAAACTCAAAGTCTAGAATTGTTAAAAACAATTATGTAGAACTTTTTATTAAAAAGTCAGTTAGCTTAATTACCACATTGGGTCATTTTTAGAAACTTCAGCACTTTTAATATTAAGCACGCGGGCATGCATGTACCAAGCAAAAGGCTTGAAAGGTCATCAAGAACAAAAGAAAAACCGTGGCCAACAATGTGAGAAATTTCCAAGAACCAAACACGTACATTGCGATGAGCTTGCCAACCCTTACCTTCAGCAATCCATTTTGATACCTGTTCACGTCTTCGATCACCTTGTCCAAGAATGGAACTTTGGTTAATCTGATGGATTTTGTCATTCCATTCCACAAGTTAGCCACTTCTTGATCACTCTTCAAACGGTTCAGAATTATTCCTTTTTCTCTAAGAAGCTTGACGTCTGCCTTTGTGTCGATAATCCCATTCATGAGTTCTGTAAATCTGGCAAATACCAATGGCCCAGATGCATTTGATGCTTCATATGCGATCAAGTTTCTTAATACCACCTCTGAGTTTACGTCTAAACAAACAACAGGAAGGTGAAATGTCGCTGTTTTGGGATCAAAGTGAACAGTGAAGACGTCGCCATTAGTGGGGAAGAAACGGACTCCATTTTTGCATAGCTCTGTGACGGAAGGAATGGTGATTTCTTCCACAAGTGGGGGTTTATAATCATTTTTCTCCGGTTTAATTTCTGCATTTTCTTGTGAGAAGAAGTAATGTGCAGATTGCTTCAGGATAATAACCCCGGGAAGGTGGGAGATGAATGTCCATGGAAAGTTAACGAGACGAGAAAGTAGAAATCCTCTTAGATTTGATGTTAATTTTAAAACATCAGAAACGAAGTTTGAATTATTTACTTCGTCTTCTTCTGGCTTGTCAAACATATCTGTTTCCGGAGATGTGTCTGACAATATGGTCTCCAACGTCGGCACGAACACTGTATACAAGTAGTCCAATAGGTGTCTACTACGTAAAACAGCAATCTCCTGACCGTCATGCAATAGCTTGAATGGCAAAGCTTCCTTCTTGAATGCCGATAACATTGACAGAAGCATGGCGTTGGCTAATTCTTTGGACGAAAATCGTACTTCCAGAACCTCTTTTAGCACAAAAAGTGGAATTTGATTCTCCAGCATCACTAGATCTCTTAGGATGATATTATGAGATGATTTCCTACCTATTTGATCGAGTGATGATCTTGACGAAAAACCAGTAATCACGGTGCCTTCTTTAGTAGCGTAAATCTGTAAGAACTCGAGCAGGAACGAAGAATCAATGGCCATCATCCAAGCCAAAGTTTCGTTGCTGAAATCCAGAAATTTATGGTAACACGCTCGTATGCTCGGAGCAATGCTTTTCAGGTGATCAACAATTATATCGAACTTGAAGTCTTCATATTGTCCTCGGCATCGTTTGGCCGCCACTATTTTGTACCGCTCCATTTCACGGAGCTCGGGTCGTCGATAATGATATGGTCCGATGGCAACTTCTTGCGGCACATACAAATCTGGATGGGTTTTTAATAGAATTCTAGGAACGTTGAAAATAGATATAGGACGATCGATATCATTCTCGTGGTCTTCTTCGAGGAATCGACGAATGTTCAGCATCCATTGATGCTCATCAAAACTCGGTTCCGAATTGGAAGAACGCATGGTTGTGTTGCGGAAGAAAACGCAGGTTCTTGATCTGTTGAAGATGAACGACCAACATGAACATGGTGTTCTTCAGATGTTATGAGTTGCAAAGGATTTGGAACTGGAAACCACATTAAAGAAAGTTTTAACGCCATCTTAAAGAGAATTAATGTGATCAAGAAAAAATTATGTTGAAAATGGTTACCCTTCGTGTTACTCCTCGACTGGAAGTGAAGCTCGAAACCAAGTTTGTTTTGGGCCCAAGTGGGTCCTCTTAATTATTAAATATTGTGAATTAATTTTAAATTTTAATGAAATACATAATTATGTAATGGTAGTCCCATAAATAATATATACACTTTTATTGAAATTATTTTATTACACATTCAATGTCAATGTGTCTCTTGTCATGGGCTTATTAAATATCAAATATAATTAAAATTTATTTTGATAGTTGACTAAAAAATAAAGATAACAATACAAATTTAAGTAAAAATTATGTTTTTGGGTCCCAAAATAAAAATGAACCACTTTTATGCTTAATTACAAAAATACCCTTGATAAATTAAAAAAATTAGTTTTATTTTAAACATTGTTCCTACCATGTTTAACTTGCGAACAATGTTTTTTTTTTTTTCAACACATTATTGTTCACAAAGAATATTACATTTCTAAAATGATGTGTGTGTGTGTGTGTGTGTGTGTGTGCGCGCGCGCGTGTATAGTTTTAAAATTATATATAATACACACTTAACATATATAATATTTATATACATATTTTTTATATATCATTTTGGAAATGTAATTATTTTCTTGAACAATATTTTCGGAATTTATGTTATTTATATGTTAACATATAAAATATATATGGTATATATTTTAAATGTTTACATATATGTTATATATATGTTTTAAATGTTAAAAAATGTTTACCAATATATGTTATACATAGTTATGTGTCTGTGTGTGTGTGTGTGTGTGTGTGTGTGCGCGCGCGCGCATGTGCTTGTGCACACGTGTATCATTTTAGATGTGTAATCTTCATAAAAAATGTTTGAAAAAAAAATATTTTTTAAATAGATCAAGGGTATTTTCATAATTAAACATTAAAGTGGATCAAAGCATACAAATGTTTAGTTTTAAAGTACCTTTTATTAAAATTTTTTTAAAAAATATGACAAACATATATATTTTCATTTTGGTGCACCAAAGCATAATTTTCTAAAATTGTAAAACTCGCTATACCTATTAATTATTTTAGAATATGACTACTTTTGAAAATTCTTAGACTCTTGAATTTTTAATAGGTATCATTTATTCTAAAACAATCATTTTCATCTTTTATTCTACAAAAAAAAAAAAATACTAATTAAATAACAACAACAAAGATTAAGACAAAAAAAATATTATTATCCAAAAATATAATTTAAATATTTCTTATCACACTCTTGTCAAGAAAAAAATATGACAAACATATATACACTCTTGTTAAGGCTATAAAAAAATAAAGTTGAAAGAAATAAGAAATCATATATAATATTTGTCAAGAAATATGAGATCGATATTCACTCAGAGTGATCAATGTTCATAGGATAGTATTGAATATATTAATCAAAGTTGCCTTAATAATTTTGTTGTTACCATTTCTTTTATACTAGATGACCAAACTAACTCATATACACATTTTATCAAAATCAATAAACAAAACATATTTGATTCATAAAAAAAATATGTTGTATAATAATAGGAAGGTAGTATATATTGAGCCTAGGAAATTATATTAAAATCATCAATGATATCTACCTCTAGTTTCTCTTTGATGAAATATCTATTCACTTCAACATGCATAGTTATATCATGTTGGTACTATATAATGCGTAATGTCCATTGTGGCTTTGTTGTTAAAATTTAGTTATATGGCATGTTTAGGCTTGAATCTTATACTCTCAACAAATTTCTTATCAACAGTGGCTCACATACTTCGTTTCAATGCTCTAACATTCTACTTCAACAATTGGAAGGCTACTTTTTGTTTTTTATTTCACTAAGATGCTAGAATGCATTCACAGAGGTGAAGTATCTAGATATAGATTGTATCTTTATAAGAGAGTGCCTAACATGCATCAGTATGACCCTCAACATCTTAATGACCTTGTAGTGAGAACATCAATCATTTTCCAAGAGCTAGTTTCAAGTATCTCAAAATTTGGTATAATGTATTCACCTGAGATTTATTGGTGGATGCACGAACTAACTCATCACACTAATGACATATGATATATCACATCTAGTATGTCTTAGATAGTTTTTTTTTTTTGTTTTTTTTTGTCCTAGGTAGGTTAAATTACCCACAAGTCACTAACATCTTTCATTGTTTTTTGGTACTTCATTAGGATATTCACCCAAATTGATGATTCAACTTTATAGATATATTTATTGGTTTGTTGGCTAACATTTCAATGTCTATCAAAATGTTTAAAATATATTTTTGTTGTCATATAAATATTCACCCAACCATAACCTATATTATAATCCATATAAGGATGAGATTTAGTTTGTCAAGACATGAACCTTCTCATATAAGATTTCATGATAAATTCATGTCTAAAGATTCAAATATCACTACTATAATGAGAATTACTAATGATGTAATTCATGTAGTATTTCTCATAGTGTGTCAATTGAATATCATATTTTTGACATGTATCTATGTTTTGACTAACATTATATACCAATGGTCAGTAAAACATGATTTTCTCTTAGAAAACATAATAATATTCATTTATTAAACTAAAACAACTTGGATAACAAGATAAAAGGATAAATGCCTCATGTATTAAATATAAATATACAATGACAATGTATATGCTAATGGGCTAGGGCATACCACGAACATATGAGATGTGAGGTGGAGTACATAACTTAGCATACATGACAAAGCCTATTCTGATACCAAAAATAAACTTATTGATCAAAATAGTTTCCTTATTTACTTTTGAAGCAGGGATGCTTTTGACATTTATGATAGAGTTAACAAATAATACTTTGCTTTGAACTTTTCTAACTTATAGCACCTCTATTGAAACAAAACACAAACCCTCATTATCATTTAAGACATCATTGTCAAACCAGAAGCTAGCATATATGACATATGTAATTCTTTATAACTAGCTCATCTTCAGTCCTTTACATAGCAAACTACTATTTAAGAATATTTTTTACAACAGTGCTTTGAATTTCATAGGGATCAAACTACTATTTTCTCATCATACTCAAAACATTGAGATATCATGTTGAGTACATAATATGACACACATGATAAATTTTATAGCAGAACCATATGAAATCATATTTATTTAGTCAATGAGATTATATTGACAATTATCTTTTATTGAAAATTTGCATGGTGAACCACCCTAGTACCATGTTTGTGTTTGTACCCTAGCTTATGATGATAGGCTTTTTAGATTTATCTTTTTAGATCATTGTACCTAACACATATCTAATTTTCAATGGCATGGATAGCTTTTCCTATAAGTAATATCTTATCAATATAAAGTATAAGAAAAAAATATTGCGCTCTCACTAGCCTTCTCTTATACATATGCTACATCTTTATTTTTTTTTAATAAAAATAACTAATTTAACTATTACATCAAAACAAAGATTCCAAATTAGATGCCAATTTCAATCCAAAAATACATTTTTGAAGTTTACATACCTTTTTATAAATTGTTAGGACTGATAAAACTTTTAGGTTGTATCATGTACAAATCCTCTAAAAAATTTTCATTAAGAAATAATATTTTAACATCTATTTATTATATATCATAATCATAATATGTAGACATGATAAGAAGAACTTGTAGATTTAAGCATAACAACTAGTGAAAATATTTTATCATAATAAATATCATGATTTGTTTAAAATCTATTACAAGTAATCATACTTTAAAAGCATGCATATTTCCATTCATGATAATTTCTTTTGAAAAACTTATTTGTATTCAATCATTTTCAATCTTTAAAATTGATCAATTAAATTCAAAACTCAATTATAATACATGAAAATTTATCTTAGATTTCATGTCTTTATATTTTCATTAGAGTCGCGATAAGATATGAGTTATTGGTAGTATATGGGCTCCATGTGATCTATAATGATCATATCTTGATTATCATTCATGAGAAATTTATATCTCTTGAGATTTTGGCGTATTCTATAAAATATTTTCTAACCTTATATTACTTGTACATATTCAACAACTTATGATACCTATTGAGCTTATCTATCCGATTCAATGTTATTTAGTGGCACTTGAGCTTGTTCAAGTTAAATTTTATTCGTACTAATTCTTATTAAATATAAACTTTTTTTTAGAAAAATATAATTTTAAGTAATAAATACTTTGTCTTTAGGAACATTATACAAGTAATGTTTTAATTTGTTAGTATATCTTACGAAATAATATTTATCTAATTTGATAGTTAATTTATAAGAAATGCAACTTTTTATATAAGATTCACAATCCCAAATTATAAGAAATAACAATTTGAAAGACTTCCCAATCCATATTTCATATGGCATCATTGAAATGCCTTATATGGAATATGATTAATGATAAATTCATCAATCTAGAAAGCATACCCACAAAAAATAAAATTTGATTTATCCATTTAGAAATACTATTTCATTGAGGTGTTTATGTTTGAGTCAACTATGAAATAATTTTAAGAACTCTAAGATAATCAATAAAATTTTGACTATTGTTGAAATTATTTTAAAATTATTGATAACCATTTTTAGTAGTTGAACATATAAATCATTAGCCGTTTCACTATGGCATAAAAAATATATTTTAGTTATTTTATTTAATAAATAAAATTCAAATATTTCATATGATATGACATCAAATGAATGCAAATCTCTATATTTATAGAGTTTTCAAATATGATTATTATTTTTATGGTTTGAATGACTATCCCTAGGATAAATTGTGTTTGAATCATTAGATTTGAACAATTAGGTATTAATATTATAAATTATTTTTTATGATTGGATTATTTAAGTTTGACATATAGATAATTTAATATGCAAGCATCACCATAAGTGATATTATCATGATAAATATAACAATTATTATCTATAATAATAAAATCAAATTCAATCATGTCGAAATAAGAAATGGCTATTTTATTTTTTTGTTTAAGTTTTTTTTTGTCTTTTAGTTTTTATGTTAATTTAATTTTTAAATGAGAAGCATGTGTGCTCTTAATTGAATGGTATATAATTAACATTTTAAAAAAAATGTTTAATTTTTTCTTATTATATTGCTTAATTTAAAAACAAGCAAAATGACACACTAAGATATGCTAAAATGATGGAGGAGGAATGGAATCATACGTGAATAAAAAAATTTGAAATTCACTTGAATTGTGATCTTACAATTTTTTTTTTTTTGTGTGCATGTGGGTGTTTGCATTTGTCAGGTTTCTTTTCTGTAACTTAAAAATGATAAGTTATGTATTTTTTTTTGAGATTTCTTTGGTAAGATTTTATAATATAATTGAGAGAAAACATTTACTTGTTATTTCTTATGTTCAAGAACTTGTAGAGGAAGAACTAGGATTCATGTGGTATTTGTATGTTGTTCTTGAGGGGTTCATGTGGTGAACATGTA
The DNA here is from genome assembly GCA_029783825.1 of Sapria himalayana. Classification (NCBI taxonomy): domain Eukaryota; kingdom Viridiplantae; phylum Streptophyta; class Magnoliopsida; order Malpighiales; family Rafflesiaceae; genus Sapria; species Sapria himalayana. The sequence goes on from JAREIK010000385.1 coordinate 2,279,273, forward strand.
GTGTTTGTGCGGTATTCATAAAAAGATTATTCATAGAGAGCTTAAGTTGTGTTCTTGGTGCATGGAAATCCTTAGAAGAAAACCAAATAAATAAAATTTCATAGAAGGTATTTTCAATTATATTAATCATTTAAATTTGAATTGTATTATGGACTTATAGTCATTTTAAATTATGTTTGATTGTGTGAATATTATACCATTTCTGGGGTAGCATATTTGGGTAAATTTTTGTTTGTAATTACATATTTTGGGTAAAAAATTTGTAAATCCAAAAAGTTTGTTGGAATTTACTGCATGGTTTTTGGGTAATTTTCTAATGGTAAAAATTAAAAAATTTTAAAAGATAAATATTAAATTAATCAACATTGTTAGATATGATAAAAGTTTCGACACTATTTTTAGTTTTTAGGCTAAATCTTTATTGATCCCCAATAAGTGGTATTGAATGTTGATATTTTTAGTATATTAATTTTTAGTGGTTAGATTATTTATTTGGGGATAGATGAAGAAAATAATTTACTTAGAATAATTAAATTAGAACTTTCTAACTATTAATCTAGAAAATAAAAATTATGGATCTCTTAATAATGAGGGACTTTTGAATTGGCTCTCAATGATTCATAGCTATAAATTATGGATAAAGCTATGTGATAGAAATTATACTACAATGAATCTACCACAATAAGATAATGGTTGGAAATATAACTCTTTACTACATCTCGATTATCACAAAGCAAATGAGATGTAGTAAAAGTTAGAATTGATAGATGTGATAAATTAATCATGAAGCAATACTCTCATAATTTGAGGCTTAGTTAAGATGTAATATCAGGATTATTATTATTGATTTAAATATCTTGACTTCTTGAAAGTTGGAGAACACTCATAATATTCTAAAATACCTTAATTCCAAATAACATCCTTAACATGATTATCATTACCGAGAGTTTGGGAAGTAAAGTTGTGTGACGAGGGAAAGAGATTTCATCATATATCCTTGTTTCCGAGGAAAATGAGAGGAAAAGAAGAATGTCTTCAAAATTCAAACAAGGGGACTAAAGTAAGAATTCTTCATAGAAAAGTTCATAGTTAAATCTATGTTGAAGTGTCACTACCATAATCAAGCAGGACACTTCAAACGAGACTATCATAAGTAGAAAAAACATCGATATGAGCAAAGAAAGAGAGATGAGGGCGGAAGGGTGGCTAGTATTTTTGCCATAAAGGCGCCAATTTTTTTAAATAGTATTGAACTATATAATAAAGTCAATTCAAAGAGTGACTATCTGACAGATTCAGCAGCCGCCTTGTATATCACTCTGAACCCTGATTAGTTTATGATATTTTTTTTATGGGGATTATGGATTAGTCAGGATGAGTGATGTAAAAACATAAAGATTAATGGGCATCAAGGATGTTTGTCTAGAGACAAACACATGATACCGATAACTTCTCAAGAATATTTGATATATCCTAGATATTATAATGAAGTTGACCATAAAAATGTTGGACAATATAGGTCATGTAGTGAAATTCAAGGAAGGATAATGGAACTTTGTAAAATGATCGATGACTATAATGAGGGGTGAAAGGGTAATTTTATAATATTACACAATGTAGGGCTAATTCAAATTAGTAAAATATATGGCAAAAAAATTATAAGTATTGACTCTGAGATGCAGAGACCTAGATATGTTTTTGTGGATGATCAACTTTCCATATAAAAATAGTTAACACTTACTATATGAAAGTCACCTAACATAGGATAGCTAGTGTGAGTAGGGAAGCCGTACAAGAGAGAACTTATAAGTTGTTTTAAGAAATCAAGAATTTCGAAGAAATTTCTAATGATATGACTTTTACTCCAACTCCCAAAGATCACTCTAATCAAGGGAAAGCTTTAAGTTGTAAGTAAAATTTAATAATATTACTATGGTTACTCTCTAGGATTAGATGGATCAAGCAAGAGCTAATAGCTTAGAAAAAAAAGTAAAAGTCTTGGGTTGTCATTTGATTGCTTTTAATTTCTAAAAACTCTTTTCTAGTATGAGGAACGAGAAATATTTTGTAGTCTACGAGAAAAAAAATTTTTTATAGCTTGGATTGTTTGAATTTAAACCAAGGACATGTCTTGGTTTGTCAAATTAGGGCATATGGTGAGATTGTTGGGTTTGTTCGGGCTTGAGGTAGACCGTAGACCAAACTATTTTATTTTGCTTCAAGTTTTTTTTTTTTTTTTTGATTTTATTTAATTTTGGTTTTCATGTCAATATGAATTTTTAATTGAGAATATGAGGCCTCTCATTTAATGCGATATAATTAATATTTAAAACAAAATGGTAACCTTAATTATTATATAATTAGATTTGAAAATAAGCATAATGACACACACTAAGACATGCTAAAATAATAAAGGAGAAACAAGGTCACACGTGAATAAGAAATTTTTAGAGTCACATGAATTGTCATCTCTCATAATTTTTTTTGTGCACATGGATATTAGTAATTATTAGGTTGCTCTTTTGTAACTCAAAAATGATAAATTATGTATCATTTGTGAGATGTTTTTTTCTTTGGTTAAATTCTATAATATAATTAAAAGGGAGCATTTACTTCTCATCTCGAGGTATTACGGATAAAGAATCATGATTCATACAGTGCTCGTGAGGTGTCCATGCGGGGTTCATGTGACGGACGTGCAATGTTTGTTCAATGTTTATGAAAAGATTATTTGTGCAGAGTTTGTATTTTGCTAATGGTGCTCATAAATCTTCATAAGAATATCAAAAAAATCAAATATTACAATAGATGTTTTCAATTATATTAACCATTTAAATTTTGAATTGTATTATAGATTTTGAAACATTTTAAATTATATTTAATTGTGTAAATATTTTGTCATTTTGGCGGGGAAAATATTTATTTGTAACCATGTGTGCTTGTCATGGTAATTTATAGTTATATATATATATAATGAATAATATATATACATATATATATATATAAAATTAAGAGGAAGCATTTGTCAGGTTTCTCTTCTAACTCAGAAATGATAAGTTATGTATCATTTCTGAGGTTTTTGTTTTTTGATAATATTCTATAATATAATTAAGATGTATTATTTACTTCTCATCTCTTATGTTCGCGGACTTATCAAAGAAGAATCGAGATTCATACGGTGTTCATGAAGGGTCCGTGTGATGGATATATAATATTTGTGTGATTTTC